>JAWNON010000225.1:417500-905000 GCA_035045945.1 Drosophila anceps | reverse complement strand
ACAGAGCCATGTCCCATGTCAACTTTTGACGTGACAGTTGATTTATGGCTGGATTAATATCACAGCTACCCTCAACACACACACACACACACACACACTGACACACACACACACACACCCTTTTGTTAGTTTCCCAGTTTGAGATTTCGAAATGGATTTCGAACTTTGTTCCAATTTCACTTTGTTTCGTGTCATGTTTATATTTATGGCTCAGTTGAATTTCGATTTATCGTTCATCAATTTTTAATGTATCAAACATAAATATTTTTCCTTTTATTTTCCGAAAATGTTTCAAAATTGTCATTGACATTTTGATGACATGTTCGCAGGGCATTGAACACAATTTCTATAGACTTAGCTTTCAGTGTTGTGAAACGCTTTAGATTTGGGCTGAAATTGTGTTTGAGACTAGCTTAAAGTAGGGTGTATAGAACTTGTGTGAATGTTTGTAACAGACACAAGAAGAAGCATAATCTATATATATATATATATATATATATATAGCTAGATCAGGTAAGGCATATTCCCTGCTGCAGGCATACTCTATGTACTGGCGTTAAGATAGCAGCTCAGAGTATTTGCTAGTCGGATACTGTCGATTAGAGCACTTCTGTTTATGTATTATGTAAGGTGTGCAACAGCGACAGGGTATCTACAAGTCAGGCATTGGCCTGTTTAGTCACTTAGTCGCTTGGACTTTCAGCTCGTTGATGTAATTAATAAATATTTTGTACCTTTGTCTTTCGCTCTCTTTGCAGGTATGTACGAAGCAAAACCCCCTTTAAGCAAATACCAAATCCTGCACGTGAGTAATTAAAATTTATTTAAATTGCGCAGCTCGAGTGATCCATCGATCGCTTCGATCGACCCACTTGACTCAGCCTGCTGCAATTATTCATTTAAAACGACACCAAAGCCAAAAAAAACCTTAAATGAAATGAACCTTAAATGAAACCAGTTGAAAATTCCTGTTACTAAATTCGTTTTTTTTGGCAATATTTTCGGCTGAATGGCCTAAAATTTGTTGTCTCTGCTGATGATATTATGGCTTCCTCTCAAAAACGCCTTAAAGCGCCTTTAAAATTAGTTGAAATTTGTTATTTCGATCTATGCAGCTCAATGAGCATTTAGAGCTAGCTCCTGATCTCAGCAGCGCCATCTATTGTTCAATTGCTGCACTATTCATGTCCTTGAGGAGGCGCATAAACGCTCGCGTTTTGTGAGCGTTTTAAAACGCGCCCAATTTGTTTTGTTTTAACTCTGGCTCATTGAGCCTGGTCAGTTATTCGAGTTGACATTAGCGCCATCTATTGTTTGACAGCTGCGCTCCAAATGAGGTCAAAGAGAAAGAACGAAAAACACGCGCGTTTTGCGGGCGTTTTTAGACGCGGTCAAAAGTTTTTGTTTTAATTGCGGATGCGCAGACTTTCGATTTCGTTTTATTGTTATTGTTGCCTGTTGCTTGTTGTTGTTGTTGTTGTTGCTGCTATTATTGTAGCTGTTGCTCCCGTTGTTGTTGTTATTGTTGTTGAGGCCTACGCTCTGCAGCAGCAGCAGCAGCGGCAGCGGCACAGTCAGCTTCATGAAGCGTCGCGGCTTTCCAAAAAAAAAAAAAAAAAAAAAAATTTCAAAAAGTTGCTGCACAGTTTCACTTGAGGGAAATCGCAGCTCCCGGTGTCGCGACGTCGTTGCTGGCTATGACATAACCGACGTCGCTGCCTCTGCCGCTGTCGCTGTCGCCGTCGACTGCAACTACAACGGCGTCGTCGGTGGAAAGTTGAACGCAAATTGTCGTTTTGGGCTTTTGCTTAACAACTTTTGCAATTGCTTCCAATTGACGTGAAAAATGATTTTTCGGAAACTTTGAATTGTGCAATCCGAATTTGAAAGTATCCAAAAACTAGCTATGTATATAGCTAGATCTATGACAGATGCATATATAATGTAGAACAGTTAAAGTAGTTTCAGTTGCTATCGACATTCGGAGCACAGTTCGAGATTCGGTCGATTCAGTCGAAGAAGCAATAGGAATTGCAGTTGTAGACAGCTTCGTAGTTAATGTTTGATTCGGAGTAAGATCGAAATCAAAATTGGGGCTCGAATGTGTGCTGTGATCAAATTCGGAGTCGAAGTTGGAATCAAAATTGTAGTTCGATCCGAAGTCAAACTTCGCAAAATCGGAATCGAAGATTGGGTCGGAGTAAGAGTCGGACTAGAAGCGAAGCTAAAGTCAAATTCGGAATCAAAGTCGTTTTTTTAAATAGAGTTCAAGTTGGGTTCGGAGTCTAAGATGGAAACATACTCATAATCAAGACGAAGTGAAAATCAGATTCGGAGTCGTAGACACAATCGGAAACAGCACTTGTATCAGAGTTTGAATTGGAGTCGAAGCAGGAAATTGGAGTGGAACAGCGTCTTTGGAATCGCAGCTTGGGTCGGAGTCAGATTCGGAATACGAAGCAGAATTCGGAGTAGGTTAGCTGAAGCTGTGTTAGAAAACATTGAAAATCAAATTCGGAGTCGCAGTCGCAGTCGAAGTCGAAGTCCGGAGTGAGTGGCCCCCGTCTGAGCGCTGGAGATAATAATAATCACTTAATTTGAACTCTAATTTGTGGCATGGGGGGAGCATTCACTTAATGACTTTCTCAGCAGCGTGAAAAACGAAAGGTGATCTGCTTTTCTTCTTCTTTTTTGTTGTGTTCATGTTTTCAAGTCTTTTCGCTTTCATTCAACTTATGCAAAACAATGAGCACTTTTTGTCCAGCTTCCCCCAACCCCCCACCCCACACCACTCCGCCTATTTGATGCCCGTCGCAAGTCAAAGTCAAAAAATTTGAATTCAAAGTTCATTTCCATTTTGTTTGGCAGTTGTTGGGCCTAATGGGGGAATTGGAAAGGTAATGGCAAAGCCAAAGGCGGAGGCGAAGGCACAGACACACGCAAAGTGGGGAATGGGGCTGGAGTTGGGGGTGGGGGTGGAGGTGGGGGTGGGGGTGGAGCTATCAGTTCCATGACTCTTCAAATCACATATTCATGCTTTTCTTTGCCAACTGTGAAACAACAATAGAGCGTGCTATGCGTATAACAGTTTGCTGGCTTGTATAACAGCTTTTACCAATGCACTTCGAATCCGAAAACATAAATGTTATACATGTTATATAACATATATAATAGTATTACAGATGAGACCTGACCTGGCCTGACCTGTCATAGGCCACTTTCATGTATAACAGTTGGTACCTAACGTGAGTCAGCTATCTGCTCTGTAAATGCATAACAGACTTAGTGCTTTTATAAGCTAATGTCGTGTATAACAATTCACATTCAACAGTAAATGTGTGTATAACACTTTTATAACAATACTTATAGAGTATTTCTCTTCAACATTCACTTAATAGTTATACACTAATCTAGTATAACAGTTTACATTCCACATCATGCATCCATATGTATAACAGATAACTTGAATATAGAGCAGTTGCATGCGTATAACAGTTCTACATTTCGATATGCTGTATAACAGTTGGCAAGTAACTGTATAGCTTTATTCTATGTAAAACTTAGGTTATATGCATATAACTTTATATATAACGGTATAACAGTTGGTATAACAATTTCTGTATCGCCTTACCTTAGACAACACTTAGATTATACATATAACTTTGATGTGCTGCATAACAGTTGGTATAACAGTTACTGTATCGCTTAACCCTATGTAGCACTTCAATGATATGCGTATAACAGTTGGCACTTAATCATATACATATATGTGTGTACATATGTATAACAACTAGAACAGTAGCTACTTAAGATAAGCGTAAATATTTATTTATATCCACTTTGTATAACAGTTGGCTTTCAAGTTGCCATGCACTCGTAGAACAGTTGGCAATTATACATAGCTGTATGAACGAAAGCAGCAGCAGCAACAACAACAACAGTTACTTTCATTATGCCACCTCTGCCTGCCCTTCCCCTGCCACAACTTAATTCATCTCTCATCTCTGCACTCCATTTGAAATTCAATTTCCTTTCGTTTCGTTTCGTTTCGTTTTTTTTTTTTTTAGTTTTGCTTTGGCCAATCAATTTAAATCTCGCCTGCATATCCAGCTGGCTGGGCAAATCCAAACAATGCCGGAACTATGCGCGATCCAAAACAAACACCCAAAAAATAACACAGAGCGAGAGATACACGCTGAAAAAATATATAAGAAAAAAAAAAATCATGCACTTTTTACCTTTTACGTTTTGCGGGACGATTTCACTTGAATTCGTAACACCCCAAAAAAAAAAAATGAAAAGAGAGTTGCAAAATTTGTCGAGTTGAGATTTGTATTAAAACAAAAGACAAAATGAAACCACCCGCGATTTTTGTATTGTGCACACACAAACACACACACACACACACCCAGGCAGGCAGGCGAAGCATGCACAAAAATCTCACCAGCTCTCACATGAGCCAAAGACATACACACATACACACACACACACACACACACACACACACACACACTCATACATGCATGCGGAGTCAAGCATGCACAAAAATCTTGCCAGCTTACACATAAGACACACACACACACACACACACATACAGACAGACGCGCTCTCTCGCTCGCCGCTCTCACACGAGTCAAGCTCTCTTTGCTGTTGCTGCTATTGCCGATTATCTACACCTTTCACCTTTCACGCCAACAACAACAACGAGCAGACGCTGTTGCTGCCTCTGCCTCTGCCTCTGCCTTTGTTTTCATTTTGATCTCCAAAAAAAAAAAAAAAGAAAATAAAAGAAAAAAAAAAGAGTAGAGAAGCAACAATATTTGCAGCCTTTCTAATTTCAATTGTTGTCGTTGTGCAATCTAAGCTTAATTGCCAAGGATTGAACTGGAATTGTTTCCAGTGCTAGGCTAAAGCTGCAGTTGAGTGACATTTACATACACACACATACATGCATATGTATGTATGTACGTACATACATGCATATGGCGGCGCCCACTGGCTGCAGAAATCCAAGACGAAATATTGTATATTACATAAACACACGCCGAGGGATTTCCACACCAGCAGCAGCAGCAGCAACAACAACAGCAACTCTAGCTGCCACACACACTCCCCAACAAATACCAAACAACCCACAAAAAAAAAATTAGTTTCACCTCTTTTTCATGCCAAAGCGCTTAAAAAGCGCAGCAAATTATAAACAAGCGCAGCTCAGCAATAGAGCGGCGGCGGCAGCAGCCAGCGAGAGAGAGAGAGAGAGAGGGAGAGGCAGAGGCAGAGCGAGAGTAACGCAAACGCAAACGCAAACGAATTGCAGCGCCCACAGTTTCCACTGCTGCTGCAGTTGCAGACGGCATACATTTTGTTATTTTATTTTTTTTTTTTTTGGTAACTGCTTTTTGGCAACACCAAAAATTTGGCATACACGAAAAGAAAAAAATGAATAAATAAAGAAATAAATAAAAGAAAACGTCTAGAGCCAAATGACAAACCGTAGCCAGCGTCGCAGTCGGCGTCGTCGTCGTCGTCGCCGACGTCGCTAACTGCGCCTCGCCGCCTCGTTGTGAGCGATTACATAACAAGCGCGACACGTTTTTGTGCAAGCGTTAACGCTGGCAGCGACGTCAGCAACAGCATCGGCGGTGGCGGCGGCGACGTCACATGGCCAAAAAAAAGGGGGCACGACTGCGCGCCACAAGCCTCGCCGGCGCAGGCGACGTAATAAGCGAAACAGCAGCAGCAGCAGCAACAACAACAGCAACTCGTCGTCTTGGTTTAGTTGCCGCTGCTGATTGAACTCCTAAAATTTGCCAGCGCTTTGCGGCTTTCTTTTTCGTATGCGTATTACACACACACACACACACACACACACATACAGTCATACGTGTGTACGTATGTATGCATAGCTCACTCAACAGCAAAGCAAGAAGAAAAAAACTTTAAAAAGTGTAACTTCAGCAATTGAGAACAAGGCGCACAAGTAGCTGACTTAAAAATATCCTGTAAAAGCTGAAGCGGCCGTTTTAACGACTTTAGCTCCGTTACGTAAAGGTTATATTATATTATATTATTATTAGTATATGTTTTAAGGTATATTTCCTCCTTATAGATTTTATTTTGCAATATTTGTATGCACCAACAGCTGGCCTACTTCAAAGCTCATAGTTCTAGCAAAGCAGTACACCCCATGCTATAACTATAGCTTACAGGGTATACGCTAAAAATGGTGTTTAATAAGTTTTCTTTTGACTGTTGCGCTTCCATCTGGTTTGGCGTGCGCCTTTTGGGCCGCCCTAATTTCGCTTAATCACACACACACACACACACACACACATGTACATGCACTCTGTATAAGAGCCACACGCAGCTGTCTGTATAAGAGTGATAACTACGTTACGATTTGTACGTAACAGTCGCCTGCTGCTGCTGCTGTTTATTTTATTTTATTTGAATGTTCATCTGTCTGGGTTGGTTTTTTCTTCTTCTTCTTCTTGTCTTCTTTTTGATGTAATTCGACTTTTGAATTTATTTTGAGCGCGCAAAGTTTTCACTCTTGCATTATAAGACATTTATGTTTATTGACAATTTGTGTTCATTTGGACCACGTTTTTTTTTAATTTTTTTTTTGGGGCCAACTCTCCAATTCAAAGTTTGTTTGTTTGTTGTCTCTTAACTGGGCCTTGACGCTGCTGGTGGGTTTCTTTGTGCGTTTGTTTATCTGTTCAGGTTTCGAGGTTTTAACATATGTACATATGTATGTATGTACGTGTGTGTGTGTGTGTGTGTGTGTATGTAGTATGCCTAATTTGGACTCTAACTGATTAGCGGCTCATTTTGAAAGTTTACTTTTAAGTTTAGAGCCCATTATGAAATGTCACCCTTTTGCTGCATTGAACATGAAGTACTTAGATTAAGGTACAGTTGTGTCTAGTGCATAAACATACATACATATGTACATACTTATCGTAAGCACTCGGCCAAAGCAGAGTCAATTGCTTAAATAGCTTTACTTGCTCTATAACATGGCTATAATCTGATGGTAACCTTCATTAGCCTGCCTGTCTCACTCACTTGTTAAACATTCTTAAGTCCCACCTGAATCTTGTTTAGGCCCTATTAACAACAGCAACAACAACGACAACAACCTGTAGCTATTAGATACACCACAAATTACCAGATAAGAAGCCATAAACAGCCAATAGATGGCGCTTTATTTTTTATGACCTACCCAAAGGTCGTACAAAGAAAATGAAATTAAAATCAAATTAAACTAAGGATGCGAGTGGAAGTGGAATCTGAATGTGGAGTTACGGGAGAGGAAGATGAGGGGCAAAACAAACGATGACAACCGAAAAACAATTAAGCCAAAGCAAACCCGAAGGCAATAAAAAAGAGCACAACAATGGGTACAAAAGTGTGCTAACGACTAAGCAATACCCTGCACTCGCAGGGTATGTAAAATGTGAAATGTCAATCAATGAATAAATGAATTGAAAATATTTAGTATCGTTCTCTCTCGCTCTCTCTCTCCGCATTTGTAATTTAACAATTGCACAAATCTAGTGCAATATACCCCGTCTCTGTTGCACTCCATCAATTGGCATAGAGCATTTAGAAAGAAAGCAAATGAAGTGTGCGCAGCGGCTCTCTTGAAATATTCTTCCAGTGCTGCCGCCGCGACTTCTGTTTCTTTATGCTCTTCTTCCTTATTCTTGACGGCAGCGACGTCGCGGAGCGTCGCGTCGCTTCGCGTCGGCCACCAACGCTGCTGTTCGAAAAGCAAGTAAAGAAGAAGAAAAAAACAAATTCGTGTGTGGCTCTTCCACTCATCCATCGCTCTGCTTGCTGGCAGCGCCGAGGCCGAGGTCGACTCGCATGACTCTGTGAGTGCGCGTGTATGTGTGCATGCTTGCATGCATGCGTGTATGTGTGTGTGTATGTGCTTGTGATTGTTTAGGCTCTGCGTCTGCGCTTGACACACACACACACGCACACACACACATACATATATGAAGAACCGCACAACTTTGGTGGCATTTGGTGTTTTTTTTTTTCTTTATTTAAATTATTAAAGAAACAAAAAGATGTATTATAAACTGGGAAGGGGTTTCCTTTTCGGTCTGCTGCACAGACATATCCTACGTCGCAGCTCATCTCGCCATCGCGCAGCTACTACCTGACCGCCCGCCCGTTCGGCTGGGCCACACACAACGCCACTCACACACACTCGCACGCACTTCAAATTAGCCTAGCCACAAGTACAAAGTCTATGTGTGCCTGTGTGTGTGTGTGTGTGTGTCAGTCTGCCTCTGTGTTCTTTGCATGTTGCTCCAGCTCTCCCCCTCTCTCTCTCTCTCTCTCTCTCTCTCTTTCGCACATCCATCACACTGGTCGAGGAGTCGTCAAAAGAGCAAAAAAAAAAACGTAGATTGAATTATTTGCCATTGAGTCGTAATTGTTAGAAAACAGAGGAAACACTTGGAGAAATTTGTATGGATATACATATAGTATATGTATATTGATTTCAATAAATAATTAATAAAAATTAAGAAATGAGAAATAAAAGAAATTAAAAATATAAATAAATAAAATAAAAACTTTTCAATTAAATAGTTAACTTAAAAAATAAAATAAAATAAAATAAAATAAAATAATATTTCATTTTATTTAAAGAAATTGAATTTGTTTTGTTGTTTTTTTCTCAGTGTATATTATTAGAATATACCATAGAGAATAGTTAGGCCTTACATGCAGAAATCTAAATACGAAATTAAATTCGAAACTGAAATTCGAAATCGAAACTCGAAATCTAAATTTGAACGCAGAATTTCAGCTATTTCATGTTGTTTTTCAGTCATATTTTCTTTGAGCAAAAGTTTGCCCCATTTCTCTCAGTGCATGTAAGAAGTCAAGACCATATATGGCCATAGGGACCACACACGCTGCAATCCATTTACAGGTGCCACAGCTTCAGCTGCTCTGCCAGTGGCACCTTTTTACGTTTAATGAGCGTAAACAAACGCCGTGGGAAGTCTATTACCAGCCCTACAGCTATTGTCCTACGTGAAGAAGCAGTAGACGAAGAAGAGGAGGAGGAGGAGGAGGAGAAGGAGAAGGAAACCCTACTTTGTTTGTGGTTAGCGTCTGCCAGCGGGTGCAGACTTCAGCAATTGCATTTGCCTAGCTGCACAGATTTTCAATGGATTCAATTGTCTTCTTTGTCTTTGTCTTCTTCTGGTTTTCTTCTTCTCTTTCCTTTTCTTAAGCAATCATAAAACGTCCTTCGATGTCCTTTTTGCCCACCCAGCGACCCAGGCGAGCGGACAATCAAATTAACGATTGTTGTTTTGACATCTTACGGTCCAGCCTGGGTGTTTCCTTTCGATGCCCGAATGGGTGATAAGATCAGGTGACCAAACCTGACTTAGGACTCGCTTTGACACATTCTCTTCAGCTCGAGCTGTAAAATTTTGCAGTTTGACCAAACAAAGCACAAAATTCTATAGATCCCATTTAACAGATTGAATTGAATTGTCATAGGACAGAAGCAGGAAATGGCTTAAGGAACACAAATCTTTGAAAACTAACACGTAAGAGACGTGAAACAAGTTTAAGATAGAGGAACGTAACCAATACGTTGCATGAAGTACGAACAATGATTGCATTGTAAGAGATACTGAGATAAACATAGGAGAACGTCAGACTTATGTACGTAAGAAAAACGTAAAACATAACGAAAAGAAAAACGTAAGCCACTAAACGTAACGACACGGAGGGCAAAAATACATAACGCGAAACCCGCATGATATTGAGATAAATGTAAAGTAAGGCAAGAAAGTAAACGTAACGTAACGTAAGACCATTATACGTAACGTCACGTAAGGCTAAGAAGCGTAAGACGACATTAGGCATAATACCTAACACAACATAAGAAAATGAAACGTAAGATATCCTAAGCCAAAAAACGTAGCACAAAGAAAGGAAATGAAACGTAAGACGATGTAAGCGAGAAAAAAAACTAACGTAATTTCAGGAAAACGTAAGAGAGAAGAAAAGAAAGGCAAGAAAAGAAAGGCAAAAAGTAAAGTAAATTTATTGTAGTTTATAAATTTGATCAGATTCGATATGAATTCGAATCGCCTGTTCTGTCTGTGTATATATGTACATGCATAAACATATAGTATATCAAGTCCATCATGCCCCGTAATAGTATTCAATGAAAGAGAGGAGCTCACTCGCCCGCGAGTTATTTCCATTGGGTCGAGTTTCGGATATTATTGTATAATCGACGAAAGCAGCATAAACCATAATAAACCAAGGCCAAGTCGAGAGTCGACACTCGACACGCATTTTTTCGACACTTTTCCCCCACTTTGGCCAGCCTAAAACCTGGTTACGAAAACTAAAAACCAGAAAAAATCGGAAAGAAACAAAAACAGCAAAAACATAAAATACAATAAGGTAAACTAAAGAAATGAAGAAGAAGCAGAGGTAGAGGAAAAAACATCGAATCAAAATAATAAATAAACTCTTTATGAATTATCGCTGAACTAGTTTCAATGGGCGCGTGACAGATAAACGAAAGAAACAGAAAGAGAAAGAGAAGCAGAAAAAAAAACTATTAAATTTTATGCGTATGCTAAAAGGTAAATGGAAATCGGAAATTCGTAATTCGAAATCTTTGTTTGAAAGTTCGAATTTTTGGTCAATCGATGACGACAACAAATCAACTCAAATACATACATATGTGTATGTGTGTGTGTGCGTGTGTGTGTGTGTGTGTGTGAAATGCGGAAAATAGCGCACGCTTCAATCTCACTCATTTCGTTACATGGATCACCCACAAGAGATTATGAAAAATGTAAATTAATAGAAACGAAACGAGACGAGACGAAACAAAACAAACCACAAAAAAAAAATCCAACAGCAAAAAGCTGCAACCGAAACGGCAATTGCTGTTGTGTGCAAAGTGATTACGAAAAAAAAACAAAGCAAAAAAAAAACTAGCGAAAAAAAAGTCTCAAAGTTTCACTCCATTCCTCGGCACGAGTGCGGAAGCTAAGTTATCCCACGGCATTTGGGCAGCGCGCTTGCCGCGTCGTCGTTAAGTGTGAATGTATTCGGACGCGCAGCTTACAACTCCACTTGTCAACCCTTCCCCCCCCCCCCTCCTCCTCTCTCTCTCTCTCTCTCGCTCGCAGCTGTGTGGATTTGAAGCCTGTCCAACTCGTTCCACATGCGTGCGTGTTTTTATTTTAAGACGCATCGATCAGCGCAGTTAAAGCAGCGCTTGCAGCCAATAAAATCAATTAACACTTTCGTCAGCGGCGACGGCGTCGCTGCCCACGCACTGCGCGCGCGTCGCAGCTGGCAGCGTACAAAAGCTTTAAACTTCAGTTTAGTCTTTTGAAACATTGTCAAATATAGCAGAAGCTGACGATGAGCCATGAGAATGAGAATCGGAATGAGAATGGGAATTGGAATTCGAATGAGATGACGTTGCGGTCGCTGTCGCTGTCGCTGTCGATGTCAGCGTCGCTGCCTGCCTTGGTCGTCACACGCATACAGAGAGATGTGCATGAGTATTTTGCTTTGTTGCTAGTGAAAATTGGGTTATTGTCAGAGAGCCATTCATTCATTGAAGCGCGGAGAGAGAGAGAGAGAGAGAGATAGAAAGAGAGAGGGTGGTGTGTTAGGTGTTTCGTTTTTATTGAACTTTTTGATTTATTTATGGAAATTAGTGTCAAGTAAATCATGTGCATGCGCTTTTGCACACACATACTGACACACACACACACACACACACACACATGCAGAGAGCGATAGGAATTTCTATTAAGAGCTTATAGAAAATCGATTAATTGTAAGCTAGCTCTTCAGCTTTGTGAAAGTCGAT
This sequence comes from Drosophila anceps, assembly GCA_035045945.1. Classification (NCBI taxonomy): domain Eukaryota; kingdom Metazoa; phylum Arthropoda; class Insecta; order Diptera; family Drosophilidae; genus Drosophila; species Drosophila anceps. The sequence goes on along the minus strand of JAWNON010000225.1, from coordinate 893,104 downwards.
ATTAATAATCGATAAGCATTGAAGGTGGCGGGAGGTGGGGAGGGGGAGTGGGGAGGGAGGTGGCGTTGCTCTCTAGCTGCGCAGCAAACCAAATCGCATCGAAAGGTGAACGAGTTATGTTATTTCCGCTATTGAAGGAAGTGGTCAAAGGCCAATGGACGTGGAATGGCCTTTAATATTAAATACATACATACATACACACATACATGGATACATACATACATACATACATATATGTATGTATGTATATGAATAATCAAACTGAACTTGAGTCGCTCTCGCCCAATAAGGCGCGTTTGCCGTGTGGGAAGTGATGGCTCGCACGGTTGATGAGAATCTAATTTATGTATAGATGTAAAAACAAATAAAACTATATTTTAATTGAAAGAACCTTAAAGACAGACAGACGCGCCAAATGGCTGGCTTAATTGAACAGTTGAAATTAGCCAATTCCAGAGGCAGAGTCGGCGTCTGTCAGCGTTAAACACTTTTTCTTCCCATCGATAACTCAACGCAATTACAACTCTTCCAACTCTCCCAGCTTTCAACAGCAACAGCGCTGCTCCGGCTTTCGGCTTTCGGCTTGCGGCTGTCGAGTTTCGAGTTTTCGGCCTTTGCAACTTCAAAGCAAACGACGCATAACTGTCAAATTTTCACACATTCAAATGATGCCCAGACCTCCCGACTAATGGGCAACAGATTGACAGAGACACACACACACACACACACATACACACGCATACATGCGTACATTTACAGTAGCTGTCGTCATTGTTGTTGTTGTTGTTGTTGTTGTGGTTGCAGTTGATGTGTGGCCCGGGCTAAAGGACATGCGAACACACACGATGCCCCTGCGGCCGATGCTAATTTGCACGCCATAAATGAAACGAATGTGTTGAGTGGGCAACGCAAAGAGAGAGAGAGAGAGAGAGAGCGAGTGAGCGAGTAAGCGAAACGAAGGAGAGAGCGAGAGGGTGGAGTAAAGTGATGAGCCGGCTGGCGGCTGGCTGCTTCTATTTGGGTGGGCCACGACAACGGCTGAAGACGAAAACGAAAACTAAGAAGACGAAGACGACGACGACGATGGTGACGATGGCGACGAGTGCAAACGAAGTGACATGCGTTGCCGACAACGCCCCTGAGCGTATACATAGTTACGAGTACATACATACATATGTACCTATGCCTATATACATACATACCCACATACGCTTGCACAATAAAATATACAAATTCTTTTCTGTTTCTTTCGAGCTGCAATTATATTTAAGATTACTAAGAAATAACGTAATGCAGAGCATGCTGTTTCTCTTGGTGCATGCACATAGCGTAACGTAACGTAACGTAACAAGACTTAACGTCACAGCGGCATAGGGAAAGAGCATAAACGATATGTGCAATTGCAGCTGAAGCCGTCGCGCACTTTGATGTAAAGTAGGAAGCGCCGATAAGCCAAGCCGCAACAGCAACAGCAGCAACAGCAGCAGCAACAACAACAACAACGGACAGCAGCAGCAGCAAGGCCATCGCGGCGGTTCAATTGAAGAGAGCTGCTGGCTCTGTGACTAAATGATTAAGGCTTATCTGCTGGAAGGACCTCCAGCTTGGCCTGGCTGTCCCATCAGCCATCATCATGATGCCATGGCCTCGTTCGCCTCGCCCTCGTCATCAGCCTCACACAAACACTCTCACACGCACACTTGAATACATACAAATTATCAGCTGCCGTTGGCCCTCAGCTAGCTCGCGCTCGCTCGCTCTCTCGCTTGCGCACTCTCTCCGCAGTTGCGCTCAGTGGTTTTTCAGTGTCGCCGCGTCGACTTTGCTTCCTTTCCCATACGCTAATCGACCTCACACAAAGCTCCCCACCAACGCCTCTCACTTGACTAACCGTGGAGAGTGTAGGTGTAGCTACATATATGTGCTCTGTGCTAGTCTAAATGCCTGTGTATATATGTATGTGTGTATGTGTGTGTGTGTGTGTGTGTGTGTACATTTCGACACAGTACGACGTACTGCTGCAGCGTCGATTTTGTTACATAGTGAAACGAAACGAAAAATGAAACGCTGCGAGCAGCGCTGTCGGCGTCGACACCAAAAATTCACCGAGCATTGAAATCGGACAGAGTCCGCTCACTCAGCAGCAGTGAGCAGCGAGCTGCGAGCTGCGAGCAGCGACGTCGACAGCAGTCAGCCGAACCGTTGCTCAGTCGGCTACACTTAGTTCAGTTCTCCGCAAACTTTCAAGCGAAGCGGTTGTGGTTCGTTTACAGTTGCGTGCGCTAAGCTAAACTAAACTAAACTAAACTAAAAAAAAAGCAGTTGACGGCCAAATTAGCAGCTGCTACTACAGCAAAAGCAACAGCAACAACAACAACGACAACAGGGTTTCAATAAAAGGTGTTGCAACCAAAATGCATAAATAAAAATAATTTTTGTGAAATTTTAAAACAAATCTAAAGTAATTTAACGGCGAACGGTCGAAGCTGAAAAAGTCCCAGAAAATTTGATAAATCGAATTAATTAATTTTTATACATGTGCTTTGTGCTTTTGTGTTGATAAATGTGAATACATAACAAATTTCTAAGCAAGCAAGCAACAACAACAACAACAACAAGAGAAGCAGCAGCAACAGCAACAACAACAACAATAATTGAGCAAATTTTCAATTATAAAATGTATGAGCCGTATGTGAAAATCAAAAAAAAGCGAAGTCTGCACGAAATCTATCAAAATGAAAATCTCGTTGTCGATGTGAATTTGGAACAGCAACAGCAGCAGCAGCAGCAGCAACAACAGCAGCAACAACAGCAACAACAGCAGCAACAAATTTCAAGTGATAATTGTTGCTGTCAAAGTGGAACGCAAAATGTTGCCGCTGCTAGCGCATTGAGCAGCGCGTTGGCAGAGACGCCAGCAGCGAGCAGCAGCAGTAGCAGCAACAACTGCAGCCGCTTGCAGCAATTGATATCAACGCCTCCAGTATTACTGCGCAGATCGTCGCTGACGTCGACGTCGACGTCGACGTCGCCGCAACACCCACATGTTGTTGCTGTTAGCACGCCAACGCCAACGCCGCCGCCGCCGCCGCCGCCACCATCATCGCCGCAGCAGCAGCAGCAGCAGCAACAAGCGGCAGCAACTTCAGTTTTGCAACAACATTTGGGTCACCTGAATTACGAAAGTGGAGCAACTGCAGCAGCAGCAGCAGCAGCAGCGGCAGCAACAAGAAGTGGCACAGCAACACTGGCGCAACATTTGGCAACACCCAGCAGCATATTGCAGGCTGCTTTCAGCAATAACAACAACAACAACAACAGCAGTAGCAACAGCAGCAGCACCAGCAGCAGCAGCAGCAGCAGCAGCAGCAGCAGCAGCAACAGCAACTTACAAAACATTTTATCGCGCGCACAAAGTTCCTCCGCCTCCAGCAACAATTGCAGCAGCGCCTGTGCCGGCAACAGGCACTACAACGGCAACAGCAACAGCAGCAGCAACAGCATCATTGCCAGCCGTCTATTCGGACCCACTTCATCCACCGCCAGCTGCAGCAGCAGCAGCAGCTCCTCCTCGCCGCATCATCATCTGCATAGCCATCATTCCGCTTTGACCAATTCAATTACGAATCGCATTAATCAATCGATACGTCGGCATCTCAATCAGCAGCAGCATCAGCAACACAGCAGCAGCAGCAGCAGCAACAGCAGCAGCAGCAGCAGCAGCAGCAGCAGCAGTAACAGCCACAACTCAGCCTCAGCCTCATCCTCAGCGAGCAATAGCTCCAGTTCTTCTTCGTCATCGTCGTCATCTTCTTCTCCGTCTGCCTCCTCATCGCACTATCAACCGCAGCAACATTTTAATTGCGCTCATCCTGCACAGCAGCAACATCAAAGCCACAGCAACCAGCAACACCTCCAGCAGCAGCAGCAACAACAACAACAACAACAGCAACACCACCAACATCATCATCATCATCATCACAGCAACAACAATCAGCAACAACAGCAACAACAACAACAACAACAATCTCCACTGTGCCTAGTATTATTAGTTAAATGCCCCAATTCGAAGGAGTTTTGTAACGCCGCTGCAAATTTCTGTGATAAAAGGTAAATAGACTCATACACACAGTCATGTGCATAAATATATGTACACTTGGCAAATACCAAAGGAAATGGAACACACTTACAAAAAGATTTTGAATTCAGCTCAAATTTAAACAAATTTATTAAGCAAAAATAAAAAGTAGAATTTATTTAGCTACAGTGAAAACTCCATGTGACGAACAAAATATATTTTATATTATATTTATTTAGTTTGAAAATATTTGCCTTAAGCGCATGCATAGGTTTGCCTGCTTGTTCGCGCTAGCGCGCTTTTACTGTTGTTATACAACACTGGCAGCTCGTGGCGCGCATCCTTGACGAGCGCCAAACATCAACAAAATCAGTACAAATGATTTTGTTGAACAAATTTGCAGTGCATTTACCAACATTATTTGCTGTGTTAATTTCGATGACTTGCAATTTAACAAACACACACACACATACATACATATACATACGTGTGTGTGTGTGTGTGTGTGTGTGTGTGTGTGTGTGTGTGCTAGTTTGGTTTGGCAACCTCGGCGTAACCCACTTTTAATTGGTTAACGTTTTGACCTCAGCAGGTAGAGCGAGCGACAGATTGAGGCAGCTGCTGCTGCCAGTGTTGGTAAACGCAAGTGTAGCAAAGGAAAGCGCAGGAGACGAGGCAGAAGCACTAAACAGCTGTTTGGCTCGCATTACACACACACACACACACACACACACACACACACACACACACACACACACACACACACACACACACACACACACACACACACACACACACACACACACACACACACACACAGACACACACACAGACACACACACACACACACACATATGTGCGTACGTTTGTTAATTGACTTTTTTTCAGCTTTCTATGCACTTGTTGCTTTTAATTAGCCTTGGGCTTGTCGCGCCAGCGAATCGCTCGATAGGCCCTGGAAGCAGGCGATAGCAATTTGTATTTATATTTCCCTTTATTCAAGTGATTCATTTAGCACAAGAGTGCGTGCGAGAGAGAGAGAGAGAGAGAGAGAGAGAGGGGGGTAGGGAGAAAGGCAGCGGGGTAGAGTGACAGCACACACGCACACTTGTATATCCCTATCGCACTCTTTCACACGCTGCTGCTATTTGTTCTACATGTGCTCTCTCTCCCCACACACGCTTGCACTCAATATGTGTTCTGCCCTCCCTGTCCCACTCCCGCGCTTACTTAACGAAAGACTTGTAGCGTCATTTGGGCTCAGCAGCATATCGAGTCGTGTCTTTGCTTTGATTTTCGCAAATGGACAACGAAATGACGGAATTGTGGTTTAATTATGGTTTTCCTTTCTGCTTTGCACGCCCTCTGCGCAAACGGAACGGGAAGTTTGCTTCAGTGCGCCTGCCGCAAGGGTCAGGCCCGACCCGACTTACTCACTCACTTACTCATTCTGCTGACCGTTGGCAACATGTGTCTGAAGCTTTTGCTGTATGCATTTGTTGATCCTCTCTGTGCGCAACACTTTCCTTTCCAACTATCATGCCCAACAAATGACATGTTGCAGCAACAAGTTGTTAAGCCTTTTGCCCATTATTCTTGTTGCTGTCAAAAAAAAAAAAAAAAAAACAAAATATATGAATTTGAATCGGAAAACGTTTGCAGCGACTTTCTCATTTTAATATCAAATAAGTAGATGTACATAGTTAATAAATTAATTTCAAAGTAAAAAAAACACTGCAAAACTTTCAAAAATTAAATTAATTAACGGCAGAAACATCGATAGCTGCAGCAACATGTTGCCAAGGCGGCGCTGTGGCTGACTGATTCGCTGCGAGTTGCTTGAACTCTGCTCTGCTCTGCTCCAATCAATAAAATTATTGCTACAAATGTTTTACTCTTTTTTTTTTTTGGTTTTTGGTTTTCACTTTGCTTAACGCGCATTTCACCCAAGCATCATTCGCCTCTTTCACATTTCGAATTTAGAACAAATCTCTACAGCCAAGAGCAAAGGCACAAATAAATTTCTAAGCCAATAAAAAGATATTCAAAGAGCGAGAGAGAGGGAGAGAGAGAGAGATAGAGAGAGAGACGCTAGTAGAAATCCGGCAGCAGCAACAACAACAACAACCAAAATGAAAGCACGACAAAAACAAAATGTGAAAACGCATGAAAGCCAATTTCTTGTCGTCGTTTCTTTCGCTTCGTCGCAGTCGCCGCACAATTTGTTTAGAAAGTGCAGAGAAATGGTAAAAGCGGCAAAATGCAAACAAGCCAACAACAACAACAGCAAAAACAACAACAACAACAACAACAACAATAGACAGACCAAGTTTGGTGGCCCCAAACTCTTGTGCAGTGTAAAAGAAAAAAAAATTGGGCACAAAATGTTTATTAATTTATTGATTTCATATCATGGCTCAACACATTAATGCTCTTTGCTAATGACGTACGCTTAATGATAATTAAGCTTTTTTACTATTATACAATACAAACGCCACGCGCTCGCCTCAGCGGCGGGCAACGTGCTGACTGAACGCAAACCGCAACAAGAGAGAGAGAGAGCGAGAGCGAGAGCGAGAGAGCGCATGTAAGCTGAGCTTTGACTGTGTTGTGCTACGTCATCAAACAAGTTTTTTTTTCGCCGCCAGCTTAGCGTGTTGTTGTTGTTGTTGTTGTTGTTGATGTTGCTGCTGCGCTGACGATTACATAAACGACGCCGTTTCGTCGTTATTCGTGCCTAACAGGGATTTGCTCTCGTTTTACGTCGCCTGGCTTCGGTTACACTGCGGTCGGGTGAAATTCGCTGTCGCAGCCGCAGTTGACGCCTACACGCCTGCGCGCATACAGTGCGCGTCATACAAATAAATACAGGCCAGGCAAAGGCAATGGCGCAGCCATTTCAATGCTGCTTGTAATGCTTACGTAACGGAAATATGTTTTCCCTTTGTCATTTATGCGTTATTAACGCTAAACTAGTGTATACTTTCATTTATGTTGCAATGCGCGCGGCCTGACAAAGTGTCAAAAATTGAGCAAGATTCAATCTACATAACAGCCACAACAACAACCACTACTACTATATTTTCCTTATCTAGATAAAGCGTCGCTATGAAAATCAACAGAAAATAGTTTCATTTTGGAAGTAGAACACTGCAAATATTTGCCATCTTCTTCTTCTGCTAGATTGTAAAGCTTTGTTATACAAAGCACAGCCTTTCACCGTTATAGCAGAGCTTTGTTTTTTTTTTTTAATAGTAATAAACAAATGCATAATTGCAATTGTTTGCAACAAAAAAAAAGTGCAAAACTTACAAATTTCACTCTACTTAAATGATTTTTATACATTTTATATAACAACTACAACAACAACACAGCAACAGTAACAGTAGTAGCCATAGCAGCTGCTGTTGGCAGCGACTTTCACGAAAACTGCAAGCAAAACTGCAGAGGCAGCGAGAAAGAGAGAGACAGAGAGTGGCTGAGGAGCTTTCTCCTTATGGGTCGGCCTTTGCCTCTACTGCGCTGCGCTGCGCTGCGTTCGTAAAAGGCAAATGGACGCAACACACACACAAAGACAATAAGCAATAACAACCATAAGAAACGTAGCGAAACGAAACGAAACTTAACGATAAAACGAAACTTGAGCGTGGGAGTTTACAAAATTGATATGCGCTCAAGTGTTGACATCTCGGCCACCCGAAATACACACACACACACACACGCACATGCATGTGTATAGGTGTGTATGTATGACGTAGCGCATAAATGAGCAAAGGCGTAGTCGAAGAGAAATTGCATGAGCCAATGGGGTGGGTGGCTGGCTGGCTGGCTGGCCATTGTTGTTGCTACTGCATTTAGTAGCGGAAGTGAAGAGATGAGCAGGCGCTAGGCGCAGTTTCTCTTTTCTTCTTCTTTTTCTTCTTTTTTTTAAATCATTTACATTGGCATGGAAGATCACATTATTTAAATTAAATTGCCAGCTCGTTGCTGTGCTGTTGTTAAATTTATCTTTGCATCGCTTTATATGTGTGGCCATATGTGTGTGTGTGTGTGTAAAATGAAAAGCATTTCCTTTTCTTCAAAACGTTTTTCACTCGACTCATTTGTTGCTGTTGTTGTTGGACGAGTGAAAGGAGCATTTTCTGCCGCCGCCGCCTCTGTTTGTTGTTTCTTTTTTATGCTTTGTTGTTGTTGTTGCTGTTGGTGAAAACGCCAACAATAGCAACAATAACAACAACCAGCAGGCGAGTGAAAACTCATGCGATAATTTGTTGTAAAAATGAAAATTTTCACCATTTTTATTATTGGCCTCTGCCTTTTGTTGTCGACATTCGTTTGTTCGTTTTGCTGCGGAGGCCTTTTTTTTTGTTTCGTTGTTTTCGTCTATCAAATTTCATTTAAATGCTAATGAAAAGTTGCCGGAAATGTGTGTGTTTCGACTTCAATTATATAACAAGCGACTTTTGTATTTGGCGGAAAATTGGTGAAAAGTTGCTCAATTTGGCGCGATTTTCATTTACAAGAAAGCCAGCCAGTCAACCAGCCAGACAGCCACACAGCCACACAGCCAGCCAGCTGCAAAGACCCCAAATATGTTTGCTTTTCTCTCTATTGTTTGCCTTTACACATTCTACTCCTTCGCGTTCGGCTTTTGCCTTTGCCTTCTCCTACTCTCTTTGCCTCGGCGCAGCCAAGCCGATTTACAATGCGCAGCTTAACACGTGCTGCTCTTTGTCGTCACAAATTCTCTTTGCTTGTTGATCTGCCTCTCTCGCTCTCTCTCTCTCTATTTCTGTCCGTCTATGTTTTGCCCACACAATGGAATGGCAGCATTCTGTGCAACGGTTAAGATCACTCAAGGGTGCTTGCTGCCTTGGCAGCGTGTCCATGACCAAATGCATTCGATTCAGCTGCCCATGGCGACGGCGGCGTCGGCGGCGGCGGTAGCAGCGCCCGCGACAGCGGCTGCAGCAGCGGCAGCGTATAGACAAAAGGCATGAAAAGGCTGGACCTTAAAAGCAAGCAGCTGCACTGAGTACAGTGAGCATTCGTTATGATACGAAAAGGTTACTTTTATAGCATTTCTCTTATTTATTACTATTATAAATATTTAAATTATTATTTCAAAATATTTAATAGGTTTTATTATTGTTTAAATCTTTCATAAGTTCCACAACTATTTGCTTTGCTCTACAATTCCAATCTCATATATCAGCATTTTATGCTATTTAAGTTTTGTTTCGTTAAGTAGTTTGGGTCCAGCCTAATCAGCTAGCTCGAGTGCTGAGTCATTGCTCACGCGCTGGGAGTTCTCGACGATTGCTGTAACTCATTAATCATCGCGAGCTTTAACTGTGCACTGTGGCTGCCCGAAAATCACTTTGGCTTAGCTTTAGCGCTCTACCCCTACTCCAGCCCATAGCGTTTAACCTTAACTACGAACTTGTGCGCCATGGGCTTTGCCTTGTGGTGCCGACGACGCCAAACCATGTTTGAGCTAAACGTTTCCAATGTCATAATAAACAAAAAAAAAATAAGTTTCGACTCGGGCCCTTCAGCAGCCGCAGCCGCAGCCACAGCCGCAGCCGTAGCAAAGCCAAAAAGAGAGCGCAAAAAGCGTAAGAGAGAGACAGACGGTAGCTTGTGCTGAGCAGGTGTTTGTTTCTGTTCGTGTGTGTGTGTGTGTGTGTGTGTCTTTGTGTGTGTGTGTGCGTGTTTCGTTCAATGCCAAATCAATGTCATTAACATTAAAGCACACTCACTAAAAATTGTATAAAGCTACTTGAAGGTACTAAACCCGACGACGACGACGACGACGACGACTCGGCGGTTGACTGCCCCGCATGATTGACGTCGACGGCGACGTTAACTGCGCTGCTGCGCAGCTGCTTGTTAAGTTTTTTTGTTGTTTCTGCTGCTGCGGCTGGTTGCTGCTGGCAACTGTTTCCGATGCTGTTTTACGGTTTGTTCACCTTGATGAAATTCGCGTCAACCTTTTAACACACGCACGCGCTGTCACACACAGGCGCATTGAAGGTCCTTTTCAAACAATTCTGATGGCCACGGCACAGCGGCAGCAGCAGCGGCAGCTGAGCAGCGAACATTTTGTGGCAACTCTTAAGAAAATCTCAGTTGCTGCTGTTGTTGTTGTTGCTTCATTCAGCCTTGTATAGATTTTTCCGTGTTTTTCTTTGCTTAATTGTATATGAAAATGTTTCTGCATCTGCGCCTAAGTCTCTTTTGTTGTTCCTATTGCTGTAGCAGATCCTCCCTCTCTCACTTGCTCGCTCGCTCGCTCTCTCTCTCTCTCTCTCTCTTGCGCCCATTGTTTTCTGTCAATTTTCCACTTTTGGCTACAATTTTTGGTCTATTGTTTGCTGTCATCTGCAGGCTCTGCCTGTGACTTATTCTTGTCTTAACATCCGTGTGACGCATCCGTCTTGGCCTGGCCGTCTTCATATGTTCCTTTAGTTTTGGCAGCCCACACAACAGTTTCAGTGTTTAGTTACAATTTGCCGCTTTGGCAGAACAGTCGACGTCGCGCCTGCACTCATCTCTCGCTCGTTCAGATATAACTGTATACGCGCTCTTCTCTTACTCTCACTCCTTAAGTCGTCAGGCGTAGTTCGTAGCTCAAAAGCTCTTCAGTGAGCACACTCAGTGCTTAGTGCTTAGTGCTTAGTGCTCGCTCGCTCGCTCTCACGCTCCCACTCAATAACGGTTAATGCTCATATTTGCGCGCGCGTCTTAGTCGCAATTATGCGCACAGCGAATTTTGGCGCATTTTACTTTGTGATTTCCGTGTGCTCTCGTGCCTGTGCCTCGCGTGTCTTGTCTCTGTCCTGTTCAAATTCGTTTAAAATAGAATAATTAATATAATTTGGTCTTTATTGCGGTCGTGTGTGTTTGTTCAAGCTGGAGAACTCTTTGCTGCTAAAGCTGCTCAATCTTTTGGCCAGACACTCCAGATCCGATAGCCGCTTCGTCAAGATTGAGTTCGAGCGCAGCATCATGGAAATACTGCAAGAGCCAAGGTGCTCACTTAACTATATACTAAGACTAATTATATACATATATTCGATTTCTATATCTAATTGCAATTCACTCTAACCACACTTTACTCATTCTCTCTATTCCCTTTGCAGATTGCCGGTTAACGAATGTCAGGCAAGCCAAACAGCTAGAGTCACCTCGAACCTGCACGCATCCAGTAGCACAATGGCGGTCAGTCGTGTACCCTCGCCGCCCCTGCCGGAAGTAAATACGCCAGTCGCTGAGAACTGGTGTTATACGCAGGTAAGACCCGAACGAACACCCGATTAACGATTGCCTTATGCCTGTCTGCGTATGCCTCCTGGCTCATCTGTTCGGGATTAAGTTTCAGTCTCCGTATGCACTTTTTGCATTACTATGGATTTGGCTTAAACAGCTCTGCTCAAATTTCATTTGTGTAAGCCGAATCCATCTTTGTGGCAACGGCAACTGCATTTCCGCTCGTTACGCAGGTGTGCGCTTCAAGCCAAATCGAAAACTGAAACCAAGTGCAAATGCCATTCATTGACCCATAACAGAGTCTAGCTAGCATATTAACTAAGTAACTATATACTAGATCATATAAAGGAATCATATATGTATGTATCCAGATCTTACAGTAAAACTCGATTCATTTCATTCACAGGTCAAAGTGGTTAAATTTAGTTACATGTGGACCATAAATAACTTTAGTTTTTGTCGGGAAGAAATGGGTGAAGTGCTCAAATCTTCCACATTCTCAGCGGGTGCTAATGACAAACTGAAATGGTAAGTGGAGTCAGATATATATATATATATATATGATATGATAAATATGTATATTAGAGATATATGATCTATACTACTTATATAAGCCATACTTTACTATATTAGTCTGTATAATTTAACTAATTTGATATATCTTCTGCTTCGCTTAGGTGTTTACGGGTAAATCCCAAGGGTCTAGATGAGGAGAGCAAGGATTACTTATCATTATATTTACTGTTAGTATCGTGTAACAAATCTGAAGTCAGAGCCAAGTTCAAATTTTCCATATTAAATGCAAAACGCGAGGAAACCAAAGCCATGGAATCCCAACGGTAAGCAATACAATACACTATAATCCGAATCGTTTACTATATATTTTCGATATTTTCTTTATATATATATATATATCTGCAGCGCATATCGTTTTGTTCAGGGGAAAGATTGGGGCTTTAAGAAATTTATACGCCGCGATTTTCTCCTGGATGAGGCCAATGGCCTATTGCCAGAGGACAAGCTGACCATCTTCTGTGAGGTGAGCGTTGTGGCGGATAGCGTCAACATCTCGGGACAATCCAATATAGTGCAGTTCAAAGTGCCCGAGTGCAAACTCTCCGAAGATCTGGGCAATCTCTTTGACAATGAGAAATTTAGCGATGTCACGCTCTCAGTGGGCGGTCGAGAATTTCAAGCGCACAAAGCCATATTGGCAGGTAAATATAGCGAATATACCCCCAATATGATCTTAGATATATAATTAATATGAATCTCGTGTTGCATGTGTAGCGCGCAGCGATGTCTTTGCTGCCATGTTTGAGCACGAAATGGAGGAGCGTAAGCTGAATCGTGTCGCCATAACCGATGTGGATCATGAGGTGCTCAAAGAGATGCTACGATTCATATACACGGGCAAGGCGTCCAATCTAGAAAAAATGGCTGATGATCTCTTAGCGGCTGCTGATAAGGTGAATAGCTTGACTCCTGCTGAATAGCTGAATAGCTGTATGATAATTGAGCTAAGCCAGCTGAATTTGTTATTTGATGAGCCTAACTAATTGTTGTATATCTCTGTTACAGTATGCACTCGAAAAGCTGAAAGTGATGTGTGAGGAGGCGCTGTGCGTCAATCTCTCTGTCGAAACAGCAGCCGAAACGTTAATATTAGCTGATCTCCATAGTGCGGATCAATTGAAAGCACAAACGATAGATTTCATTAATACGTAAGTATTCGTGTTTGTTATTACAACAAATTTTCCTTAGAGCTGTTATGTATAACGTTTTTGTTGCCTCGCTTACAGTCATGCCACCGATGTGATGGAAACCTCTGGCTGGCAAAATATGATTACGACACATTCACATTTGATAGCGGAGGCATTTCGTGCGCTCGCAACACAACAAATCCCACCAATTGGACCACCAAGGAAACGCGTGAAAATGAGCTGAAACCTTAATCCAGCAGCTAAACAAGTAACACTAAATGCAACAGCAACAGCAAGCAGCAACAGCAATAGCAGCAACAACAGCAACAACCACAACAACAACAATACCTACAATAATAACAATAATATTAACAACAACAATTGTAAAATAGATTTTAAAAGTTGCAAACAAATTGTTAGTTTGATCAAGAAATTCATATGCTATGCTGCAACAACAGCAACAACTAGAGCAACTGCAATTCATAACAACAAGAGCAACTATTGTCATATACATTTTAAAAATTGCATGCAAATCTATGATTTGATCAAGACTACAAATAATACTATCCGTAACAACAATAGCAACAACAGCAATGCCTACAACAACAACAACAACAACAATTGTGAAATATATTTCAAATGTTGCCTGCATATGAATCTTTTGATCAATACTAAAACAACAACAACAACAACAACAATAATAAGTGCAACTACAAGTAATACAAACAACAACAACTACAGCAACAACCACAACAACACCAACAACAACACCAACACCAACTGGCTTAAGCCACAACAAGAAGCATTCTATATGCCGTTTATTGTTTCAATATCGAGTAATTTAATTTTCAAACACTTGATAAATGTAATATTTTTATTTTGTTGATTTATGATTTATGATTAATGCTTAATTTTAAGATGAAATTGCAAAAAAAAAAGAAAAACAAAAACAAAAAGGAGAAATAATTAAGAATAAAAGTAAAATAAATATATAAATATAAAACTAAAAAGAAAACAAAAAAGCAAGCAAAAAACACACAAAAAAAGAGAGAAAACAACACAAAATAAATAAGAATAAAAAGTGTGCATAAGATGAAGAAGTAGAAGTAGAAGATGATGATGATGATGATGATGATGATGATGATGTAACGAAAAGAAAGGCAAATATAAACATAAACGAAAAATAATAAATTGCATAACTATTATAATTATTATTATGATTATTATTATATTATTATTATTATTATTATAATATAACTATATTATTATATTACAAAGCGTACACTTTGATTGTGATGTATATTCGATGAGTATGACTAATGCATAATGATACGGATATGATAATGAAGTTGATTTATATATTGTGTATATGTAAACTCTGCTAATTCAATTCAAACTTTTTATTTTTGTATTTAACTAAACAACAACAGCAATAACAGCAACACCAACAACAGCAAATTGTAAACCTCTTCTCCTTTCGTTAAAAAACAACAACAACAAAAACAACAACAATAAACTTCAATGTTTTCTTTTGTTTTTAAGTATTTAATGCAATCTTCTTTGTTTCTTGTAAAAAAGCAAAACAAAACAAAACAAAACAAAACAAATCCAACAAAAACTCTTTAAAGAAAACAACTTCAAATAAAAGCAAATTGTAGCACTCTGTGTATAGTAAGCAAAAACAACAACAACAAAAACAACATGAGCAAGTTTTACTGGATCAAGGTTAGATATATATATATATATATATATATATATATATATATATATATATATATATATATATATATATATATATATATATATATATATATATATATATATATATATATATATATATATGTAGAGAGTTTTAGATGACTCGAGTCTAGTCAAGACTTTCTTCTCTTTCAGCTAAAACACAGGAACAAACGAACGAACGAACGAATAAACTAAAAGGTGATAATCCATAAAAAAAAAAAACTAAGTAAATAAATAATATTCAAATTTTGTTAAGATCAAGCGAAACCTAACTTAACGCCGCTGCATTCAGCTAGAATTTTGGGGCTAAGAAACAACAACAAAATTTGTAAATACATTTAGCAATAGTTATTTTTGATTCCAATACAAATGCACAATATAAATCTGAACAATGTTTTTGCACAGCATAAGAAACTAATTGAAATTTATGACATTGATTGATGGATTGAGGCGGCGCATTGCTGTGCGAAAGTTTGTTTAGTTTAAATATCAAAATGCAAGAAACATATTAAAGCTACTAAGGAGACAACATTTTTATGCATGCCAATCTAAATGTGTAGAAAACAATAAACAATTGAAGAAAGCAACTGGGAAACGAGTACGAGTAGTTATATATATACATAAATATATATATACTTATATATATATATATATGCAATAGCAAAACTGGGGCGGGGTTGAGGGCGGTTACAACACGGGCGAACAAACAGTAAAACCATTTTTAAAGTGACATTGTAATTGTATTTAACAAATTAGATAATAAATTAATATGTTCTAAATATGTTGCGACTATTTCTTCTCCTGCTCGTCGAGAAACTGTTGCAGGAGCGACGCATCGATTGGTATGTTCAGCTGCTCGGAGCCATCGACACTGCGCTTCGACTTGACCAGTTTGTGATCGAGAAACTCTGTCAATTGGGCGCGCAACGCCAAATCGGAGCTAACCAGAAAGGCCTCACGACAACTCCAGTATAAGTCCTTGAAGGGCATTCCTTGGTAGTTGGCATTGCCCTTGTTCTTTAACTGAAACTTGACTATCAGCATGTAAATGCCACGCGAATTCGTTGTCAGCGAGGAGAAGACGCTGCGCATCGAAGACAACGCCAATTCGCCAGAATTCTGCACCAGCAATGAGTTCTCAAAGGCTGTCTCATCCGTGTAGGGCAGCATGGTGGTGCAATCCCACCAGGAGAAGTTGAAGTTGCTTAACTTGTTCTGATCCCAAACTGAAAGAAAATGTGAGAAGGTGTTAGAAGTCAATGATTACCTACAGGAATGCTCAACTAGGTAATACCCGAGGCAAGCAAGACATCGATCGATACAAGCTGTAACTATAGCATAGTTGTGTCGACTTACGCAAAGGTGTATTGATGTGATCTATGGAGGCCAATAGATGAATGTTGGGCACGCGTGCCAGTCTGGATAGAATGGCTTGAGCTTTGACATTACGTAGCATAGCACCGTCTAGATTGTGTACAATCAAATAGAGATGTGTTTCGGGTATTAGTGCAAACTCCTCTTCGATCATGTCCACAGCCTCATGTGCATTGGCTGGACTCGGTCCAGCATCTAGTATCTCGCTAGTAATGCTATCCAAGACATCTTTCAGTGTCAAACTGGGAAAGAAGCCGTTGATGACCAATACCGTTTGCTGGGCGAGTATGTCATGATGAAAGGATTGCAGCAGTTGCCGCTTTGAGCCGAGTCCGTAGAGCAGAATGTTGAAGCCTTCGTTGAGAATGTAGATCCATTTGGAAAAGTATGAGCGATACTCTTCCATAATGGCATTGATGGCCATCTCGTGCTCAGGTGAGGCTTTCATGTCAGCCAGCAGACTGAACAAACGATCGGCGGCTAATCGTGGATTCTTTAAGCGATCCAGCGTATGATCCGACGTGAGAATCTTGCTGCTGGCATGAGAGTGAAAGTAGCCATCGCTCTCGGGCACAAACTCATTCGATCTCTTCACACGCGCCGACTGCCGCTGGCGAGCGGCCGACGGCGTCTTCGGCAGCACAGGCACGACAATAGCCCGACGAGCCTTAGAAGGCGTCTTGGACTCATCGTCGGCGCCATCGTTCTCAGAACTGGCGCCGCCTTCACTGCTACTGCTGCTACTAGAGCTACTCGAGGAATTGTCGTCGCCTGGATGAAAGTCGCTGTCATCTGCAGAGAAATCCTCATCGGAGTCCGCCACAATTTTGGCTATCTCTATAGTAAAATATAAAATATTTGTAAGCTATAAATCAATTGGAATTGAAAGTTCTACGTACGTTTCTTCACCCGAGTTCTCACATGTGCCGGCGTCTTGGGCTGATCTGTTTTTTTGCGTTTCGTGTCTGGAGTCTTCACACCCAGTCGCGGCGTCTTTGGTGTCTTCGGAGTGCAGGGCGTGGCATTAAGGGCAGCTAATGCCATAGCATCTCGCTTCTTGGGCGTATTAAAGCCAAATATGCTAGTGCCAGCCACATTGTAGTCGGCCTGTATCAGCTGTAGATCCCGTGAATTCGGCTTTGCGGCACCTACATTCTCTTCCTCTTCATCTTCTTCAGACTGACACTCCTCCTCCGCATAGTTGACAATACGCTGACCACCAGACATGGCCCTGTACTCATTATACTTTTTAGTGGGGCTCGGTCTGCGTGTGGAGCGTCGTGTGCGTGGCTGCTCATGAGGCTCAGCGGCACTGGAATCGTCGGAATCTACTTGAACTGATTTTGTACGCCGTGTTGTTTCTTTCTGCTTGTTTGGTGTCTTGTACTCGACGGCAGCTGAGTGTATTTTTGTTGGAGTCGTACTCATTTTATATATTGTTTATTCACTACTACTAACAAAAGCTGTTTATTAAAATAAGAAATACAAACACTTTTGTTGTTTTTGCCGCGGTTTTGGAAATTTATATCGAGTAATCAACTTATTTTGCTGATCGTTTGCTATCGATTATTTATTTGAGTTCAATAAGAATCAGTTCTTAGTTCATTTGCCGCATTTTGCAACACTTCAGAATTTGAAAATTAAGAAACCGCCAAGCTGCAATTTAAATAATTAAAAACCAAACATTTCAAAATGTTATATATCCAATAAAAAATTAATGAAAATAGTATATATAATAGTATATATGTTATTCTGTCGTCAATTTAAACAATTAATCAAATTAACCTTCACCAGCAGTAATCGATTATCTGTTACCGATATATCGAGCAGAAATGCATCACTAACTGTGAGTCAGGCGGTTTAGCGTGCGGCAATTTTTCACTGAAAGCAGTAGCAGTGCGTGTTTAATTTTTATAAAAATTTTTATTAAAAGTCGCACAACAGAGACGAAATATGTCGACATTGGCAAGTCCCTTATCCATCGCTGGCACACGGCAGTCCGGCGCTTCTGTGCGCACACAGAACGGTAAGAAATCGTGGAATCCAGCAACAGCTGCAGCCATTGAAATAAAGTTGCCGGGGCAGAAGCACGTTGCCCATAAGACCCCCAGATGGTTGCAAAGAATATTCTCGAACAAGTTGTTAGTAATGTTTTTTGTGATACATTGACATTTGTGAAACAAATTGACTAAAGTAATAGAATACCAAGCACTGTCTAGTCTAAAGTGAGGTTAGGACGTCCATTCATGATTCTAATATGACTCCTTTTTACAGTTATGGCAGCGCTGTCCATATCGAATATTGTCAAGAGCTCTCTGGGTCCCGTTGGCTTGGATAAAATGTTGGTAGATGACATTGGTGATGTTACAATTACCAACGATGGAGCAACCATCCTTCGTCTGCTCGAGGTGGAGCATCCAGCAGCAAAGTAAGTTAAAGAGCGCTTGCCAATTATTTAGAGTGTAACTGATTTTTACATTTAATTTCAGAGTGCTGGTAGAGTTGGCTCAGCTGCAGGATGAGGAGGTTGGCGATGGCACCACATCTGTTGTTATATTGGCCGCTGAATTGCTGAAGAACGCCGACGAGCTGGTCAAGCAGAAAATTCATCCTACATCCATTATCTCGGGTTACCGTATTGCCTGCAAGGAAGCGTGCAAATATATTTCAGAGCACCTGACTGCACCAGTGGACGAGCTTAGCCGTGACTCACTGATCAACATCGCAAAGACATCAATGAGCTCCAAGATCATTGGCGCCGATGCTGACTTCTTTTCCACTATGGTCGTGGACGCAGCTCAAGCTGTTAAGATCACCGATCTCAAGGGACAGGCAGCCTACTCGATCAAAGCCATAAACGTGCTAAAGGCGCATGGCAAGTCGGCACGCGAATCGGTGCTCATCCCTGGATATGCTTTGAATTGCACCCTTGCCTCACAGCAGATGCCTAAGAAAATAGTTAACGCAAAAATTGCCTGCCTGGACTTCTCGCTGCAAAAGACCAAGATGAAGATGGGCGTCCAAGTATTGATCAATGATCCCGACAAGCTCGAGGCCATTCGCGCACGTGAGCTGGACATCACCAAGGAGCGCATCAATATGATTTTGAGCACTGGCGTCAACGTTGTTCTCTCCAGTGGCGGTGTCGATGATCTGTGCATGAAGTACTTCGTTGAGGCCGGCGCCATGGCTGTGCGTCGCGTTAAGAAGAGCGATCTGAAGATCATTGCCAAGGCAACTGGCGCTGCATTCCTTACCTCGCTGACAAACATGGACGGCGAAGAGAGCTTCGATGCCTCGATGGTGGGCGAAGCAGCTGAGGTGGCACAGGAGCGTATCTGCGATGACGAACTCATTCTCATCAAGGGCACCAAAGCACGGTAATATCACATCAAAGAAACATAAGTTGAGCAATTCTAATGAATTTCCTTTCCGTTGTGTTTACAGTGCTGCTGCTTCCATAATTTTACGTGGTCCCAACGACTTCTACTGTGATGAGATGGAGCGTTCCGTGCATGACGCTCTCTGCGTGGTGAAGCGTGTGCTGGAAAGCAAAAAAGTCGTTGCTGGTGGCGGCTGCGTCGAGGCGGCTTTGTCCATCTACCTCGAGAACTTTGCCACATCGCTGTCATCGCGGGAGCAGCTGGCTATAGCCGAGTTTGCCAAGTCGATGTTGGTCATTCCCAAAACTTTGTCTGTTAACGCCGCCAAGGATGCCACCGATTTGGTGGCCAAGCTGCGCTCTTACCACAACTCCAGCCAAACCAATTCCAAGCATGGCGATCTCAAGTGGACCGGCTTGGATTTGATCGAGGGTGTGGTGCGCGACAACAAGAAGTCGGGTGTGCTGGAGCCGGCCATGTCCAAGATCAAATCGCTAAAGTTCGCCACAGAGGCAGCGATCACTATCTTGCGCATTGACGACATGATCAAGCTGAATCCCGAGGACAAGAGCGGCAAGAGCTACGGCGACGCCTGCGCCGCTGGCGAGCTGGACGGTTAGGTCGTTCTCTTGTTCCCTCATCTACTTGTTTAGGCACTTAATCTTATGGAAAACTCACTGAAAACTTTCGCGCCTCCCATCTATAATAATTGTAATAACAATTTAATTGTTTTTTTCTTTGTGCTAACTGCGATTTGTATTAACCCCGCATCCATTTCTCTAAGCCCTCCCCTCATTCACGTAAATGCATAATAAATGAAACATCTGAATATGCTGCGGCGTATACAAAACTAAATTGAAAAATAAATGTTTATCATCGTTTTTCAACCGTGTGTCGAGTGCTGAGAATTCTGAGAGATAGATGGAGCGTGAGAGAGCAAATTGAGAGAGTCTATAAATAGCGCCTGCATCTATTTTGTCTATAAATACAAAAAGAAAACAGAAAATGCCAAAGCAAAACGTAAAAGCAGCGTGTGGAATAATTTTAATAAAATTGTAGGAAAATTAGAATAGAAAAAGAAAAAATGTCTGCAAACAATAGCGCGGAAGGCGATGTGAATAATAATGAAACAGTGGCTGTAGCTCCGGCTGCAACCGCCGGACAGGATGAGCAAGTGGAGCAAGCGGAGCAGCCAGCGGCGCAGCCACAAAATGAGCTGCTCGACATGGTATTCACATTGGAGAGCGAGAAACAGGCACTGATCGAAGAGTCTCGCAAAAGAATCGGAGCGCTGCGCAAAGATTTTGAGGTTAGTTTCGAAAGATAAGTATTTTGATTGAGATCTGATATGAAAGAACAATCACATTTAATTAGGATGCGCGCTGTGAGAATGAACGCTTGCAGAAGCGAGTGGGTAATTTGGAGCAGTCGTTAAAGCAATCAGTGATGCTTGGTGGAACAGATGCGCCGAAATCTCGTCAGGAACAGGAGGAACTGCTGCTCAAGGCCAAGACATTGCTGTTCGAAAAGACCAAAGTGAACAAGCAGCAGGAACAACAGATTGCCGTGCTCAAGAATCAAGTCGAGTCCATTAAAGATGTGCTGCAAGTGACCAAAGATATGCTGCAGCTGAAGACGACAGAGTGCGAGCACACCCAGGCGCGACTGGAGAAGAGCCAGCTGTGGATTAAGGCCGAGCAGGAGAAGTGCGCACTCACCGAAAAGAAACTCGTGATATCGAAATCAGTTTACGACAAGCTACGTGCCGAATACGACACACAATCCAAAATCTTTAAGGTAAGCTCAGGTCTCCACATCAATGCTTAAACTATATGCATTAACAATTATTACGATCTCTTTACGCAGGACTTGAAGGCAGCCTATGAACAAAAGTTGCAGGTGCTAACTGTCGCATTGGCCGAGGCCAAAAAGTAGCTGAACAATTTAATAAACTACATATGTTAATTAAATGCACAAATATTCTTTTAGAAGTTCAATAATTTAATCAGATTTGTCCTGGCGCTCGTCTAGGCGCTCTGCTTGCCCTGCTGCTGTTGTTGTTGTTGCTGCTGCTGAATCATTTTCACGGCTGCCGCCTGCTTCATCTCCAGCACACCCATCACAGAATTAAGAAAACGCGTCTTTTGCAAATGTATCTTCTCGATCTTTTCAATCTGTTCCTGGACATACTCGACGCGTCGCTTGAAGTAATCCTTGGAGCCTTGCAGATCCTAGAAAATGCAATTGGTCAGCAAAGCATAACAGTTGGAACTGCAATTGGTAGTCACCTTTTCGATGTAGTAGCCGGTGCCGATGTCTATGATAAAGTTGTTCAAGTCCTTTATGCGACCCGGCACATACATGCTGCTTGTAAGAGGAACGAGTATCTGACGGTTCTCCCAATCCGGCTGAAAGGCTTCGAGGGCGTCTTTAGAGCCGGCGTATTTTGCCTTGCAACTGTGCAAAGTGGATAGCGAATCCTGTATGTTCGTCATTTCCTAAATATAATTGCAAATATTATTAACATGTGCAACTGCTGCGGCATTGCAACGCCCTCCCGTCTCTCCCTCTCACTCTCTTTCTCATAAGTGGATGAGTGAGACACGATGGTGATGAGCAACACCCACACACGCGACTGGCACACACTCACCTGCTCGAACTCTTGTTTGATTTGCATTAATTGGTCCGGACTGAGCTTGGTGAGATCAATCATCTCGGTCTTTGCCGCAGCATTTGCAGTTTCAGCCATAATTTGTGCTTAAACTTATAACTTATAAAAAGTAAATTTTATTTTAATAGTCACACGCAAATCGTGCAGTGTTGTATTATAGCTTTTGGAATACGTTCGCTGGCACGACTCACGAAACTGAACTAGTTCATCGATGACAAATATCATATGTACTGTACTGTTACCAGCCAAATAATTAACATTATTGTCGGAGTGTTCATTTTTCTTTGTCTAAATAAAATTACCAATTATTATTTACTATTTATTACCGGCAGTGTGCATATATCTTTTTCCCGCATTATTATTTTAAAGTGCAGCTTAAAGATTCTTGACTCAATATAACAGTTTTTCGCACTGTTGATTAACAGGAACAACCTACAGCGGTTTTTAACAGTGGATTTGAATACTAACTTTTTAAAACCAACGACAAATTTAACAGAGATTTAATGTTATAAAGTTTTATTGCGATGGAATTCAGCCCTGTTAACAGATACTTTCCAGTGCTGGTAAGTGATGCTGAGTTTCCATTTAAAAAAGTAACAACTTTTTTATATTTGTATTTTATTTATTATATGCAATGTTATAATTTCTTGTGTTTTGTCAGTCATTCTGTATTTGTATGCAATTTTATACCGTTATTTCCATTTCATAAATTATAAAATCTAACACAAAACAAAGCCATTTCATTAACAATCACTGCCGCTACATGTACGTCTAAATACACGTTACGATTTGCTATATAATATAGCCGTTACACATTGTTCATATACATATACTTTGTCGCTATATACTGGGTATATGTGTGTCTGTGTGTGTCTGAGTGTGTATGTGTGTATGTGTTAATTTCGTATATTGTATATATATATATATATATATTTATATTAGATAACAATGATATTAAGCCTAAATAGATATAAGTATAAGTTGTATTGATACATTGTTTTGCATTTCATACGCATCGGTTTATCGGTTCCTATTTATCGATCATTCAACTATTACATGCTTTAACTAATTTACTGTTACTCATTAAACTAACTGTACTTGCTGTCTTGACCCACTTATCATTTATGGTTTTGTGTTTATCATACATAACATTATTGTTTAATTCAAATTTGATAGTTGTATTGTTGTTGTTGTTTTGTTGGTTTTTTAATTCATTATATTGTTTTTAAACAATTTATTCATGGCGTGTACAACTTTCAATAGTTTCTTTTTTTAATAATCGCAAGGCAAAAATTTGAAATACAAATTAAAAAAATAAACAAAGTTTTTTTTGTTTTACTTTAAATGCAGAGTTTTTGTTGTGCAGCATTAACATTGTGAATATATATATAAATATATATATATATATATATATATATATATATATATATATATATATATATATATATATATATATATATATATGTATATATATAAACATATACATATATGTATATATGTATGTATATAGAGAGAGAAATTTGTCAATATTTAAGTGGGAATCGTAATTTCGTTATCAACAGCATTTTAAAAAGTTTCAAATCGAAGGGACGTAATACATAATAATAATAATAATTCATTTCATTTTACATTATATATTTGTTTGTGTGTATATATGTTGTATTGTTACAAACATACATATATATACATTTATAAATTGTAGAGTATATATATTTGTGTGCATTGTATAGTGTTTAAATTGTTCTAAGTGTATGTTTTCCTTTTATATTTTTCCTAGATTTTCTAGTTGTTTTCCTTTGTTCAAGTTTTCCATAACTCAAAAAATATATCAAAAATTTGTTTGAAATGCGATATAGATATATATATGTGTGTATATAAGTAGTTAGGAGTCAAATGTACATATGTGTATCTCATGAATATATATATATATATATATATATATATATATATATATATATATATATATATATATATATTCTTGATATTGTTATACAACAGTGAATTCAAAGAGAGTGAGAGAAATGAATGAGATATTGATTTAGCTAAGCGCGAGTCTGTGTATCTATGTGTGTATGTGTGTGTTGTATAACTCCAATATATTTATATATATAGATATATATAAGTACATATGTAAAATATGTGGTTTTGACTATATTTATCAAAATAAAATTCTTATACAAATAGCAGCAGAAAAGTAACAGAAACAAAAGCCGTCTGCAAATTGTGCTTGAAATGAAGTTTCGTGTAGGTGAGTGTGTGTGTGTATGTGTATGTGTATGCATGTTTGTTTGTATGTAAGTATGTATATGTGTGTGTGTGTATGTATTGTTCGTCTTATTGATAGTTGTTTTAGCTGCTGCTGATTGCGTATACGTCACGTAAGCCTCGAAAAATATGCACAAAGCGGCTCTAATACTGTAAAATTGTAGCTTGATTCCGTTGCCATAACCGTTACCGTTTCCCTAACCGTTTCCGTTTCCGTTTCCATTTCTATTTTCACATTTCTTTCAGCTGTAAAGTAATTTTGCTCACAATTGGATAGCATTTGTAAAGAAAGCTAGGTAGGTTCGCTTCAGTGTGTCGAGTGTCAAGTGTCAAGTGTGTGTGTGTGTGTGTGTGCGTGTGTGTTGGTGTCTTATAATTGATATGTCAGAGTTCATATTGCATAGGTGCTCTATGACAATATATAGTCTCAAATACATATACATATTCAAAGTATATAGTTTAGGGTTGGGTTTTTTTTTTTTTTTTGGTTTCAACTTAAATTTAATTTTGATTTTACTATTTCAAATTGAATTGAATTTGAATTTGCATATTGCAATTTCAATTGAAATTTCTATTTGAATTTTAATTCTATTTCTTATAGAATTTGAACATGAATTTAAATTAGAATTTTTAAATTTCAATTAAAAACATAAATTTGAATTTCTTTTTCAATTTGCATTTGAATTACAAACGAAATTATAGTTTTAGTTACAATTTCTACTTCAATCTCAATTTAAATTTCAGCTAAATTACAAATTTATTTCAATTTAAATTTAAGTTCTCAATTCAACTTCAATTTCAATTTCAATAAAACGAAAGTTTTAGGTAAAATTTCAATTTTAGCTTCAATTTCAAGTAGAATTTAGAATGTGTTTCAATTACAAATTCAAATTCAATTTCAATTTCAATATTTGGTATTGCTGCACGCTAAAAAAGATCAAAAGTTGTTGCATTATAAAGTTGAACGCTTGAAGTCAATTAAAGCCAGTTACAATTGAGGGAATCGAACTTAAGCAGAGTTTTCTCGTCATTAGCACTATTATTTGTATGATATCTTTTATGATATATATATATATATATATATATATATATATATATATATATATATATATATATATATATATATATATATATATATATATATGTATGTATGTGTATAGTTAGATTACAGCACCACATTTTGTAACAAACAGAAACTGCTTATAGAACATTATACATATATGTATATATGAATATTATCATATATTATATAGTGTATATTGTTTTTCTTTATTATATTTAAATTACGTTTTACATCGATATTCGCTAAATTGTTTTCATTTTTTTCATTTTTCATTTGCAGTTTTCGTTTGTTTCAATGGGGCCAACATTGGATCTTTTTATACTCATTTTTTGTTTGTTTTTTTTTTTTAGCGAAATATTTTACACAGTTATTCGATTGGCTAGTGGCGTAATTAGTTATAACGTAATGATATAATGCTTGTATACCTATATAGTATATATAGTATATATATAGTGTGATTTCTTTCCTTTCATCGCCTTCTTCTGCTTTTTTTTTGTATTTTTCTTTTTTGCAAGTCTTTAGTTTGAAGCTTAATAATTTCTTAGGCAATAATTTTTCTCAATTTGCTGAATTTAATATTTTGTGTTAATTTTGCTTTAAGTAAGTTTTGCCCATTAAAACTTATGCATATGCAGCTAAAATATTATTATTTATATATTTATATATATGTATATGTATATGTGAGTTTGTGTGTGTGTGTGTCTGTGTGTGCATAAACATAATCAATCACCCTCCATGATTTTGTACCCTTCGCACGCCTTGAGGTTGTCAAATAATTACTCGTTCACCAAGTGACACTGAAGGGGTATATAGGTTTTGCTGCCCACTCGACAACTAGTGGCCTTAACTGGATATGATATTTAAGGCATTTAGAAGAGGTGTCTCAACTCGACAGTCTGACAAAGTCTAGGGTATACAGCTACGCCCAGCTACGCAAGGCGTGGCACACAGTAAACTCTATATATCTGCTGCAGTTATCGAGCTGGAATCAGACATTCCCTGCTGCAGTTGAATCTCTGTTGATCCAATTATATGGCAAGCTCTCTTGTGGGCGTGGCAAATATTCAAATTTTGAACGAGTATTCTGTGCAGTCGTTGAGGCCCGATTGCAACATTTTAACTTGTGATAAGGAAAATCGAATATGAGAACAAACTCTTTGAACATACCTCGTCCAATGATACAAAATAGTAGTGCGACTGAAGTGCTGTCTAACATAGCAATATTTTCTGATAAATATAATATATTTTATTCAAATTGTTTTCAAATCAAGATGTTTATCAAAAAAATATAGCTGTCTAACATTTCAGTCGCACTACTATTTTTCTGACCACAGCTGTATACGTAGTATGGGAGAGAGAATGGATCAACCTTTAGCTTGGCATTAAAGCTTTGTATATGTGTGTCTGTCTGTGTGTGTGTGTGTGTGTGTGTGTGTGTGTGTATGTGTGTGTGTTTGTTTATCTGTGTGTATATTGCTAATTTGACGCTGGTTCTCGCTGGTGGCTTGCTTGGGGCCTTACACATACCACTCCTTGACATCCTTGGAGTCACGTTTCTTGGCCTTGGGCTGCACGAGCCCCGCCATCTGTGGCCGTCCATCGCTGCCGTAGCCAAGGGAGCCGCTGCCACTGGACATCATGCCACCGCCACCCACGCCGCCGCCGCCGCTGCTGCTGTGTCCGTTCAGATTGTGATGCTGTTGCTGCTGATGCTGTAGCTGCTGCTGGCTGTGATGCTGCCCGCCAGCTGCCTGATGATGCTGGCGCTGCTGGTGATAGGAGCCATTGGTGCTGTTGTTGCCCAGCAGGGCAGCATTGGGATTGTGCGAGCCGTAGGCGGCGGCCTTCTCACTCTCCGTCTTGTAGCCGCGATCGCCGTTCGACTTGAGCCAGAGCACGAGCAGAATGACGAGTATGACGGCGATCAGGATGCCCGCCACAATGCCAATGATCATGGCTGTGCGCTCCTCCTCGATCGAGTTGATGCGCCCGCCTTTGCCGCCCTTGGGTCGATAGCCGCCGCTGTTGACGTTGCTGGTGTAGGTGTTGCCGCCATAGGGTCCGTACGGTGGTGGATCTGGCTGTGGTGGCAGTGGTGGCGGCATCGGTGGCAGCTGATGTTCATCCGGCAGCTGCATACGCTCGTGATCTCGATTGCTGCCAGCACCACCGCCACCTATCGGCACGTAGCTATCGGGCGTCGTCTCTCGCTCAGTGGCTGGCAGCTCTGGCAATTGGGTGGTGCTGGTGGTGCTGCTGCTCGTTGTTGTAGCTGACGTGGTTGTCGTGGTCGAGCTCGTGCTGCTGCTGCTGCTGCTGCTAATGCGTTGCGTGGTGGTGCCTAGGCTAGCGGTGCTGCTTGGCTGACTGCTTGATGTGCTGCTGCCGCTGCCGCTGCCTGCACTGGATATGGTGGTCACATAGGTGGTGCTGCTGCCACCGCCGCTGCTGCTGCTGCTGCTGCTGCTGCTGCTATGTTGCTGCTGCTCGGTGGTTAGATCACTGCGTCCAGTTGTTGAGGCGGTCACCAGCTCGTTATTGGACTCTGCAAGTGGTTAGCAGCGGTTTTTAGTGTCTACTTTAAGAATACTCTGCGGATGTGTGTGTGTGTGTGCTCTGTCTGTGTGTGTTGTGCCCGCCCCAATAAAGATTAAATTTAGTTTTCATTATTTATTGAACATAAATTTAAATTGATATTGAGAGATATGTTGCGGCTGCGGCTGCGGCTGCTGCTGCTGCTGCTGCTGTGCATCGAATTTTCTGATATGTACAATTGGAATATAACTAAATGTACATTAGGTACTTAGGTAAGCTTTACATTTGTATGTATGTATGTAATATGTAAGTTAACTATGCAAAAAATAGATTATATTCACTCACTATCCCTCGCTCGCTCGCACATTCACACACAAAAATACTTTCGTCAAATAACTCTCTCATTTGCTCCCACTCACGTTTTGTCTATGTGTAAGTTGTCTATGCAAAAATACTTTCGTTAACTCTAGTTCTCGCTTTACGCTCGCACTCATATCCGTCTATAAATTTATATATGTATATATATTTGTAAGTATGTGTAAGATTAATATGCAAAAATACTTTCGTTAAATAGCCCTGCCCTCTCGCTGTCTATCTATTGCTTGTACTGACAGTCTGACCTAT
Organism: Drosophila anceps; assembly: GCA_035045945.1. Taxonomy (NCBI): domain Eukaryota; kingdom Metazoa; phylum Arthropoda; class Insecta; order Diptera; family Drosophilidae; genus Drosophila; species Drosophila anceps. The sequence goes on along the minus strand of JAWNON010000225.1, from coordinate 864,396 downwards.
ACAAGTGTGTGTGTGTGTGTTTGCTATGCAAAAATACTTTCGTTAGGTATTGCTCTTTTTCATACTATCGTTAAGTGTTGCTCTTCTTCATAGTAATGCATATATACACACACATGTATGTATATATGAAACAGTTATTTATATATGTACATTACTTTGTAGCTGCACGCACGCACATACACACACACACTCTCTTGATATTTTATATGTATGCATGTATATGTGTACGTCTACTTTGATGCATTGGCTAAACTTTACTGAATTGAATTAAACTTACAGAATTGCTTTGGATAATAATTGGATATGTTCTAATTCAATCAATGTTTGTTTAATTCTCTCTCAATCTCATCCTTGAACCCGCCCAAACGCTTTTTAATGTGTTGTTTTAATTAATTGTTGGATTAATTGTAGTTGTTGTTGTTGTTCGATTTGTTGTTGCTGTTGTTGGTGGTATTGCTCAGTTACATATAAAACATATGCATATATGCTAAATATATATATTTATACATATATATATAGAGAGAGAGATATACATATATTATATATTCATACAAGTCGTTAGACACTGTCTAGGTGCTTAGGAGCTTAGCCTATGTGTGGTTTGCATTGCCATTGTGTTGCATTTTTTGTTTGTTTTTGCAATTTTCAAAATTTACAAAGTATCCAAGGCGCAATCAGAGTCAGAAATATGAAGACCTGTTCACATTCTGAAAGAGACACATAAGGCGTACTCATTGTCAGTTCAAATCATCATCATCAGCAATTGAGTGGATGAAGTGGAACGCTGAATTGAAACTGAAACTGAAACTGAGGCTGTGGCTGAGGCTGAGAGGATGACACGAGTTGAGTGAAAGCTGATTTGAAGAGTTTTGAGTCGTATTTTTTGAGCCTGATAAATGTCTGTTGAGTAGGTTGATGTGTGTGTGTGTGTGTATGTATGTATGTTTGTGTGTGTGTGTGTAACAGTGTTGCGAATTTAGCCTTTCTTCGGATAGATTTGAGTTCTCTTTTGAGTTGAGCCAGATCAATATGTGTTGAATGAACTTCTCTGTATGTATGTATGTGTGTGTATGTATGTGTGTAGTCAAAGCGTTATCAAAAAGCGTAGCATAGTTCAAGGCGCGCATAAAACCCAGCGAACAAGATCGTTAACGAGAACAACTAAAATACAAAATTTACGTATGTATGTATACATATATATATATATATATATATATATATATATATATATATATATATATATATATATATATATATATATGATCATATATGTATGTATGTATGTACTAGGCATAGGGCAAAAAAGAACCCAGATTTGAAACATGAAACGTTCTACATACGAGTGAGTATATAGGTTTCTAAATATATATATTATATATTTTATATGTACTTGAACAATACAGTTTTGGCTAGCTAATTATGTCACATGTGTGTCTCAGTGTGTGTGTGTGTGTGTGTGTGACTGTGTTTGTGTCTGTGTGTGTGTCTGTGTCTGTGTGATGCAAATGTCAATGACAAAATGACACCACACTGGCCAACAAAATGAAGGCAACTGGTATAACAAAAGACTCAATCTTGCACTCACCTGCACCTTTGGCCGTGCTCGATGATGTGAACTGTTCCGTAGTTTCGCCATAGTCCCCGGATCCATGCACACAATCCTCATCGTCGCAGGCGCGCTCTGTGCCATTGTTGTTTGTGTTGTTGTTGTTGCTGCTGCCCAGCGAGTTGCCCTGCTGTGTGGTTGTTGTCTGCTTGGTAGGCGGCACATAGACAGGTGTTATCAAGTCATCCCCACTGCCCGACTCGAAGGGCGGCGTACATTCATCCTCGTCGTCGCCGCGACAACCGGATCCGGCTCCGGAGAAGATCAGATCATCTATGGCGCCCGGATAGCCACTCGCCGGCGTCTGTCGAGTAGAGTTCAAAGTCTAATTTTACCTCAGTTGATCCACCCACACATACATATGTATATTGTATGTTAGTGATTGTTAACTGAGCAGTAGATTACGAGTAGGTGCATTATTTTGTTTATGTGATTAGCTGTAAGCAGTGTACACTCAGAGAAAGAGGTGACTTGAAAATGTGTCTCGAATAGGCATAGAAAATATCGACAACAAATGAGTTTTTGTTAGAGTTGAGAATTATAGAGTTGAATTAGTTCAAAAATTCGTCGTATTTAGTCAGCAACTTATGAATAGTTCGATCAATTAAATAGATCAGGAACGACTGCATAGGTCCATAAAAATGATTAAATGAGTGGCTGAACTAAAAGTTTTGTTCAAAAACAAAGACGTGATTGAGTTGACAGTATCCTTTGGGTTCGATAGATCTGTATCGTTTATCACATTACATGTTAGAGTTTCGTTAAATCAAATTTAACGAACAGATTAAGAGTGTTGAGGAATTCGAATTTGAGTAAATGGAATCACTTTGGCAGTTCATTTCAAGGATCCGTTAAATTAAACTTATTTTTGGCAACGGAATATTGTATTTTTTCTCCAAGTGTACTGTTATTTGTGTGTGCGTGTGCGTATGTATGTATTTGTGTGTGTGTAATTATGTTCTTTTAGTGCTGGGTAAATGTATGTGTCGAGTCATGCAGCATTAGTGCGCAGTTACAGTGCAAACAAAAGGAGAGATATCTAACTGCATATGGTATATGTTATATATGGTATAAGTATGTGCTATATAATATATAGTATGTAGTATATATAATACATATATATGTATATAGCTATATATGTACGAATAACTGATAGCTCAGGTTAGTGGCAATTGCGGTGGGTTATTTTTTGTTTTTAGCTGGTGCTGTTAACAATAAGCGTTACGTTAAGATTAATGTAGAACACGCTGACAGAAATAATGGGAAAATCAAAAAATATTTATATTTATAATGTATATGAAAATAAGGAAAAATAAGGCAATTTACACTAGCTTAAACATTTAGTTGGCTAATACTTTTATTTTTTTTTAGTTTTAATCTTCAATGTGGAACCAAATTTTGTCCAAAAATCGAGCAAAGCAAAAGTTTCTTTTTTTAAATATATAAAATATATGGAAATCTGGTTTAAATGTGGTTCACACAATGAATCAAAGCTGAATAATTTACAATATTTGGATTTAGTTTTTGGTTTGTTATTGATTACAAAAGTAAGAATTTGGAATAAGACTTTTGTTACGATGATGAGAAAAATACTTGAAAAACGTTGTAAAAGTTGAGAGAAGGAATTGAAATAAAATTTCAAATAAATTCCCTAACCTGCTGCATTCTCTGCAGATCATTTCTATCTAATACTCCAGTTACCAATTGAACATCTCCGCGTATTGTGATGTGTGGATCACGTTCGACAGCCAAATCCAATATGCGCAGCTTATTCACCGACAAACCGGCAATGACACCAGCAAAAGGACGCTCGATCCTGGTGCGACCATTGCGACTAAATTTACCGCCAACTTGAATGTTCGACATGGTATTGAAGACCGTGGAGTGATGGGCTGCCAAACGGATATCAAGTATCATAGTTAAGTGAACTTAGGCTGGCTTTCATTTCAAGCTCACCCTGCGGCGTCAGAGTCTGCACATTGTAGTCGTCCAACTGGAGGGTGGCATTGCCGCCCTTGCGCGAGAAGCGCACCACATGATACGCATTATCATTCACCTTGGTGCCGATCTCGCCCAGCGGCAGATCCACGCTGCCAATGTTGTAGACCATAAAGATGTTGCCCTCAACTATCTCCAGTTCCATATAGTCCTGTGTCGTGGCACTCTCCACACGCAGCAGCACAGCGTCCGGCTTGGTCGTTATGAAACCCAATGCAATGTTATCCTCCTCGGTGTCGGACTGTGCGCTCTCCGGATAGTTGTACTGCACCATGCCCTTGTTGCTGCCAAACTCATAGGCAATAGACTCTGTAATATGAAGAGAAATAACACATAAGAGATGACTCTACTCGGAAGTCGATGGCTATAGGGCATTGGCTCTCTCATTACTCTCTTCTCACAGCGATCACTCACCATCATAGCAGGTGGGGCCCGTGTAGGAAGTCATGTCACACTCGCAGGCATAAGTGTTCCACTGCTGGACACAGAGTCCACGATTCGCACACGCATTCTGACTGCACTTGGTGGGTCCCTCACAGCCGCTGACCACCAGGGAGCTGGGTACAACAGCATCGCTGGTTAGCGAGGGCGAAGCATCGCCCAGATCCAATGACGCCAAGCAGCCCTCAAAACCAGATCGGGAGGATATCGAGCCAGGCAACTTGGAGTACATATCCTTGAATACTCCGCCAATGTACAAGATGCCAGCCAGCTCGAGGTGCATATTGTTTCCAGTCAATGTGATAATCTCAAAGGAATCATCGACGGTCAAGGTGTGGGTCTTGGGACCAGGTCGTCGTATGCTGACCTGATGCCAGCGATTATCATTCATATGAATCCGAGACTTATCGCGCATCGTAATCGGTCCATCGCCCAGATCGAAGTTGTAGTGTATATGTCCATTGACCAGTTCCACGGCAACAAAATCATTGCGTCGCCCCCCATTGAAGATCAGCAAACCATTCGGCTCGACGGTCTTGAAGCGGAAGTCTATCGAAATACTGGTGTAGGCCTTTAGCATGGCCAGACCCACATAGGAGTGCTTCGATCTGAAGGTGGCTGCATGATACGGCTGTCCAGCCGGCGAGTTCACAAATCGAGCTGTCAACTTGAAGGTGGCACTAGGCAAGGCCGATAGCTCGGGTCCTAGGGACTTCACTATATCCAGATAGCTAAGCGGAGCAATGGGTTTTCTTAAGATTTCGTAACTTTCTTTGAGATAAATCATAGGAATTTACCGCTGTCCGTTGAATATGAAGCCCTGCATTTGACCCACAAAGTTGGGCATGGTCGAGGTCATCTGTATCTCCTCCTCGGCGTGGAATAGTCCACCCAAATGTATTGAGCGTATCTCCATGGTGCTATGTCTACCCAATATGGTCTCAGCTGTTTTTGGAAGAATACAGCAGAGATTGATAAACCTCAGGGGGTTCTCGGATATTATGGGGGGCAGATAGGGACTTGCTCTAATAGTTTAGTTTTTAGACTAGGCAAAGTACCGTTAACATTTTGTTTATATAGGCATACATATGTATAGGATGTATATATATATATACGTATACGAGATAAGGATATATATATTGGTTAATTGAGTATAGTAGTTGTTGTTGTATTAGTTAATTGTTGTTGGTGAGAAACGAATGTTACAAGAAGCACATACGGCATATGTATTCAAATATATAGAGTAAGTAGGATAGAGAGTAGTTATATAGAGGCATATAGTTGAGTATATATAATAATATATACATATTTACATATATATTATATATATATTCATATATTGATGTATGCATTTAGTAGACATAGAGCTAAGTTTGATTCAAAAATCATATCAAGCAGTTAAGTTTTAGTTTTAGTTTTAGTTTTAGTTGGTGTCACTTGACAGTGGGCTAAACAATTGTCGATGCAGCTTTTGTTTTTGGGTACATACTAAGAGAAAAGTGCAGTTACGATAGTTATATCATATACTATATGTATATATATGTTGAATCTATACATATAGTAAGTGAGTGTATGTGTGTGTGTATGGGTGTGTATGTGTGTGTGTCTGTGTGTGTGAGTAGATATTCTGATGGAAAAATAAACGTTTGTTCTTGTTGCTCTGGTTGAACAAGCAAAAACCAGCCGGGTGCAACCGACTACATAATACTCGTTCACGTTTGCTTCGATTTGCAATATATAAATTTCGGCTGTTATGTATATAACTTTTAGTGAAGCGCAGCAGTGATATACATATGTAAGTGCAAAGCTTGGAAATTGTAGCTTTAAGACTGTGGAATGGCCGTATCCAAAAAAAATCATACCATTTGATAAGAAGGAGTATATACGAGTGTATATACCCAATTGTATGACTTTGGCCATAATAGCGGAATAAACGGATATATCATATATGAAGTTAATATACTCTCTTTGCACTTTGTGAACGGGTATTAAAGGAAGAAGAACAATATCGTTTGGTGTAGTTAGATAGAATAGGTAGTTATTTAGTTAGGGTGCGCTTGCTGATATAGTAGTTACATATATATCTACACACATATACATACATACATACATACATACATACACAAACGTATGTATGTATGCACATATGTATGCATATATATGTATGTGTTGATCAGCATCTGATTTTTGGTGTGTGAGATACATTTTTGATTACGTATACGATTACGATTACGATAACTTTACGTAGCGGTGACATTTGATTTGTTAAAGGTGCAGATTGCTTTAAAAGAAGTTTACAAAGTTTACGTAAAGCATAAAGTTTTTTATATATAATTTTACCTACACTCAAAACCCAAACAGAACTTAAACAAAACAAAAAATTGTAAAAAAAATTGACGAATTTTGCTTCATTTTTATCGAACGACATTTAAACTAAACATCGATTAATACTCAAATCTTGTATATTTCGTATAATTTGTAAATGTTGTTAATGAGAATATGTTTGTGTATGTGAGAGTAAGTATGTGTGTGCCTGTGTGCGTGTTACCTATGTATGTATATGTTGACTACATTTAGCTAACAATGGTGCATTTATATTGCCTCAGTGATGCGTGAGCTCGACTGTAAATGATATTTTATATGCAGAAGCATGCAGAAAAGAGAGTGAGAGAAGAGAGCGCGAGAGTTGATGAGTGTGAAATGTATTAGTGATGGGACACACTTTGCTGCTCAATCACATAGTACATACATACATATGTACATGTTAAGCTGCACTTTTGCAGGCAGACAGAGTAACAGGATATGAGCGAGAGTTAGAAAGAGAGAGAGAGAGAGAGAGACAGATCCGTAGCTAGCGGCATGTACAGCAAGTCATGCGATTTGTTGGCAATTTTTGTTGTTCCTTTTGCCTTACTTATTACTTTCCTTTACATACATTGTATACAATATATTTTTCGGGTGCGCACATGCATGGTGTGTGTGTGTGTATGGGCTTGTGCAAAATTATTCGTTGAAGGTGCGTGTGCGCCCGCGTGTGTGTGTGTGTGTGTGCGCTTAACAGCAAATCTTTGCATGCGCATGTGTGTGCATAACAGCAAATCTTTGCAAGTGTGTGTGTTGTGTACGGCCTATGGCCAAGTGCCATACACAGCGAGAAACTAATTTGCACGTTTGGACACGTTTGGTTGCTTAGTTGTTGCTATTGCTATTGCAGTTGTTGTTATTATTGTTGTTGTTAACGAGTACATAGTTTAGTTAGTTTACTTAACACAAAGCTAATTACATATTAAATGGTGCAAAATTACAGCCCTGGGTGCTTCCAAGCATTGTTTTGCCTTCTCGTCTCAATAAGTCGCAGATCGCGTGCGTTTTTCATTTTCCATTTGCCCATTTCCCTTCAACAATGTTTTCACTGTTGTTTTTTTTCTTTCTTTTAGTTCATTGTTGTTTTTGTTTTGCCGTCACGCTTGCGACTTTTATCGAGCGATTTGGCAAAAAAATGCTTCACCGAGTTTCTTGCGTGTCGATTTTTTTGCTCTCTCGCCTAAAAGAATTGAAATTATTTTTCATTTTCATTTTCATTCTCTGTTTTCTGTTTGCATTTTGAAATAGAAAAGGTCATTTAGATCACAGATTGTGATTAGAATATTGCTGTTGCTGTTGTTATGCTTGTATACGTCTGTATATATGTATATATTTTTGAGATATATACATATATGAAACACGCGCCTCAAATTACAAAAAAATTCTGTTCACATACCACACTTTCACTGTTTTGTTTTTTATATACTTATACTTAGTATTGCCTGTAAGTACAAATCTTGATATTTACATCAAAATGAAACAGAAATCAAATTAAACTGAAAATTATAAATTATAATAGTTATACACGGCTTGATGTTGGGCACAATAAATAAATAATGAAAAAGAAGTGAAAAGAAGCTCAACATCAAGAAAATATAAATACGATAATATTCATTTGAACATCTATAGGTACTCAATATATGTATGATATTATTATAATTATTATTATTATTTTCAAGGACATAACAATTTACAAGACAATCATCAATTTTCCATATTGCATATATATTTATAACATACAATGCGAGCTCAGCAGCTGTAGATGTAGCTGTAACTCTAACTGTAACTGTACACCTGAGAACGTAATTTAGTTTATTCATTTTTCGATTTATACACAATACACATATGTACATACATACATATAGCATGTATATATATAGCTTTTTAACTGTCGCTGTTTAAATTGGATTTTTGGTTTTTGAGTTAATTTTGGAAAATCAAACAAAATACTTAGATGGCAGAGAGTAGTAGTAGTAGTAGTAGTAGTAGTAGTAGTAGTAGAGGGGAAATCGCAAATGAAAACACAACATCAAGATGTTTTGAAAAAGTCTCAAAAACAAACTAACGAGAGTCGAACAAAATTATTATTTTTAATGAATGATGAGAACTGGCAAAAGTATTTTTAAAGTATTTTTTTAGTATTTTCTTTTGGCGAATCTTTTTAACAAATTCAAATTCAAATTCGAAATTGAAATTGAAATCAGAATACGGCAACGTAAATGTAGTGAGAAGTTACGTTATGTTAATGTTAAACGTTACGTAATTACGTGAAAGAGGCGTACATATGTATTGTATTGGTGTAATTGGTGATGCGTGATACGTATACGTGTTTTGATCAAATATCGGCTATTGTATGTATGTATGAAGAAACTGGTAGTGTGTGTGAGTGTCTCATGATGAACAACAAAGAAATGTTGGAAAAGCAAACGTATGTATATGTATATGATATATATGTATATCTGTCAAGATTTTCTTAACCATTTAGGAACTTGTGTATGTATGTATATATTCTTGTCTATGTATGTGTGTGTGTGTTTGTGTGTGTAGTTAAAATAAAATAAAATTTCTCAAAGCAAAAATTGAAAGTTTTAAATTAAAACGAAAGAAAAAACCGCTGCTAACTGTATTTTTATTTTTATTTTTTGTTTTTACTGAATGTTCTAGCACCTGCACACACCTTTACGCAAAAGGGTAACGAGAAGGAGGGGCCGGGACAGGTACAGTATATGGAACTGTTTAAGCAGGTATATTGTTTGTATATATACATATATACATATAACTAACTGCAGTAATGCACTGATTCCCTGATTCGGGCTGCTCTGATTTAGGCACTTCAATGCGAAACTAATCAAGCTGGATATTTTGGGGGGGGTCTCGAGATTTTTGGGAGTATCCTTCCAAAAAAAAAAGAAAAAAACGACACGGCACGACACGTAGTAGGGCATTAGATGGTGCTGTTGATACATACATAACATACCCCTGACGGGGGGAGCCCCGTCGACTTGTAAACGCAGATTCGAGGCTCTGCGCGAGAATCGAATCGTGTGCCAATTGTTGTCATTGAGCACCGATTGGCCAGCGAGCAAGTTCTACAGAGTATATAGATGCGTTGGATTAGATAATTGACATTATTAAACTAATTGCTTTTATTTTGGAAACTCTACCTTCTCTCGATCGCTGAGCCGCACGCTGGCACGTATGCGACCTGCCACGAGTGCAATCTCTAGTCGATCTGGTGAATTGGACTCGGCGCTCGTTAGGAGTAGCAGACCCGCTGGACGAGATGTTTTGAAGCGTATGACCAGCTCCTCTGTCTGGGTCTTGGTGCCCTGGCCATTGGCTAGCCAAATGGTCATATGTTGGCTGCCATTGAAGGCCAACGTGGCCAACTCCCTGCCGCAGGTGGGTCCGCCGTATAGCGTGGCCGAGCAGTCGCAAATGGGACGATTCCAGCCCTCCAAACAGGTGCCGCCATTCAGGCAGGGATTGCCGCCGCACACATTGCCCTGCACATGGCACGAAGGCTTCACCGAGGCTGCCAACCACATTTCGTGGGTTAGTATTGTAGTTAACTAATATATGCTAATTGTCACGACACCTGAACGACTCACCTGAATCTTGGACGCGTGCAAAGGCTGCTATATCGATCGCCTTCCCACTGAGCACCAGGTCACGCAAGCAGCCAACAAATCCCTGTCGCAGCGTTGCCGTCCAAATGGCCGCCGGCCAGGCAACACTGTTGTAAGCCGGACCAACGCCACCCACGTACATGTGACCATCCAGCTCAAGTATGGTGCCATCGCCGGGTGTACGAAAATCATTCCACACACCATCCACACTCACCTTGGCATCGCGGCCATTGCGACGCAGGATAAGATCATGCCAGTCGCCATCGTCGACGCGACGTCTCGAGGCGCGTACTTTGGAGGCGCCCGAGCCCAGATCCAGATGTATATAGATGTGACCATTTAGCAGCTCTATGGCAATCAAGACGGGCTGCAAAGCAAAGCAGAAGCGGAATCAATCAAGAAACTCATCCAAAAATCTTGGACTTACATTTTTAGCGCGTGGCTGCTTGGAACCGGTGGCCAAAATGATGATGCCATTGGGTTCCTTGGTGCGAAATTTGAAGCTGATTGAGCTCTGCTTGCCCGTCTCCCAAGGTGGCAAAACCTAAAAGATGGACATCAATCAGTTTTCACTCTCAGAGCAGCCTCCAAACTTCACTTACCAAATGGGATTCACGTGTGGTAAAGGTGACCGGATCCTGTGGATCGCCACTGGGACACTGATACTCCACATTGCCCGCCACTTGAATCAACTTGGAGCCTGTCTTGGCCAGATCGATCAGATTCAGATTCAAAGTATCCGCCGAGAATTCCACCTTGCGCAGACAACCCACAAAGTTGTTGTGAACGCGAGCGCCCAGCAAAGCTCGTGGATTGACGGCGCCGCCGACATAAACACGCGAGGAGGAGAGCATGGTGAACTTGCCAGCAATATGCGAGTGATCCGTATAAACGTCATCCACAACAGTGACGAGCTGTGAAAGATGCGCTCATTAGAGCTCTGTCCACTCGGGTAATCTCTGCTAATACTCACTCGACAGAAGCTGGTTATCGACGAGATTTCCTGAATGCGTCGATGGACGGTCACCTTGTGCCACTGATGATCATCGAAGCGCACCTTGGCTGGCTTTATGTGCATCTCCTGCTTACCATTGGCCAGGCCCATAGTCAGCGAAACGCCACCATCGCGCAGCGCCAGATTCAGATAGTCAGTGCCATGGCCCGTATAGAAGAGTAGTCCATTCGGTTGACGGGTGCGAAAGTAGAACGAAATTGCATCCTGGGCACTGACAATGGGCTCGGCGCCTGTCTGGCCCAAATCGTACGAGAGGAACTGTGTACCGCGGAACGTTGCCTCCGATGGCGCCTTCTCCTTCTCACAATACTGGCCATCGTACTCCAGATTGCGACACTCGCATATCGGACCCGAATCAGTTGATATACATATCCCGCCGTGCTGGCAGGGATCGTTGCGTTCGCACGCATCCGTCGTATTCCCACGAACGCCCTAAGGGAATCGATAGTAAACTACTTATAGGACACTTTCCCAGATAGAAATGTTGCAGAGCTCGCTTAAGAGCAAACATTGAACATCGCCAGTTTATAAACATTGAGAACAGGCAAAAAGGTTTTATTGGTTTTGTAGTCCATTGCATTCCCCGAATGTCCTACGATAATCGAATAATTGCAATCTATTTGCGGTACCGTTGTCCAGTATACATTATCAAAACTTAAGAGAAGATTCTTTCATATATACTGTTATTGGGGACGACAATCTGTCCTCCCTCAGCTGTCCGTTTGTCTTTTCGTTCGTCTGTCTATCAGTCCGTCCGTTCAGCTCTACGTCTGACTATACAGATAGTCTTGCTTTATGCACGTCTGTCTGTCTCCGTTGGTCTGTCTATTTCACTCTCCAGCCGTCAGCCTTTCTGTCTGTATCTCCATTAGTAAACTTAGCCGAATAGAAACCCATTTTCAAGGATTTATAGAATATGTTTGTAACATTCTGGGATTCGAACGCGTATTCTTAACACCGAATCACTTACCCTCAATCCTCTCTCCCGAGTAGGCATCTCGCCATGGTCACAAGGTGCATCGCCGCATTTGATGTCACGCGGCTGCTTCATCTCCTGCCTGCGGGTGCTACCACCCGGCTGATCCGCATAGACGAGATTGCGAATGGCGCCGCGAAAACGAGGCTCAAAGATGACGCTCGGCAGAGCCAGCAAGGCGAGCTTGCTGCTATACCAATTGGGCATGCCACCCACATAGACATCCGAGTTGCTTGCGAATTTGCCAAACTGGAACTCCTTGCCCTTGGTGGAGCGCTGCTGAGAGACGCCATCGACGATAAGCGAGGTCTGATCATCATTTCGCAGCACTTGGACCTTATGCCAGTGTCCGTCGTGGAGCTCACGTCCTACTGTTATGATCTGGGCTCCTCCGCCCAGATTGTAACGCAGACGCAATGCACCCTCAACAAGTTTTAGCTCGAAGAAGTCATAGGTGCCACCATCATCTGTATAAAGGACGAGGCCATTTGGCTGCTCCGTCTTGAACTCCAACTCCAAGGTGCCATTCAGACCAGTATACCATTTGCGAAAGGTGTAGAACGAACTCTGCGAGCCGTCCAGCTGAAAGCCAGCGCTAATCGTTATAAAGCTTGTGACCAGGCTAACCAGTAGCGCCGTTACGATCAGCACTCGATATGAGCGACGATGTTCGACCATTATAAGTGGCCGTTGGCAAGGACGAGCCTGAGGCTGAGGCTGAGACTGAGGCTGAGACTGAGCACCTGGCTGTGGACGTGGACTGAGCTGCGAGTGCCGTTCATCCAGTTCTCTTCGACGTCGTCGCGCTTTATTAAACAGCAAGTCGGAGGTGGAGGAGCAGGCCTTAATGGGCGCAGGCGGCAAACGCGTGCTACTATTATTACTCTTATTCTTATTATTATTATTATTATAATTCTCGAGTTGCGACAGTAGCTCCTCAGCGGCGTCCATTTTGTGGGCGAAATCAATGCTGTGGTCTATCATTGTCTCAAGTGCATAGTCTGTGTGAGGCTGATATATAGGTGTGTGTACGTATGTACGTATGTATATTTAACTTAAGCGCTGATATGTTGCACTTGGCGCGCGCTCATTCACACACACACACACACACACACACACACACTAACACGCTAACACACTAGCACACTTACACACACGCACGCACACAGAGTTGCGCGCGTAAAACGTAAATGTCGCCTTGCTCTGCGCTGCGCGTATACACGTTGTATTCCAGTCCTTGAGAGTCAGCTTTCCTGTTTCTGCTTCTGTTTCTGTTTCAGCTTCTGTTTCTGTTTCTGCTTTGTGTTTGTCCTTGTATTGGTGTGTACTATTACTATGGGAGGCCGAAACGCATTGGAATTTTATCCGCGCTTCGAACTTTCATTGAACTTTTTCCAGTTGCAAAGAGCGACAGTTAGAGAGAGAGTGAGTAAGAGTGAGAGAGAGAGTGAGAGAAAAGCTCGTCGCGCGTTATGTTGGCTGCGGCTGTTACTCAACTGTTACAGAACTGTTACCACTGACACTTAGAATTCACTTGAATTGATGTTTTTTGCTCTTTGATTGCGTTGTTCTTTGTGTTTTTGACATTTTGTACACTTGATTTGCATATTGCTTGACAAATTACTAACACGCGTGCACATTTCGTGATTATTTCGACAGTTTATTCGTGCTCGAGTACCGTTAGCAGCAGGAGCAGCAGCAGCTTAATAGGTGGCTAGGCGTAGGGGTGGAAAAAGCTCGCCGGACACCCCCTCCACCCGTTTTAACAGCTATGGCGCCCACAAGCGCCTCAACGTACATGTACATACTAAAAATCGGAAAATTTTCACTGTACGTAGGCGAAAATGTCGAATGCCAAATAAGAGTTGAGAAATCTATGCACGATTAGAACAATTTCTTGATATCAATCAATGCTTATCTGATGAATTTCAGTATTGATTTTAGCCCTAAACTGATTTGTGGCTCAAGCACTTCACTTGCTTACACAACGGACCAGCACACACTCGCAAGCACTTTTCTGTATTTCCAACAGTTTTCAACAATTAGAATTTCACTTTAGGGTTATTGATTTAGAATTAATAAGGAATTTGGACTCTTTTCTGCCCGAAACGGGCTCACAAAAATTATGTCTAATTTTTTCTCGCCTTTTTCAGCTTCCCGTTGCTTCAGGTTTTAATATCGATCTGTGCTGCATTCACGACAAGACTGAACTGCAATTTCAGACTCAATTCCTTCACAGCGTTTCCAATGGATAACAAAAGCTCTGACTGCGAATTTACTGTATGCCAGCTGACGGCATAGGCAACATTTCCTGTACGCTACCAGCGTACTGCAAAACACATAAATTACATTTGATTTCCTTTGCTAAAACGTTCACAGATTTTTAACTTAAATGTGCACTATTTTATGAGTGAAGCAATTGCTATTAACTTCTCAGAGTCAACTTTTGACCGCACTTTTGTTGGCTCCGAGAAGTAGACTACGCATTAGCCTTGCTTGTTGTGTGTAGGGCATCAGAATGCCAAAAATTAAAAGCTCGCTTGCTTCGACGACCCATGCATATGCGTACTACTAACATACATATATGCGCGCACACACACGCACACACACATACACATACACTCACACTCACACATGCGTAATGAGCGCAGAACACGCAGGTTCATAACCTGCACCACTCGAAGCGTATTAGAAGGGACAGAATATACACATGTATATACATACATACATATGCACATACATATATACTTATACAGGGACGTCTAAGACGACCCGTGTAAATGCCTTGACATTTATTACACACTTCACAACTTCGACAGCTCGGCGTCAAATTCGATTTGCATTTGCAACTGTGCATAAGTTAATGTGTCCGTGCATCTGTTTGTATACCTATGTGTGCGTGTGTGTGTGTGTGTGTGTCTGTGTGTTTGAGTTTGTGGGCTATTTTTGACCGCACGCGTTAGTGTAAAGGGGAACAGTTAGGTTAAGCGCATATAATATGCAATTCCACACGATTCCTGCAAGGCCGACGCAGTGCCTTGGGTTGTGTGTGCGTGTGTATGCTCGCGCATGTAAGAATGTGCAGCAGTATTAATGTCACTCTATACACAAATCACGCACTAACCATTACGCACTAACTGCAGGATATTTTTGGAATTTAATTATAACATTTTTTCCATTAAGCGAGCAATGTTAAACAGAGTCCCGTACACAAAAACGCGCTGCCCGTTTTGACTGCTGCAACGTGATGCAGCGACTATGAAGGAATACCTAGCAAGAAGCTTTAAAACGTTTGCAGACACAGGGTATTTCATATGATTGAGGCCACACAGCTGAGTGTGCTATAAGTATTTGAATGTCCCTAATGTCTAGGGGACAGGGAATTATGGAACTAAGGAATTTTTTTCGCTCGTTGCATTTAAATAATATTTTAGCATACTTTTACTTCTTGGAGCGCAAGGATACAATGAGCATTTAAATGTTGCATAATTTTGAGGATGTAAATTAATATGTACGACTCTTATTTTCCACTGAGCAAATGAGTTGAATACTTACGAGCTGTTAGATCTGAAAATAAAAATGTTAAATAACAGCTAGCATTTTAGCCGTTAGGTTTAAATACAAACATGTTATCTTTTTGTCTCTCTAGACTACCAGTAAATAAAACAATATATAGATGGTTTAATAATATTCGCTTTTTTTATTTTTTTTTTAAATTTGTAAACCTTAAGAACAATTTATAAAACACCCAACAATCCATTCAAACCTAATTGCTGTTAATAACAGCTCTAGTTAAAAGCATCAGTGCTGTAAAATGTATAACAGCTACAGCTGAACAACAGCCTGTCGTCCATCTCCTCTGCCCGCTAGCCTAAAAGCCGATTGTTGTGCTCTACTTTTACAGCTGTGCGATTTATTTGAGATTTATTATCGAGCACTTTACAAGACACAGGTGTGCAGCTGTATGTGTGCGTTTATTGACACAAACAACAGGCAAACGCGCTGATTTAAAGGGTACTCGATAGAGACAATTTGACTAACGCTTATTCCCTTGATAACAGCTCGATTACGTAATGATCGTAGGCACTCGACTTAGCCGTCTGGCGGTTGGTCGCCTATTGCCTGGAATGGCTAGCAGAAGCGCCCACACTGAGCGCAAGGTTCAGGTGCCCGATACAGGTGACTTGCACATTGTCGAGTGTGGCAACGGCTCTCGCAGCTTACTCTTAATGCCTGGCGCCTTGGGCTCCGCCTGGACAGATTTTAAGCCACAGATCGAACAGCTGCCCAAGTTGTTACCAGATCATACGATCATTGCTTGGGATCCGCCCGGCTATGGCAAATCGGTGCCGCCGCAAAGGAAATTTGGCTTGGAATTCTTTCGCGAAGATGCCGAGGCGGCTGTCAAGCTAATGCGCGCACTGAACAGACCCAAGTTCTCAATCTTAGGCTGGAGCGACGGCGGCATAACTGCGCTCATCCTCGCTGGCCGCCACACCGATGCTGTGGAGAAGCTGGCCATTTGGGGTGCCGGTGCGTATTTAAACAAAGATGAGGTACAATTACTGCAGGGAATACGCGACGTGGCTAAATGGTCGCCACGTATGCGAGAGCCCATGGAGCAGGTCTACGGCGTGGAACGCTTCGCCCAACTATGGGGCCAGTGGGTGGATGCCGCTTGTGAGTTTTACAAGCAACGCGATGGCGACTTTTGTCGCAGCGAAGTGGATCAAGTGAAGGCGCCCATCTTCATATTGCACGGCAAGAAGGATCCAATGATTGCCGCCGAACATGTGCCCTGGCTAAAGCAACGACTGCCCAAAGCACTTTACCACGAATTCCCCGATGGCAAACACAATATTCATCTGCGCTATGCCGATGAGTTCAACAAGCTGGTCGCCGACTTCTTCAGGAGCAACGAATAAGACTGAGAAGAGTTAACTTTTGATTTTGCTTATGAACAAATAGGTATAAAGATTTATTAATTCATGATTTACAGAGAACAAGAGTGTGTTGCTTATTTGATCAGGGCACGGATGGTGGGCACGTAGTCATCATACTGAGCCTGGAAGAAGTTGCCGGCCACAGGAATGCCAAAGCTATACTTGGCCACGTAGTCGCGGATCTTCACATTGAGACGACCTTCCAGAGTTCTATAAAAATATCAAATTCGATATTATATAAATATGTAGTAATAGTCGACGATAGTGGATTCACTTACGTCTTGTTGATGAACTTGTCGCTGGTGATCTTGTCGTTCTGCTTGAAGACGAAGAAGACATAGCGATGCAGACCACTGCCCTCAGCTGGACCGGCGCCCACATATTCGGCGAGCACTTGACCATCGGCAACCTTGTTGCCGGGAATGTTGATCACAGCCCAGTGGAGCACCTCACGCATCTTGGGATCGCTGCGGCTGGGTGCATCGGGATCAACCATGAGCAGAGTGTACAAAGCGCCAGCTTCAGCATCCCAGCTAACGGTGGGCTGATCCTTCACCTGTGTAGGTGTCAGCTCCTTGCCCAAATCGACCTGAGCACCGGATGGGTAGGTGACGGTAACACGAGCCTTTGGCTTGTCATCGATAATGTCGGGAATGATACCGCTGGTGTCCATGTTGCTCTTGCTGCTGGTTATGCTCTGTCTGACGTTAACGCAGTGACTCTGCCTGCTAATGACAATGCGTCCGCTATTTATCGATCCCCGGCCATGTCGACGTGTGCCTCACCGTAATCAGCTTTTTTTCGTGCACTTTTTTTGCCCCAAATGCGCTCTAGATAAAGATAAAGATAAAGACGAGTTGAGTCGAGTCGACTGACTTGGCCAACTGATAGCCACAGCGATAACTGCACTCAATGCTTCAATTTATTAACAAGGATGACTACGAAAGTAATAATGGAACACCTGTTCAGGCAGTAAACTCCTTGTTCCGTATGGCCACATAGTCATCGTACTGCGCCTCATAGAAGTTCCCAGCTATGGGCTTCCCTAGTCCATGTTTGCTAGCAAAGGCTCGAGCACTAAAGTTGCGGCGACCCTCTCGAGTGCTGCGATTGGGTATACCCGGTTATATAATTATTAAATTTAATCTAAATGAATATGTATATAAATACCGTTTGTCTATGTGCAGCTTTTCCTCAATCTTCTGGCTCTGGCGATAGAGCAGAAATATGTAGCGATGAAGTCCGGTGCCCTCTGGCGGACCGGATCCAATGTATTCCGCCAGAGTTTGACCCTTGCTCAATTGGTTGCCGGGTATATTGACAACGGCCCAGTGCAAGATCTCACGGAGTTTCGGCTCCTTGCGACTGGGTGCATCGGGATCGACCATTAGCAGAGTATGTAGCTGCTCCTCTTCGCCCGCCGCCGTATCCCACGACACTTGGGGCTCATCTTTGACCTGTGTAGGCGTCAGCTCATTGCCCTCATTGACAGCCAGTTCCACTCCATAGTTGACCTTCAGGTTGTCCTTCGGTGGAACCTCATCCACCACATCGGGAACCAGAGCATTCATTTTATTCAACTTGACTTCCGTTGTTATCAATGCTGTTAAATTTGTAATTCGATATGATGATTCAGTGGAGAGATAAGACGCAACTTCTTATGAGTACATATACATATATATGTATATACATATATATGTCTGTCATATATATATATATATATATATATATATATATATATATATATATATATATATATATATATATATATATATATATATATATATATATATATATATATATATTCTAATTAATTAATATCTTACCATAAACGAACTGAAATCCAATTTTGCAGGCCCGGTGACTACTATAAATAACAATAACTATTGTCTCTGTATAAATCAAAAATGAACTTTGGTCAACGAAAGTTTTCCATTTATTGTGTAAAGTGGCAAACGCCCAGCACCAACCGCGCACACTATCTAATTAGACCCTAAAACCACATTCAAAGTGAGTAAATAGGGTATATTGGTTCTGATGAAACGTATGTAGCTAGACAAGTTTATTTGTCGTTCGTTTGCATAGGTGTTTAAGAGCAAGAGGCTTGTATAAGATTATTAATAGCTAGATATTGATACTTTTCCTGAAAGTGTATTTCCTCCAAGTTGCTTATTCGTTTGCATGAGAGTATATGCCCATTGGCTTGTATAAGAGTATATCAAACTTTATATAAGTGCCTTAAAATTTCAAAGTACAAGAGCAAAAATTATAAGAACTAGAAACTTTTGGTTCTTAAGAGAAAGCTGTTTTCCTGTTTTCGCGCATATCGATAATATAATCGATATTTTTACATTTCTATAAATATCAAATATATACATATACTCTTCTTATAGTAGATTAAAATTCTAAATGCTACTTTTTTGGATACCTTGTGTACTTTTAGATAGCTGAATAGCTACCAGTTGTGTGTAATGTTCTACAGAGTATCTGTTAGTCGAGTTCGCCCAACCAAAACACTCTTGCTTGTGTCTTTTATACATAATGATTTTAAAGGCCAGTTAAAGATATCACCGCGCACATACATCAAAACAGCAACCACACACACACACACACACACACACACACACACACACACTCACAGAGAGAGAGAGAGAGTCATACGATATGTCAGTTGTGTGCATTTATCAACGAATTGTTAATTAACTTCAGCTGGGCATAGTCTATATATGTCCACAGTCTATATAAGTCCAGCTGTGGCACATATCTTAACATTTATTATGTGTCCGAAAAGCCAAACTATATCTTTTTCTTTTAAATTAGTCATAATAGAGGCGGCCAGTTATTCATTATTTTGATTATATATGTATATGTATGCTATTTATTTATTAAACAATTCGAATAGTATTAACACTTTGAATATCAATATCAATTAGCTTTGACTGACAGATTTTGGTCTACATTAAATGTTTATAAAAAAGAGTAATTTTTAATATTATAATACAAATCATAGTTGGGAGGAGCAAAAGAACATGAGTGTGAGATTTGAGACGCGCGCCAGGGCGTGTTATAGACAATAGGATTATAATTATAATGATAGTGTAAATAATAATAATAATAATAATAATATATATATTGCATATATATAATGGTATGTATAATTTATGTATGTATGTGTGTCTGTTGCGTTACTATATATGCTTTATATCTGTATATATAGGATTGGTTTGGGCTAACTAGTTGCCCATTGTTGAAGAACTAAATTTGGAATACGAGACAACATTTGTTCAATTTGGATTGAGTTAAATTCCAATAACAATCTATATTGGCTTTAACATTCAATTCTCTTATTTGTGTTTACTTTTTATGCTTCTTTTCAATTCAAAACAACATCGTGGGTTACGTTTAGCAACGGGTTTCATAGAGACCGCTGCGGCCAATGTAACGCACCCACTTGACCACATCGTGATCGGAGTAGTTGAGCTTCGGTTCGAAAACTTTTAGGTAGCGCACCTTGAAACCCGATGGCGCGAATGGCACTTCGAAGTTCATGGATATGGGCGGGCGTGTCCATTTCTTTTTGGTATCCGTTTCGAGTAGTTCAATTTCGGCCGAGAGTTGCGTCTCCTTCATGCCCGCCATACGCTTTATTTTCCAAACAATTGCATTCTCCGATGCCTTGTACTTGGCCTTGCCCTTGAGGCAAATCAATTGCACGCCCGAGGTGTTGAGCGGAGTGGGAATCTTCACCTCGATCTTTTGGCCAAGCAGTGAGGGCTTGAAATTCGATTTGAGCACCACCTTCACCTCCATCTTGGTGCGGCCCACTTCTCGGACCAAGGGTATCACTCGGAATGGCAGCGAAATGTCTTTTGTTGTGCGATAGCGCATTAGCTCGAATTCACCGTCCGGCGGTATGAAGCTAATCGAATGCTCCGTCTCGAACTTGCTTAGCTTGACGCATTGATGGAACTGACAATCGTCAATTACAACCACCGGCTTGCCAGAGCGCGAGGTTTCCGCTTCCGAATTGCCGGAAAGGCCTCGTCCCTTGGATTCCATCACGATTTTGTCATTGATGCCAAACTTGCACTCGGGCATACCTGAGAAATAGGATTAATAATAATTATAAGGTAATAGGAGGATATTTCATAACTCACCTGACAAATAGGACTTCATGACCACTTTGCCAGCCACGTGAGCTGACAGCACTTGACCCTGCGGGCTCATTAGCAGATTCACATACTCCAGCACATCTAGGAAGAGTTCATTGCGTCGATACTTAATGCCCTCGCGTCGCCAGCCAATTTGGCCCGTAACCTGGGAAGTTATTTGCATTTGCTCCTCTTTGGTGGCCGACTTGATGCCCTGCTGTGTGATGAACGTCTTGAGGGTGCCCGAGTCGGTGTTCTGCGGATAACCAAAGTCCAATATCTCGTCGAGCAGCTCATAGATGAGCACAAAGTTATTCTTGATGTTCTCCTCGGAGATCTTGCCAAAGTACGATTGCATCACTTCAATGATCTTTAGCAAAAACTCGAATACCATGGCAGCATTCACATTCTGCTTGGTCACAGCTGCCAGCCAAATGTTGGCACGCTACAAACATAAACGGGGAGGCAATGATTAAAGGCAACGATCTTTCATATCCGGTTGACGTGGCACAAACCTTAATGTGAAAGAAGCTGGTTCTCGCAATGTTCGTCACTGGGGAGCGCACCTGCTGTCGGGCATGGATGACATTTACTCGAAAAGCGTCCACGGCATTGCGACCGATGTCATCGCGATAAACTCGGGATATGAGTACCTCGCCCTTGTGGTTGTAAACGAACAAACCACCAATCATTGTTGCGTCTTCTAGTTGCGTAAAGCAAACCTAATTGAAAATTCGTGCTCTAGCTTAGGCAATTGGGTGGAAAATCAAAAATTTTCCACAAATTTCGGGCCCACTATCACTTTTCCTCACAAAAAAATCAATTGCTCTCGCACTCCCCCTTTTTCCTTTCGATAAACAAATTTGTATCGCTTTTATCGATGATAGCTGTGTGATTTTCCAACACTAATGAAAATAGCGCAGCCAACTTTAGTTCGTACATGACTCTGCGGCTTTGACAAAAACATAGTTCATCTTCAATTGGAAATTATTTCCTCGTTTAATTTAATCAAGACGCCTAACTAAACAAAATGCCCACTGAAAACCTTGAGGAGCAGGGCCTGGAGAAGAACCCCAATCTGGAGCTGGCACAAACAAAGTTCCTTCTCACGCTTTCCGAACACAAACAAGATGCAGCACTCAAGACTAAACTGCTCGACGCCATTCGAGCCGATAATATGGCTCCATGGTATGAGCATATCTGTATAGAACTAAATTGGAATGTGGACAAGGATATGTTGGCACGTATGCGCGAGCAGAACCGCATTGCAATCGAGCAGTTGGACGCTGCTATAGAAGATGCCGAGAAGAATCTAGGCGAGATGGAGGTACGCGAAGCCAATCTCAAAAAATCGGAATATTTGTGCCGTATCGGTGATAAAGCTGCCGCCGAGTCAGCTTTCCGCAAGACGTACGAAAAGACCGTGTCGTTGGGCCATCGCCTGGACATTGTCTTCCATCTGATTCGTCTGGGTCTGTTCTACCTGGATCACGACCTAATCACACGCAACATCGACAAGGCCAAGTATTTGATTGAGGAGGGCGGTGACTGGGATCGCCGCAATCGCCTGAAGGTATATCAGGGCATTTATTCGGTCGCAGTGCGCGACTTCAAGGCAGCGGCCACCTTCTTTCTGGACACTGTCAGCACCTTCACTTCATACGAGCTCATGGACTATCCGACCTTCGTGCGCTACACTGTTTACGTGGCCATGATTGCGTTGCCACGCAATGAGTTGCGCGAGAAGGTAGTGAAGGGCTCGGAAATCCAAGAGGTGCTGCACGGCCTACCCGATGTCAAGCAGTTCCTATTCTCCCTTTTCAACTGCCAGTACGAGCAGTTCTACGTGAATTTAGCCCAAGTGGAGAAGCAATTGCGTGCTGATTATCTGGTTCATCCCCACTATCGTTATTACGTGCGAGAGATGCGCATTTTGGGCTATACACAGCTGCTGGAATCGTATCGTTCGCTGACGCTTCAGTATATGGCCGAGTCGTTTGGCGTCACTGTCGACTACATCGATCAGGAGCTAGCACGATTTATCGCCGCTGGACGTTTGCATGCCAAGGTTGATCGAGTGGGCGGAATTGTGGAGACCAATCGGCCAGATAACAAGAATTGGCAGTATCAGGCG
This sequence comes from Drosophila anceps, assembly GCA_035045945.1. Lineage (NCBI taxonomy): Eukaryota > Metazoa > Arthropoda > Insecta > Diptera > Drosophilidae > Drosophila > Drosophila anceps. The sequence goes on along the minus strand of JAWNON010000225.1, from coordinate 841,139 downwards.
ACCATTAAGCAGGGGGATCTGCTGCTGAATCGTATACAGAAGCTCAGCCGTGTGATTAATATTTAAGTTCATAATCATACTCATACACACCCAAGAAAATATAAAATTTTATTAAAAATTCAAGTTATTACAATGTAAAACTAATATAACATAAAACGATACGACTTCATGTTTGTCTTGATGCAGCTAACAGAAAATGTATATTTTTTCTTAAACTCACTAATCAAATGTAGTTTATGAACTAAATTCTTTGGAATTTATTTTGGTATCGTCTTCTTTTATTTATTTGAGTATTATTGCATGCTTTCCGTTTGTACTTAATTTGTTTGTATTTTCTTTTTAAATTGACATCTAAATGCGCTAGATGGCGCTTGCCTATAGAAAATTTCGGCCGCTGTTATCGGTATCGAAAATGCAACGTTGCGTTTTCGCGCTTTTTAACAATTTGAATCATGCGCTATCAGTGCACATCGGCGCCCTCATTCTTGCACGACCAATCATGCTCTTTGGTTAGATCATTGTCGTTATTTGGGCTTGGCTTGTTGCTGCTAATAAAACTACGTGCCATATCCTCCAATGCAGCAGCATTGCGAATGCCACAGTCTAACGGCTCATCATTCTCATATTTAAGCGCCTCATTGGCCCGCTGCTGCTGCTGGCTTGCCTCAGCCGATGCTTTGGCCAGATCATGCAGATTCTGCACAACCTCGTCAATGATTGGCGCACCCGATACCATGCCCATCGCTGGCAACGAACCCAATCCGGCCAAATTGTGACGCCGCATCTCAGCCAAACGATTCGTGCTCAAATTGATCAAAGCATTCATCATGACCTTGTTGCGTTGATAATCCTTGCGCAAGTGCTGGCGTATCTCCGTGTGGCAATGCTCGTTGTTCGTCACGATTATCTCGCCGGTGTCCGTCGTCGTCACCCGAGCCTTGCAATTGAACTTACGTGACAAATTGCACTGCCAATATTTCTTATCCTTGCGCACGTACTGAATGCCAAACGTATGTCCGTCATGGACCAGCAGCGGCTTGCCACGCTGGCTCAGCATAAACTCGAGCTTGCCTTGGAACCAATGCTCGCCAGGTGCGACTACAATATACACAAGATAGCCAGCATTGAAAGTATGTGCAGGTGTGTGTGTGTGTGTATGTGTGTTATATGTATGTGTGTGTGTGTGATTGTATGACTGATTGATGACTGGACATTCACAAATGGGCCCCATTATAAAAGTCTCATGCAGTTACCATGAGTTAAGACTTACCTCGGCAGCTTAAAGCTCTATTCAGGCACGATTCACTCATATGCCTAAGCTAAGCTCAACACAAGAGCTCTTAAATACAATTCATATTTTTGAAAATTTAACTTATAGTTTCAGTTGACATTCAGACAAGTCTTAAGTGTTCATAACGAATTCGATCTGACTTTGGACTTATTTTAGAGCAAAATGTTTAACTAGCAGTTAGCTAAATTGACATTGGAATAGATTTAAGTTGTACTTAGTCTGACTTTGGCATTTAACTGGCAGTTAACGTAATTAACATTAGGCCAAATTCATCTTAGCTTAGACAATGAGAAAACGTGCCTTCGTCCTTAAATTGCCAACTCATCAAACTGATCAGTTCAGTTGAGATCAGTTCAAATTGAATCTGATGAAAGGGTTTCGGCATTGATAGAGTATGTTTCATTTTTGCATTTTACAATTGGTACATACATACATACATACATATGCAAGTCGTTTATATACATACAGACAGAAATTAACGAAAATTAAATCAATGAATTTCATCTAAACGGACTAACTAAGCGGCTTCTAGCCGCAATAAATTATGATCAACTTATTCACTAATTCCTTTAGATGTTCTCGATCTTGAAATTGTGTCCACTGCCTGGGGATATCGTTATGGAGTCGATGACTTGCGCACTTTCCGCCGATCCATCGGCACTGGCATTGATATCCACGTGTTGCCGTTGCTGCTGCTGCTCGGCTGCGTCCATTTGGCTGGCAGTTGGCGGCGGACTCTTCATGCCCAGTGGCGATTCGTTGGCATGCATCGAGGCGGAGTGATTGCTCCTATTCGACTGTGGACTCTGGTCGGCCAGAGGCAACAACGTGGATCCAGCTGCTCCCAGTTCCAAGTGTGGTGAATGTTGTGAGTGCTGTGGCAAGTGCATCAGATTCGGATTGTTGTGCATCATGTTCTGGATGACGCTGTGGGATGCTGCAGCGGCGGCGGCAGCGGCTGCTGCTGCTGCGGCCGCTGCGCCTGTTGGTGGTGGCGGCTGAGGCGGAGGCGGTGGCGGCGGACCTGCTGTCATCCCATGCTGATCCATACTGTGATGCTGCACAAGGAGATTAGGCAATGCCTGCGTCAGCTGATGATGTTGCTGCTGTTGTTGTTGTTGTTGTTGCTGCTGCTGCTGCTGCTGCTGTTGTTGTTGATGGTGATGATGGGGATGGTGATGAAGGTGATGATGAGGGCCAAGGGGTAAGGTTGTTCCAGCTGCTGTTGGTGTTGTCTGATTGCCGTAGGGATTACCGCCTAATCGACCAGCTGAGCCATGATGATTCATTTCCAAGACACTCGCAGTGGGCGTGATATCATAGCTGATCTGGCCAGGATTGGGATTGGGCGTAACAGTAACTAGATTGCTACTGCTGCTGTTGTTGTTGGTGGTGTTGCTGCTGCTGGTGTTGCTGCTGTTGCCACTGCTGCCGCCTCGCATGTGCGGCATATGATTGTGAACGCCCGTGGCGGATATAATCCTGCCCAGATGCGTGATGCAGCGCGCTCGACACATGCTGATCCGATAGGACTTGCACAGCCAATAGGTCTTCATGCCCTGCTGTGTGGCGACGGTGTTGTTGCGATTGAAAACGCAATTCCCATGCAGCAGCGACGTGGTGGACAACATGACCATGTTGCTCCCATCTGATCCGGAGTTGCAGCATTCGCAATAAATATTAAGTATACGTACAATTGTGGCAGAGATTAGTTGGGGGCAAATCTTTCCAAAAACAAACAAATGCTTTACGAATGTTATGTACAAGAGGAGCGAGAGACAGAGAGAGAGAGAGAGGGAGAGAGGCTAACAATTCGGATTCGGTAGGTTTAGGCAGTGGGCAAAAGCATATAAAATAATAATAATAATAATAAAAAAACAAATGCTTAACGCCTAAACAAATGTTATGTACAATTGGGATTTGGTATTTTAGTAGGGGATTAGGTAATGGGCAAAAGCATATCAAATCGATCCAGGCAGCAAAGCTGTAGTTAGGCTAGAGATGGAAATCACATGCGTACGTCAAGGTCCTTTCTTAAAATTCAAATTTGTTTTCAAATTACGCACGTAACATTAATTCAATTTTGTTTTTCTGTCGATTTATTTGTTTCTTCGCGATAGCAGAAAATATATCAGTATATCAACTGAAACTTCTCTATGTCCATCTTTTACGAATATCGAATATACGTTGCGCGCAAAATATGAACTTTTTCTTATACGATAGCAAAAATTTACCGAGGACATCTCTAACTCTAAGAAATATCGATTATGAATTTCACATGAAATTTCAATTTCAAATTGCTCGAAATTTATCGGTTTTGTGCGATAGTAGCAAATTGGCAAAGGACATCTCTAGCTCAACGAACATTAATCAAGATTATGTTCCGCGCGAAATTCGAAAAGTCACAAAAGGTTTTGAATCACAGCTGGTAAGTTCTATATAAATGATATGCTCAATATCGAGTCCATTGGCTTCCATCCCTGTGGATTAGTAAATTGCAAGACTTGGAATATTGATGATATGATGATCAAATATGTGAGCCAAGCGTATGGAAACTCAAAGTTAAAACGAAGCAATCATGCAACAGAAATGATGATTATATAAACATGAATGTTTTGGTTTGAAGATGTGTTCACCTACTTGACGGTATGTCCATGTGATTGGCAAAGTTCTTGGAGTAATCGCTGGGCATATACAGTTCATTAGGATATTCGGTGGCTGGTCCAATGCCCAGGCTACTGCTGCCGCTGCTGTTATTGTTGTTGCCTCCATTGTTGTTGCTGCTGTTGTTGTTGCTGCCTGGCAAATTGCTGGAACTGTTGCTACCTGAACCACTATTGCCCGTTGCCTTGTAAAAGTTATTGTAGTCCAAATTGAAGGCCGGCGCAAACGGATTGCGCAGCGTGCCCATCGCTGTCGCCGAGGATGCGGAGCTGCTGCTTGTGCCGGCAGCGCTGCCAACGCTACTGTGAAGACCCTCACCCTCACGCTTCAGGCTGCTCAGATCATAGCGCGATTCCACCATCGATATGTGTGGTATGGGTGGCATAAAGAACTCCTCCGCATTCAATGCATGCTCCATGCTGCCGCTATCCGCATTATCAATACCATCCACAGAGCGGCGCAGCTGCTTGCGCGAATAGATCGACAACGAATCGCTGTTGAAGTCGGCGGGCGCTGATCTCTTGCTCTGCATATACGACAGGTGATTGCCATCCGTTCGACAGCTACTCGGCGAAGCTGTGGGTGTGCGCGAGTTGCTCTTTGGCTCAATCTGTTCTGCATCGGATTTGCTGCTGCTATGGTTGTTGTTGCTGCTGCTGTTGTTGTTGCTATGACTGCTGTTGGGCTCATCGCCGGCGACAGCGGCGGCATTTGTCGTTGGGCCACTCGACTTCTCGGACACATTGGAGCCGGGTGGACTGTTCGAATTGGTCGCCAGCCCCTTGATCTGCAGCAGTTGGCCAATTTTCATAAAGGATTGCAGTTCCGTGTGCTTGACATTCACAACTCCTTGGTACATGAACTCCAGCAGCTCGCACATAATATTAAAGCTCACATCTTTGAGTATGACTGCGGAAAATGATAGAGAGAGAGAGAGAGAGAGAGAGAAAGAGTGAGACAACGAAATATAGGAAATGAAGGGGATATTTGAGATGTCAAGAGATTGAGGCACAGGCAACACTCCAAAAGTGAAAAATTCTTTTTGAGCTCGAATCATGAGTAAGTACTCTTGTCGCGTGTGCTGGACTATTGGGACACCCTGACTCTCCTGGATTTAGTTGTTGTTTCAATAATTACAGACTTCCAGCATCATCATTTAAGGCCACAATCTAACTGTTAAATTAGCCTAAATTTAGCACTCATTCAGAATGCACAGGAGTCGAAGCGACGATTCGAGTTATATACGTTGGCATTGGAACTTTTTCTAATTATATATATTACGATCTACATAGTATGTACGTGTGTGTGTGTGTGTGTGTGAGTCTGTGTAGGAATAAAAAAACATGATCAGCTTGAAAGGAGGTCACATTCATAGTGGAGATGTTATCATCAAAACGTTCAAATACTAAATCAATACATAAAAAAACATAGCTATACACAGCTATGATAAGAATACTGAAAAACTTAAATATAAAATATATAATAAGAAAAAAAAAAACACTGAACAACAGTGAAACAAGAAGAAGATGAAGAGGGAGGAGAGGAAACGCAGCAATAACTAAGTAAATAAATAGCATCTCATATTATCGCCGCTGCCTGACGAAGCGGTTCGAATATTTTAATATTTTTTTTAAATTTCGTTTCAGTTTCTGTTGCTGCGGCACAGTGGTCCACATATGGAGTGTGACCCACGGTTCAGCATAAAATATGTCAAATGTAAATTAAAAAATTGTTTATATCATATTTGTTTCCAATGTATTTGGATTATATATTTATTCTAAGAAGAGCATAGATGATATTTTAATGATTTAGAAGAAATTGAGTCTGCCAATTAGGTATTTATGGAACACCTATTATTACTTAAAAGATGTACATATAATACTACTAAGTTATATTTTCACACAATTCTAGATGATGTATTGAATGTTTTCAGCTCGGCTAAAAGCATTCCCTCAATGAAAAAGGGGTAAAAACATTATAGTAAAATCTGATCTGTCCAGAAGGAAAACCCCAGTGGAAATTCCCGTAAATCTCGAAAAGACGACTACATAGACCACAATAGTGGCCATTCGCACGGACATTCCACCAAGCCAATATACCCCTTATAGCCACTTCAGCTGACCAGGTTTACCAAAATAGATGCTTATGTAATATGAATTTCGAATTCTCTTACTTAACTTTTCATTTAAGCCTAGTTCAGCAGAGTCTTCATGCAAACTCATTATCTTATTATTATCTCAATGCTCAGTATTATCTATCGCATGGCAATCCCAATACAGACTTAACCAATTCGAACCACTTCGCCTCATCAGCTCATAATGAGCTGCTAGCAACATCTAGTTAAATAAATAAAAAAAAAAAACACAATATTATCTCTTGTTCTCAATAACAATTTCTATACATGTATAAACGTATATACTTGGTCTGTCATTTGTTGATCTGTTGCTTAATCTCGTGTCGGCTGTGGCAAGCCGAGCCGTCATCTATCCCATCCCATTCCATTGCTATCTGCTATTCGTATCTGTGCGTCGCCATGTCCGTGTTTGTAAGTAATGCAAAGATCAAAATCCGAGCAATATATATACAAGTGGAGATAATAACCCTCAATCGATCGATCTAGTTGCCATCTATATATATATATATATATATATGTTATATATATAGTAATGCATGAGCTTGACGGCTGATCCTTAGTTAGATACGCTCGGAAAGTGCAACTAATCAAATGTAAACTTAGATTCAAACAGGTTCGTGTGCCCTTAAATGGATTGATAGGGTATATTGGCTTTATGGGCAACAGGCAGAAGAAGGCGTGGCAGAAGCCATAATTAAATTGAAATGATCGATAGCAAAATTAAGTTTCTCATCTGTTCGTTTGTCCGTCTGTATGTACAAGCCAATCTCTTGAACTATCAATTCTAACTATGAAAGCTGGAGATACTACACCTCAAATGTGAATGTGACAGACAGTCTTTCAATATTCTAGATTTTGCATAAATCCATTCTTCATTAACTTATTATACCAGAGACTTAAGCTTAGGTATATACACACATGTTGATGTCATAATTATATTCTACAAATTTCATTCAGATCGTACAGCTAGATCCAAAGTTCAGTCGAACTATATCTCATAAAGTAGGGGCTGTATGCAGAGCAAATACAGCCGCTGTAAATGAAAGAGCAACTTTGTTGAGCGGCAGTTTAGGATATTGTCTAGTCGTGCACATCTGACTAGATCACTCCTAACATAGTTTAGAAACAATCGTATCAATCGATCTGTGATCTGTGACTGATCCAGCTATCTGTTAGTGATCTTTACAATATCTGATGCTACAAAACAAATATATGTATATGAATACACAAACTGTCATACAAAGCGATCTTTACACAGCATGATCGAGACACACACACACACACACACACACACATTGAAATATTTTATTGATATTTGTATAGCGCGAACAAATCTGTAGATAAACTTTGTCTAAAGTTCACGGAAAATGTGATAAATACGCATAGAGTAAGCATGCTGTTGATAAGCAGCAAGATCGAAGCAACCCAAAAACCCAACTGACAATTCGGGCACGATCAACGATCGTCAATTGTGTGTATGCTGCATAAGTACTATGTATGTGTGTGTGTGTGTGTGTGTGTGTGTGTGTGTGTCTGTCTGTGTGTATATATAGAGATGTCGTTGTCATTTCTGTTTTATGAAACTGAACCCCAGTTGATCTTTGCTGATATCGCATAGCTATATGGCAGATCGTTCAAGCGGAGCAGCCGCACCCGCAGCAGCAGCTAAACGAATGCGCAGGACTGTGAGTACGATATATATGTATGTATAGAGCTATATCAAGTAGTTCTATTCCCACCCATTGTCTAGAGCACACGCCCACTTTTGGCGAGCGACCAATAAGATTGCAGTCGATCGACTCAATATACGAAAAAGCACTTTTATTTTATGATTATGATAAATGTTTATCGAATCAGAACGACAATTGATTTCGTTTCGTTTCGTTTTTTCTTTTTTTTTTTATTTTTTTCATGGGCCTTCTCTATTTCGAATTGGAATTGCTATTGGAATTGGAGTGGGCTGTCAGCGCACAAACATTAGTAATATACATGTTATCAGTTAACGCCATATTAGTCGGACATTCATAGTGTTGCTGCTAGCCATATAAATAGTACAATCTGATTAGAGAGTGCGACGAGCGCCTGATCACGATCTACACATAACACGTATCCCAACTAGGATATTTTTCACTAGGAATGCCTTCAGGCATCCCAATTGGTGTAACTTTATTTTGGTAACAATTTAACTCTGCTGACAGACTGAATAGTTTGAAAACTTGCCTAGAAAAATCAATGAACTTGCTTCACTTCCTATTGCATTTCTTGTATATGTCTTTGCATCTGAGGACTACCTGTGTTATTAAAAATAGTTTGAAATACTCCAGACTGCATTATAGATACCAATTGGATTACTTATAGGAAAAAGTCGGTAAATATGAAACCCATTTTTACGGAAAGAAACTATTCAATTATTAATAATTATTAATAATTTTCTTAGATTATAAAAATATATTTGTATATACTATACTCTCTCACGTATATGCTCTTCGCACATGATGAATAAATTAAAATATAGCTTTACGAACTGGATATTAAATTAGTTTTTACAACATATTGAATATTAAGGTTAAAAATTTGGAATATATACAGATGAGTAACAGCGCCCAAAAAAGCTATCAAAGCTCTAACGCTGTAGCTTGCGTATTTATATTGTGAAAGCCCCAGTCCTGGCCGCTGTGATATTTTCCTGTTCCTGAAGAGGGCGATTGAAAGGACGACGTTGCGTAATGAGTCTACAGTATATGATGGAGATTTCTTTGAAGATTACGTAGATAATTTTTTGAAAAGAAAACAAAAGATTCGTGATACTTATTGAACAGACCTCGTATCCTAATTTCATTTCAAGATACTTTTTACCAATGCTTTGAGGAATTTCCCAACATTTATTGATCATATTGCCTTAATGGTTTAGCCTCTCGCTCTCTCTCTCTCTCTCTCATTATCACACTGTTCACGCTATTATATATATGGTTGTAACCTAGTCATATTTGGGATAGGCAATATCAAAGTATTTGGGCATTAACTAAAGGCATTAACGGGACCGATAAGTAAATCTAAATCTAAATCTATTTATTTCTGCTACCGACTTTTGACTCATAAATTAAAAATTGTGTTTGGTCAGCAGAAGAGGTCAATAAAAAAGCCAAAGAACTTTTTCAAATGCTTCAAAGTCAAAGTCTGATATAAGTTATATGATAGACCTATAAAATGAGCTCCTGGTGGGCACACGTCAGCAATGCGACATGACTGACACCTGCCGGACGCAGAGGCGTACCATGGGAAGTATACCAAATAGTTGGGGAATTACATTTACCCGATAGTATATTGAAGGAAAGACAATAAAGATATATGGATAAATATATGTTATCATAAAGGGTGATTAGATACTCTTGCATATGGTAAAGGATATCAAATTTATACAGAAGGAAAAACTTTGATAGAGGTGCAAAAATAATGAGGTTTGGTATCTCTGTAACGAAGTGAATGGTTATTAGCTGTTGTTGGGCTCTATATAAGAACAAGAAGAAGCAGAGGTGTAGGGATCATACGGAACTAAACAGAAACCAGAAACCAGCTAGGCCTCTGCAAAAGAATTTGATGAATCGAGTCCTACAGCATAAGCATTTGGTTCAATAAAACAATTGGCTAATTATCTACAGAAGACTCTGATAGATGTAGGAGTTATCTGCAGATTAAATTGGCTCAAGGCTTTTACAGAAAAAGAATCTGATTACGCAGAAAAATTTGAATAGAAGGTCTACACGCACAGCAGAATATGATATAGGACTTCTCAGAAGTGTAACTAGATTTATGGGTTCTACAGGAGAAGAATCTGATTTAGGAGTTTCATTGAAGAATTTGAAAAAAATGAGATTGATGCAAATTGAGATAATCTCAAATATTATTTTTTTTTTCTTCTTTTCTTTTTACTTCTCTCTCAACCTTCGTCTGTTCCTTATTTATTTATAAATAGAGTTATTTTTACTGCCCCCATTAGAAAATATGGCTTCCTGAATACGCCGCCCCTGCTACTGGTTACTGCTTACTGGTTACTGGGCTAGTATTGATGGCAATAAAAATAAAAATTCGAGTTTGATATTTACGACAAGTTCAGTCGGTCGATATTATATTATCTACATTTATTGCAGCTAATATCAGCAACAGCCGCAGCCGCAGCCGCAGCCGCAGCTCCGATCGCTGGAGCACTTGAGAAGGAAACACTACGGCTATCGTCTAGCGTCTGTAATTGGTTTAGGTTTACTTACTCCTATACCCTAAGTCCATTGATAGTTGCCCAAACTGGGCATATTGGTTTCACTGAAGCTGAAATATAAATATACATATATATATATATATATATTATATATACATATATATATATATATATATATTGATCATGATCAATATGCGAGTCGATCTGTCTACCCTTGCAAGCATTGATTGATTTTGTTTCGTTAATCGACAACTTTTATCATGCAAAGGATCAAAATAGATAGTATAAGAGCAGATAGTTTCAGACATCAAAATTGAACATAATGGGCTTTTCCTTAACTCGTTTTAATCGATGATGTGTTAATCGATCGCTTTTATAACTGCCCTGTAATCGATAACTTATCATTGGTATAAAAGTCGACAGTTTTAGTTTAAGTAGGCATAACAAGTACAAAATAAGATAATACCCAAAGTTTATCGATAATTATTCGTATTCAGTTAAACTCGATTAATATCGATATTATCCTTTTTTTCAAGCATATTTAACTGTTAGAGTTACCAAATTTGGTCTTTAGTTTCTATTGAAGTATTTTCAGTTGAAATATGCTTTTCTTTTTGGATAACTCTTCTTCTTGTAAGTTCTAAGGGTATCTGCTAGCCGAGAGACACAGCGACAGCGAGGGAGAGAGAGAGAGACTTGTTTTGGGCTTATTAAGTGGCAATTGAGACCACATACCCCACAGCAGGCGTCTCAGCGTCTTATCTGACCAACTGGCCATAAGTCAAAAATCTTATTTTACGATTTCAAATGATACCAAAAGCAGAGTACTAGGCATACATATATACATATATACCGGGCATAGGCTGATAAACACTCAAGCTGATACTTATTGCTGTTTATGCCAATAATAAAACTTTAACGAAATCGAAACAAAAACATAGCAAAAGAGGCGGAAGAAGAAGATGACAATATACGAGGATTAACGTAGTGCGCGAGGCCAACAAAATGGCGTAGATATCATGTTAGAAGTGCCTAGTTGCATGAATGGGCATATATGTATATATATTTATACAGATGTATGTATATATACGACTGCTTCTTAAGTATTTTGTATATATCGATCGGCAACAAGGCAACATCAACAACAACAACTGGAACTGTAACAACAACCATGGTTATATCAATATAGCAATTCATATCGCTTTGGTTACCAACTCGAGCGTCAGAGCAACCCTAATCAATATCTCGAAAAAGTCTTCAAGTGCCTTTTTCAACTAGAGACGGAAGCGTGTCGAAACTACTTCGCTCTCTATAGATGTTGAAGTGTCAAGAGAGTATATTGGTTTTGCACAATTAAAGCTAGAGTCTTTGAAAACTGTGAGATATAGTTCTGTATCTTTTCGTCTAATAAGATTTTGTCACTTGTAGGTTATCTGAGTTGGGGCGTGGCAAGTAGTGTTTTATAACTAAATTCGTCAAGTAGATTACTGTGTTTAAAATATAAAAAATATATAAATATATAGACATTTCAACATCTGGAATCCAAAATTGCTTGTGTAAGTGTACGTGTGAAGCTGCTCTATAGACTGATTTCTCCTTTGGGCGCTTCGATAGATACTGCAGCCAGCTCTTTCAACAAGTAGCATCTGCAATACAGATTAATTCCTAATTTGAACAGTATTTTCTCACAAATTTTTAGGTATTTTTCGCATATACAATTTTTGCATTAAATTAATATTAAAAATTAGATTTTATTAAAAAAAAATGAATAAATAATTCATATAATGATTCACATCGCATGTTTGTAGCTGAAGCACGTTCGGTTCGTGTCACGGCCGGCAACAGGGCACGCGTTCATCACTAACAATGGCAGACGGACAGAAGTGCCGTTAGAAGTGGCAGTCGGATGAAGGGGCGACAGAGGGACAAGCGGGGGCCAGCCAGGGAGCGGGCAACCAGTTGCTCGGCTAATGTTGCTCGTTGGGCAATAAATGATTGTTGGGCGCGATAAAAAGATAAAATGTTTGACTTTTTGTTGTTGTACAACTTGTTGTTGTTGCCGTTGTTTGTTGTTATTTAAGTGTAACACGCAGGAGCAACAACCAACAACAACAACAACAACAACAAACAGCAAGCAAATCATTTGGCTTGTTAGCACCTTCTGCTCATTGTTGTTGTTGTTGTTGTTGTTGTATTATGACTTGGTTTATTTATAATAATTTGTAGCCCATAGCATTATTTATAGCCTATATTAATATTCTTTATCTTTGAAAATAATAATAATACTTCTAGTACTGTTCCATTCTCTAGTTTCCGATACCCTTGAGCACATTATTTAATGGGTAGACTAAAAAAGGACATCAGCTCTATGTGCGTCTCAAAGTCTATCGATAACCACTTGACTGTTAAAAATCGATTATGATTATTGATTGAATTTAATATTTAACTAAAGTTGAGTATTATAGCTTTAGAGATTTTTGTTTACTAAATGTATTTTAAAAATACTAATCGATTGTTGTGAAATCGATAAAAATCAAATTTTAATTTAGTTTATTGGTTTGGTTAGTTTACTGTTAATCAACGAAATTTAAATTCGAGCGATAACTATCGACGATAAATTCTCGTAATTGAGCAATATTAAAGGTAAAATTGGAGCTAAGTATCTCATTTGACAAATTGGCTTTATTAACAATTTGATTTATAAACCGATCATTCGCAATTCGATATATTTATCGATTTAAAATATTAAACCTACAGTAAAGCGTCTGCAAAAATAAATACCAGACTTTATAGCAAGCTCTGGTTAACTGAATACAATTCAAATTTCATCGATAAGCATCGTTTTTGTTTTAATATTTTTCACAAATGCAAGAAATATTTGAATACCACAATCAAATCAATAAATCCACTTTAAGCTCCAAGTGTATTTAAAAGTAGATTTCTAGGGTAGCTCCTAGTGGGTCATTTACAACTAGCTGTTGTAGGTGTTGCTGTTGTTGTTAATATTATAGTTAGGTAGCATATTTCTACAGCTACTTGAAAGATAAAACATTGTTGTTTATTGCCGCTTGATCTGATAAAGCCACCGTGCAGCAGGCGTGTAGAACAAGCGAACGAGTCAGGCAAAGCCCAAACCCCAGCCCCAACCCCAACCCCGAACCTCCAAAGCTCAAACTCAACCATTGGCAGTTGGGCGGGCAGGCGATATGATATCCATATGAACAATTCCAGAGTCCATGCACCAATATCTAGGTTGAACTGAGTTAAGCATTGGATCTACATTTGATGAGGTCAGCAACGTACCCAACTTCAAGTGGACGAACGTTCAGCCTTATCACAAGCGGAGCACGAGCAACGTGTGATGCATGTGCATATATGCATGACAAAGGGGTGTGGGTGTCAGTGTGAGTGTGGATATCAGATTGTGGATGTGAAGGGGTGGGTTCTACGTAGAGACAACGAAAATCTAGAGACAATATGGCGACAGCTGCCAACTGCCAATGTGGATGTGGAAAGTGAATATGGATGGGAATGAAGATGTGGAATGTGGATTGTGGATGTGGATGAGAGTGGAATATCTGAATATAGATGTAGATGAGCTATAGATTAGGAGGGGTGGAAAATGTGTGGTGTGGATTGTGGATACGAATGAATATGTGAGTTATGATGAGGATATGGATGTGACTGTGGGATGTGGATTTTAATGTAAAAGGAGTGTGAAATTGGTATGTAGATGCTGAGTGGAAAAAAAGGTCCGCTAATAATATACTTGTGGAATGTGGATGTCGATGAATAATGTGGATGTCGCCATAGAATGTGGATGGGAATGAGTCTGTAAAGAATTTGAAACTACGAAATGACTGAATAGAAGGAGCTAGACGCAACGGTGGGACAGTTACCAATGTGAATGTGGATGCTGATGAAGATAGAAACGTAAATGTGGATTTCAATGTAGATATAAATGTATGTGAAGTTAGAGTGTAGATGAGGAGTCGGCACAATGAAGAGACAACGTGGCAACAGCTAACAATGTGGATGTAGATTTGAGTGTGGATCTTAATGTGATGGGAATAAAGACGTAAATACGGATTTAGATGTGGGGGACTGGCAACTATCAAATAGCTGCAGCGGGAGACAACGTGGCGACAGCTAACCATGAGAGATTATCAGCAATGGCTATTTGATTTTTGATTTATCACTGAAGCCAAATAGTGAAGCAAGCCTAGAAACATGCATATACACATACATATATCTATATATATATATATATATATAAGTTGACATCGAATTTATTATAAAGTTGATTTATATCGACGAGCACTGCTTGGGCTGGCATTTGACAATTGACGGCCGTGCTTAGATAAACTGACAGGTGGAAGGCGATAAAATTTCCACCCTGTCGATAACACGTAATACAAGTACAGTAAATGCAAGCTGGAACGAACAATGTCTAGACTTTAACGCAAGTCTTGGTTGTAAGAACATTCTTCATATGCTAAACTATTGATAGATCAATCGCATGATATAAATATAAGATGCTAATAAGATTTTGTTAGAAGCATGTTAATTGGAATTGTTATTATTACTATTTATTATTTTGAAAATAGGATATACTTGCTAATAGCACTAACAGCCTATTGGCTAAGATATAATACAGCATGCAAACTCTAGAGCCTGAAATTCCAGCTCGAATCCTTTTAACGAAACATTGCAGAATAGAATTATGTCTTACATTCCACAGCTTCCACTGTACATTCCACAGCTTCGAAGCCGCCGCGTGAACATTTTCGGCAAACAACAACTAAATCGGAGCACAGCAAAAAAAACGAAACAACTTGTGAAGAGAACGTGAGCTATGCATGACAAAAGGAGGAGTGGGACAGTCGGCGAGAGGGGTTTGAGTTAGTTTACTTACTGATTGGATGTTGGCAGGGATTGGTAGTGAATATCTCTTGGAAGTAAGGACTGCATATGGCCAGGACAATTTTGTGCGCCTGCAGCAGCTTTCCATCGCAGGCCAACGTGACGTCCACTAGATCGCCGCGGTCGTACAGATTCTGGAAGCCGCTGGCAATATTGTCCTGGAAGTTCTTCCAGCAAAGCTTAAACTCATCATCCATGGCGCTCGCCCGCCAGCCAGCCAGCTAGCAAGTGTATATATATATTTATATATACTTATAAATATATTTATAAATCTGTTAATTGTATTATTTGCTGCAATTATTTTGTTTAAATGCGGAGAAATCGCGAGCGGGAGCTAGAGTCGTTTTTTCTTTTCTTTTTTAATGATTCTTGTTTATTTGCTTTGGGCCGTGATTTGTTGGCTCGTTCACTTTGTGGCTGACATTCACAACTGAGATGCCACAGAATGTCAGATAGAACATAAACACAAAAATATATATATGTGTATGTGTACAAAAGCACGCTCACGAGCGCCAAATGCCGTCGCAAGCGAAACTCGAAGAAGATGCGAGTGTTATTTAATTGTTGAGCAGATGCTGCAAGCGTTTTGTTTATTATTGAGGTTCACGCGCACGAACACGAACCGTCTGCGACAACAGCCACATTGACTTTGATTTCGGTTTTAATTAACACTTTTTGATTTAAAACATTTTTATCAGAAAAGCGTGAAATGGCAGCGGACGCTGTTTACGTTTCGATGCGATGGAGAGACAGAGTGAGCGAGAGAGAAACTAAAGAACATGCGCACAAGCAAAACAGCTGTTACAGCGTTAGTGTTGTAAAACTCGAAAAACTGTGGCGGTCTGGTTACATTTCAAATTGTGAAACAAATGCTATTTCACATATATGCAATTATATTTATATATATAAAATAACAATTATTATATATGTAATAAGGAATAAAAATAAAGAGATCCTAAATACATTTTCTCAATAGTCACACCAATGTTTAGCAAATATAATTGGCAAATATTCGATTTCTTCGATTGATTTTCGATACATTTGCGGACGAGGACTATAAAATTATAAACCGCCAACAGTGCTGATTGATAAGAGCTTATCTAAAATTTGTAAATTCAGCGACATATGTTGGTTGAGGTCGACTTGACTAGTGCCCTGAAATCGTAGAGCCAAAATATGTTTCTAGGTGGCAAATACGACCGACTCAGTAGATAACGTGGCCGCGTATAACCCACTTAGTATTTTTAACAAAAACAAAGAGCTTCTTATCAGAATGCCGTGGATGGCTTGCACGTTAATTATATATATACATTTATACATTCATAGATACCAATGCCAATTGGTCACCGGTTGGTTTCTCTAATTTAGTGCTTTAAAAACGTTCAACTGCTGCGGGTACAACCGATCTTTGATAATCTCTCTAGTAAAATGGGTGGTTGTTGCAGTGAGTATATCCATAATTTTTTTTTTTTATAATTTTAGCGATTGAATTCAATTTTCTTGTTTTTTTTTATTTTCCTTAGGTAATCGTAAATCAGTTGATTTGCCAACGGTGCCCCCAGCGCCAGCAAAGCAGCGAGCCACGACATTACCGGAATTTCCAACAGTTGCAAGCAATAATTCCGGCATTTCCTCATTGGGCGCAGGAGGAGTTACTAATAGAGCACTTGAAGAGGATTAGTCTTATATGATCGGACATGTGAATTGAAGAAATATGTGTTTATTCTGTGCCTAATTTATATTTATATTAAATTTCACATTACAAATCTTAATATCTACGTATTATAGTTATTAATATCTATGTGAGATATGCTACAATAAATAATTATTGTAAATTTAATTCATTGAAAGTATTTTGAGTGAGCGCGAAGGGACGTTGTACAGCACTTTAAGCACAAATATTGCTTAAAGGCGCACATGACAAAAAAAAACAATAACAACAATAACATGAAGTACTTATGGAAAGTAACTGGCATGCAAAACGTAATAAACAAAAATAAATTCAAAAAGTAATTTTTGGCTCACCAACAAACGTTTTACAACACTTAGAGCACGAAACTGTTTCTTAAATACTATAAAATACTTATACAGAGTGACTGCTCTGAAATGCGCATTCATATAGCACTACACGTGTATGCCGCTCGTGTTTAATTTTTGTTAAAACTTTTTTTTTTTTTTTTATCAATTTTCGCCGATTATTTATGAAAGTTGATAAAAAAACAAAAAGATGGCAATACAATCGAATAAACGGAAAAGAAAACATGAAGCTGCGGCCGTAGACCAAGCCGACGATGCCGAAATAGCGGTACCCAAAAAAATTCCCAAGGAATCAGACACGCCAAAGCGAAAAGCAAAGAATGCAAAGGATAAGGAACACGATGAGCAGGCGAAGTCAGTGCAGGAAGAAGAGCAGATGGAAGAAGAAATTAAAACAACCAAAAAGGAGAAGAAGAAAAGGGCGCAAAAGGTAGATCAGCAAGGCACGGAAATGGAGCTAAAAACAAATCTAAATAACGGCAAATTTGAACAGGCTGAACTAGAACTAGAAGAGGGCCAAGCAGTAGAAGAATTGGAAAGAACGGATGAAACTGAGATAAGTCCCGATTCGGGCATTGAGCCCGAAGAGAAACCTTTGCGATTTCCTAATGATTTCAAAATGATGAATTTTCGGAGCAAGTTGCTCGGCAATAATTTTATGACAGGTAAGTCATTGAGAATATGTATATGCTATGATTTTCAAGTGATTTGACATTTTTATAGAATTGCGACATTTTCTGTACATGTGTCAAATGCGTCCAAAGATTGTTGCCAAGTATATTGAGAAGCGAGGCAAGCCGTTGGAACTAGCCGAGGCTTTCAATCGCATCGACAAGAGCAACGTGCTCCATTTGGGCTACCTATGCGAGGCGTTGCAGCGCATCATAATGGAAATACTCACGAATCAAAAGGAGCACATGGAATCGGCTGCACATGCCGGAAGGTATTTTCTTAAAGCTCATGGCTCGTTGCTGGAGCAGCTGCTACAATCGGCACAGTTGAGTCATCGTCGCAATGCACTCAAATTGCTGACAGCAATTGTTTGCGTGGACTCGCAGTTGGGCCGTCAGGTGCTCAGCTCCTATGACATACTCTCCAATGTGAAGAAAATGGGCGAGATGCTCTCCCATTCAAAGCACGATTACAAAAACGAGGACACTGTACGAAAGGCGTATATACACTTTGTGCTCTCCTTCCTGGTGGATGGCAATGTGCTGCTCATTCGCAACATTCTCGATCGAGCTCATCTAATTCGAGAGCTGGTTAAGGGTCTCATCTATGATGATCAGGTGACCGCTTGCGTCGTGCTCAACACATTGCGCCAATATGTTCTCGAGAATCCCAACGTAATGAAGACCAAGAAGGTGCTTGTTTTCGATTTGGAGTGCTGCAAACATTTGCGACGCCTCTACGACTGGGAAGGGCCTCAAGGCCTGGCTGCCTGGTACAATGGTGGTCGCAGGGAGGGCGAAATAGCAGAGAGCTTTGTGCCAGAGGGACGCGAAGCTGTTGCTGCCGCTGTGCATCAGCTGCTCCTGCTACTCTTCACCTCGCGCAAGCATGGCATCAGCTTCGATGCGATGAGCAATTATCGTCAGAAACACAACAAGCTTCAAGGAAAAATCTTAGGCACACTTTATCGTCCATATACTGATCCGCTTAAGATGGAGCTTATATTGAAGACACTGCAAGCCTGTCCGGATCTGGGCAGAAATACGGTACGGAATTTCTCCTCAATTATAAATCCCATACGTTTGCCTGCATCTGATTTACCAAATGGCATTGATATGCTGGCCAAAATCATTGAAGCTGTGCCACCGAGGGCTCTGTCTGTTGCCATGGATAAGATGACCTTAACTGACTTTAGTTATTGGATCAAGGAGGTGTGCCTGCCCACCGAGGCGCTGCTGCACATTGTCAGCAAGAATATGCTTAGGAGCAAGGATTTCCCTGTAAGATTAGCTACCAATCGCTTACTCCTAGCCATGATGATGCAATACAGGAACTATGTGAGCGCCGTTACCCTGAGGGAGCAATCGAAGCGTGCTGGCAATTCATTGCGGAAATTCAAATTTGAGCTACTCAATCATTTGCTTATCAATTTCCCGCCTATGGAAAGTATACTGTACTCACTGTACCTGAGTATTCAGGAGCGAACGGCACCGGGTGTAAATGTTCTGGCGCATCTCTCGCTGACCCTGGAGTTAATCTTGATCATGTGCAAGGAGAATCGAGCCTTTGTTAACAAAACGAGTCAGATTCTTGACTATTTGGATGTCTTGCGTCCATTGTATGAGACGAACTTTGATGAGGCGGTCGAGCAAAGCGGGAATCAAACTGAACTCTTGAGCAAGGTTGAAAAGATTAAGCTGGAGCTGAAATCGATAAAAACGATTTTGTTGCTCTTTCCACGTTCGCTGCATCCACAGGAGCAGCTGTTCGAGAAGGTGTTCCGATCGTTCATCAAGGCCTATATGCTGGAAGACGATCTGGCCGTTAAGACAGAGGCGGGCGAGTTGCTGCATAGGCTGCTCCAGAACACGGGCATGTTCGATTCATCGAGCTATGAGATTGATATTTGGCTGGAGGCATTAGTTGGCTTCGATAGCCAAACTGTGGATAATGTAACAAGCATTTTGCTCACTATACTTTCACTGGATCTGACGGAGGTGGAACCACTGCCCACACAGAATGCAGTCGAGCTAACCAGCAATGTGGAGAACTTACGCAAGCTATTCAGACAAATCGAAATGGGTCAAACAGTGCAGGCATACGTGGAGACATTGACCTTGAGCAAAATGATGCCGTTGCTGTTGCAGGGCGTTGATATCAAACCGCCGTATGATGCCTATGTGCAGTTGGTCCTCGTATTGCTCTATCACTATCACACGAAGCCGGAGCTGGTGCAGCAGTTGATCAGCTCACAACTTTCGGAGCATGAGTCATACATGCAGGTCGGACAGCTGGCAAAGTTGCCTGCTGGCATTGCTAGGCATTGGCCACAATTGGCCCAATTGCAGCAAGCTATCCTAGAGTCTTCAACTAAATCATTTGACCAGATATTTAAGCCGGCAGCTACAGATAGCGAACACTTTGAGCTGCAGCTAGAGGACGGCAACAAAATACAGCTGCAACTGAGTCTCCGTAATCCACATCGTAATATGATCTATGCACATGAATTGCTCTTTCTGCTCTGTCAGTTGGTTGAGAGCAAACAGTTGAAGGCGCAGCAGGCGCAATTGATAGCTGAATGTTTGATTCGACTGCTGCAAATAGCCGAGCAGCTCGATGATGGACAGCAAGTGAGAGTAGGCGATGAACTGGAGAAGGAGCAGCAGGAGGAGTCGCACACACAACGGTTGCTGCACTGCATCTATAGCATTCGTCTAAGTCAACTCCGAGTAACTCCCTTGCTCAGCGAAACAAACGAAACGCAACTGCATTACGTGAGCTGCCTGCGTCGTCTTACCGAACACTGCCGCAGCCTCGACAGATTTGACAGCTACACTTGTTACTACAGACAGCAGCTGGTGATTGGCTTGGAAATAGCTCTGCTTGATTCCATAACCTTGCAATCCGTTGCACAGCCGGCTCAACTCTTTGAGTGCGTTGCCCTTGTGGATGCCTTTGCTCTGAATGCCAGCGAATGTGGCGAAATGTTGCAGTTGCTCACCAGCAAGTTGCAGGCGGAGGATTACTTTTCTTCCACTGGCAAGACGAATCATTACTATGAGCTTATGTTGCGTATGTTGAGACGGCTGGCACAGCTTGAGGAGCCCATCGATTGCAGTCAGTCCATGTTGCAGTTGCAGAGCTACTATGGTGAATTCTGTGAACGAGTTCAGCTCGCCGAACAACTGGAGCAGCTAGAGTCAGCGCTGCTGGAGTTCCTAAGCAGTCAGCATCATCATCTAGCTGGCTGTAATGGACAATTCTTCAATAGCTTCTTCTCCGCAACGAATCGCAAGCTAAGCAAATCTGCCATTCGTCTTGCTTGTCTGCTCTTGGAACGCAATTCGCAGTTGGCTACGATATTTGCTCAGCTACTGCCGGAGCATGTGGAGCAAAAGGATTTGATTTATCCACTGTTGGAGGTTGCCTTTAAGCGTGACTATCAGCTGGAACAGTCGCTGCTACAGCGCTGTTATCAGAGCTATAAAAATGGCATACTCAAGAGCATCGAGAAGCCACAAAAGGCGGCACTAATCTATCGGGAGCATGCCACAGCTAGTGCATCGCTCATTGCCAAATGCATGCCCAAGTCCGAGTGCCTCGATTACTGTCAGAAGCAATTGAAATTCGATGCAGTTGAGCTCTTTCAAATGCGTGTCCTCAACGAGATCTACAATCAGGCCTATGCAAGCAGCAAGGATGCAGCGCAGCAGTCAAATATCTTTGTCAGCTATGTCAATTTGAATGTGCAAATGTTGGCGCTCGATTTAAAGAAGCAGAGTGTGCAGCTGGACAAATTGGAGCAGCTGGCATTCAATTGCTACGATTGGTGGCAGCGATTGCCTAAGCTGGAAGAACAGAAGCTGGATTGGAGTCGCCTTTTGACAGCTTCGCATTGGCTGAACTTTTGCCGCAGCTGTCTGAAGCAGGCCATGCACATGCCAGAGGAACAGCATCGTACACCCGAACAGGATCACAACAATGGCCTGCTGCTCAAGCTGTTGGCCTATCTATGCGATCAGCTCTACCAGGATTACAGCGAAGAGGCGGGAGAGAGTGCGGATGCTGGTCTACTATATGAGATGGCCTGCACACATTCCTGCTGCTATGATCATTTGCTGGGTGAGCTGAGCGAGGTGAAGACACATTTGTTGCAGCTGCTAGAAACGTTGGCGAGGAAGGCACCAAGTGCTTTACACAGCGCGCACATACCCGTCATCCTGGGTGCCTATCATGCGCGCTTGACTCCCGCCGATCGCTATGCTTTGGCGCTGCTGGAGCACTATGAGCGCTTTGATGTGGACTTGGCACAGTATCGTCCCTTTATCTGGGGCGAGAGTGCAGTGGCTCACTATGCATTACGTGCTGCAGACGACGATGAGCGTGCCAAGCTGCAGCAGCAGGAGACAAACGTGTCGCAAGTGTTGGCCCTGATCGTACGTCCCGCTTGTCAATATACCATTGAGAACTTTCCCATCTGGCGTACGCTGCATGCCAGCAAACAGTTACCGGAACTACAGTTTGTTAATCCAGCAACCAAATCCCAGAGGTTTGGAGATAATCTGCTCGAGCAGCGTATCGAACAGGGTTGCACGCAATTCGAACAGCATCTGCGTCGATTGTGTCCCAAGCGCGAGGAGATCTACGAAAACTGCTATGATCCAGCCTTTATGGTACCCCTGATGATGCACTGCTTTGCACCGGAGTCAGCGGTGCGGGCTCAGTGGCCCGTACAGAATGGACTGCTCGCCGTCAGCTTTTGTGCTTTGTCGTCCTTGGATAAGGACATGCGACTGGCTGCCGCCTGTTGTCAGCAGAGATATCGTGCCCACTTCGAGCTGTCCACATTCTATGAGAAACCCTTGTGGACACAGGCTTACGACAATATACAATCGGGTCTGGGTGAGCTGCGTGACTCCTGGCTCGCACAGCGCCGCGTCCATGGTGGAACACCTCGCGTGCCTTTGATTCCCGTGCTGTTCATCGCGCACAGCTTTAATATTAGCACAGATCCCACACACTTGCTGTACAGGCGACTCATGATGTATTTGCAGCTGAAGCAGAGTTTTAACTTTCAGACTATACCCGAATTCAACATATTCTTCTACTCCCAGGAGCCGGAGCATCATCAGTATAGAGAGTTCATTGTACAGCTGCTGAGCAATGGCATCAAATGCAGTGCTGATCTCTTTCTGCTCGTATCCACGAACACGTTCAAGGTGCTGCTCAGCTTCTATGGCTCCACTTTGGCCACGCTGGACACCAACCTGCTGCTGCTGTCCGTGTTGTCCACGTGCGTGAAAATACCTGGCGCTGTAAAGATCATGCTGGAGCATGTTGGCATCATAACCTGGCTCATTGGCGTTATACGCGACATACAGTTCCATCAGTTCGACATCATTGAGGGCATCATTAGCATTGTCAACAATCTGTGGTATGCCGTGGCCGCCAGTCAATCCGAGTTGCCGGATTATATGCATGTCCAGTTGCGCTTGCACCGTCTGGTGTTGCAGCTGCTACCGCTAGTCTCGCCTCGTGTCTCCATACCCGGTCTAGCACGTCTGCTCAACGTACTGCAAAAGACCGCTGCCGTCTCCAGTGGCCAGAATCGAGCAGTGTCTGGCCAGCAACTGGATCTGTTGCTCGACTGCTTATCTCGCCACTGGCCGGAGCACATAGCAAGCATACGTTACTTGCGCAATTTTGGCGGAACCTATGCCTGTTCCCGCTCCGAGTACTGCGATCAACTGGCCAAGGATGACAAGCTCGATACCCATTCGGTGTTAGCTCTGACCAGCCTGCGGCAATACGTCAGTGACTGGTGGCAATCCCGTAACCAGTCAACAGTTCTTCCAGATCAAGGCGGCGCCTCAGCTTCGTAGTTGAATCTTTTATAGTGAAGTCTAAACAACGATGTTAACGTGTTAAAAATAATGTAGTTTGCTTTTGAATATATATATAAATATGTACATTGTATTATATTATATATATATTTAGTTATTGTGTGGATATAATATTTCGCATTTGTCGTATGGCAGTCACCAGACGCGGCTCACAGCCAGAGCTTAAGTTGAGATACTGATCGGGTGCAGCCTTTAACAAAGTTAGAATCTGTGACAGCTGCAGGTTGATGGTTAAGCCCAGTTCCTCGAGCACGTTGGACAGGTATTCAATGTCTACGCTAAGCTGTGTGGCCGATGAGGCTGGCAACGATTTGATTTGCAATATTTGCGCCTGATACATTACACAGCATTGCTCAACGACCAGGGAGAGCAACACATCCGCGCAGGGTATAGCCTGTGTATACTTAATGTTACAGAGCTCGAGAGCTTGCTTCAGCAGTGCTGAGGGCGACAGCAACAGTGGCTCCAGATGCTGTGGCAACGTAAGCAGATATTGGCCAATCTGTGTGATGCTCTCTTGAGGAGCGTAGCTAAACGCGGGCATATTGATGCCCGATGAGTTGGAGTATGCCTCCACGGGCGGACGTATATGCGCCAGGTGCGCTTCGATGGGCTGCAGCAATATGTTTAATGTAATATCATGCGTTTCCGCCAGATAGGTCTTTAGTGTGACATAGATCTGTGAGAAGATGCCCAAGCTGTCGGAGCTAGTAGCTGCTGTCGCCTCGCTCTTTTTCTGCTGGTAGTCTGCAATAGTAGAGAGCAGCTGCTGATGCATAGCACGTTCACAGGTCTGATAGATGCTGATCTCCTGTCCACCGGTTGGTTGCTGCAACTTGTTGGCTAAGCTCGTCATGCGTAAATGCAGCAGCTGTTCGAACTGATGCAGTTGCAACTGGAAATCGGTCAAGCACTGCAACTGGGACATCGTGTACTGTAGAAGCGACCAATTTTCGCTGCGTGCTGTGCCCTCGCTGTTGCTGCTACCCAGACTGAGGCTAAGCTGGCGCTGTGTGCGACTAAAATTTTCCAGCTGCCGCTTGAATATGCCATTGAGCACCGTAATCAGTTTACATAAAGCCAAATCATTGGTTATAGCCTCACAGCGTGTGCAAGCCTGCTGCAGCCACTCGTAGAGCTTGCGAGTGCTGTCCTCCAGATGACGCACTGCATCACTGGGTGTCGATTGATTCGATAGCAATCGATCCACTTGAGTGGACAGCTGCGTCTCTTCGAGACGTGGATATTGTTGTATGAACTTGTGAAAGTATTCAAAGACCGCCTCAGCCAGCTGGCCATGGAGCTCGGCAGGCAAGCCAATCGACGACTGCTTCAGCATCGAGTTCAGATGCAGCACAAAGTTCTGATTGGCCTGAGCATATTGAGCCAATAGCTCAAGCCGCTCATTGGAGCTCTTCAGCAGCTGCAGTATATGGGCATCGCGTGTTGGCTGCAGAGCTGGCAACAACTCTGCAATGACCAAAAATGGTTGAGACTGAGCTACGTCCATCGATTCATCTGCAAACAGTTGCACACACCATTTCAATTGGCGTTGGCAATGCTCCAAGAGCTGATCGTAGAAGAGCGTGAGGAAATGCTGCTGTGGCGACTCGCTCACCTGCAGTTCGAGCGTTTGCTTCCATTGCTGTTGCAGCACATTCTTTTGAACAGCTCGATAGTACTGCTGCAGTTGTGGCAAGCGCTGAATGCTGCTGAAAATTTGCACATGGCGTTGTGCTTGCTCCAGATTTGATTCGGCAAAGCATTGTACAAGGCTGGGCGAAGCCATGGCCTCCAAGCGATTCTTGAAGTCCTCCACTTGGGTTTGGCGTTCAGCATGACCAGGCAGTTGTTCCTGAGCCTGCAACGACTTCTGTAACGCTCGCAGCTTATCGCAAACGCCCTGCAAAGAAGGATTTTAAAAAGCTATTCCACTGATTCTGTAGAATTTAAGTTACCTTCATATTATTGCGTTCAAAGCAGTCTTCCAGTTCGGAGAGCAGATTGCCCCAGCCATCAGATTCCTGCAATGATTCTTTGGCCGCCTGCAGTTTGCTTTGCAAACTATTCAAACGTTCCAAGGTGGCCATGCAGTCGCCGGTCTCTTCTTGAACGGCCGCAACTTCCTGACGCATCGCGCTCATCTTTTGCTGCAACAATGCCACATCACACTGAAGTGTGGCCGCTTCCTTGGCAATGCGTGGCATGCTAGCCACAACCTGCTGACTTGATTCTTCGACAGCATAGTTCACCTGCTGCACATACAGCTGCAGCTTAGCCACGTAGCTTTGTATGAACGATGTGGCAGTGGCGCCTTCTTTTTTATTATTCTCCTCAGTATATTTCTTATAATTGGCATTAATCCAATCGGCGGCTGAAAATTCAACTGGCTCTGAAAGCGCCGATATATCCATTATTCAAATATATTTAATACAAGTTAGGAAATGTTGATAATTTAAAGGTTCTTAGAGCACACAGCTGTTAAATGCTTAAATGCAGTGTAGGTAAATGTTGCAAAACCATATTATTCACGTAACAGTGAGCTTTCGTCAGTTAACAAATCCAAAGCTGGGCGCGTATTCGTGACACGTATGTACACAATATGTTATTGCTTCCTTGGTAGCAGTATCATTAAAATTAAGCTATAGATTTTATGTATATTTATAAACATATTTAAAAACGCGACCACTACTCCTGGGCACAGGTGTATATTTCACAGTGTTGGTGAATGCTGGATCAAGCTTCGCCTCAAGCGAAGTAAGATTGGGCGCGTATCCTACTACTACTTTGCTTCCTGACATGTAAATGCTGCATTTAAATTATTTTTACCTATGTATAATTATACAATTCTAATAAATCATATAATCATAATATTATAGTAAACAGTGCGAGCCGTGTCGTCGGTGTCTCAAAAATTTCTAAATTAGAATTTAGATCGTGTTTGGAAAAACCAACACGCGCTCATCTCTAACTTATGTACTTGAATTCTCTGACACTTTCATTGTGGAAACAACAACGATTTGCTTAAAAGCTAATGTTAATGTTTTTAGTGAGTGAAACATGTCAGTTTGCCAAGCCGATCCCTGGCAAGTGACAAGCAATAGCATTCAACAAGAAAACGGAAATAGCAAAGTGATTGAAAAATTTGAGGATAATTTCACAAGCAGCATCGATAAAGAGACTAAGAAAGGGACATTGACGGATATCGACGTAAGCATAAAGGAGAGTAATGTTACAGGCTCACAACAACTTGAGCCACTGCCAGATTCGGCAAACTACTTGCAATTGCTAGGTGGCTATATCTTAATATTTATCTGACTATTTTACATTAATATTGAGTTTTTATATGCAGAGCGAAAACTGCAGAAAGTGCAAAAGGGAACCAAATTATTGGACTCACTGCAGGCGAAGAAGCAGGATTGCATGCGCTCGCTTCTCGAATCTAACGGTGTCCCGGAGCCAACATTTGAGCAACTGCTTGAGTTTGATACGCCCATCGAAAGCGGTCGACTGCATCGCCATCTGCTGCCCGTTCAGGCGGTCACAGTGGGTGAAACATTGCAGATCGTTAAGTACGACGAGCTCGAGGTAGAGGAGGAGCATCAAAACGAGCACCAGCAAGGGCAACACTAAAAAATATAAATATATATAATGGACTCTACGTTCG
Source organism: Drosophila anceps (assembly GCA_035045945.1). Lineage (NCBI taxonomy): Eukaryota > Metazoa > Arthropoda > Insecta > Diptera > Drosophilidae > Drosophila > Drosophila anceps. Next base: position 813,635 of record JAWNON010000225.1, on the reverse strand, counting down.
GCAATGTGTTTTTATTCCTCACCGATTTGGCTTGGAAGAGTCGTCTAACCATACCTCTGCTGGTGACAACCGCTTTTCTCGTCATGGACATACGTTTGCAGATCGAGATTAACATACAAACGGGTCAAATGGTAACAGAGAAATGTTAATTCTAACATTAATGTTAACTTGACTTACTCTTACAGAACGCAAGTGATTTAGATGAACCCGAAGAAGGTCTCGAGTACCAGATGGCGCACGGTGCATATGCCATGGAAGAGGAAAGCGATGTTTATACGGATGATCTTGAGGAGTATAATAGCGAGTATACAATCGGCGATGGTAATAGTAGCGATACATCTCGCTATAGCGTAGATATCTACGACGACTTGGGCTCGGAGTATGGCATTGAAAATGATCTTGATGCTTACGCGGCAAGCGAATTGCACTTCTAGTTAACAAATCGAATATAAATATATATACACACATACATATATATAAAATTTTAAGAGTAACATGTACATTGAGTAACTTAGATTAGTATACGTATCTATTGCCAATATTATAACGTATTTATATATTTCGGTGTAATCACAATTTCGAAACTAGATCAGAGCCATATGTCGTTTTATTAGCCAACCTTTACATATACAGTTTGATCAATTCGTCGCTAACCGCCGATGGTGTCAAGATGCCCAAATCCGTGAATAACAGCGTGATATAGGCAGGCGGTGTATAATCGACCAGTGGATGCACCTTTGAAATATCATTCAAATGCTTGCGAGAGTACTAAAAATCAAAAGTTATATATCATAGCAACAGCTCTTGAAAAGCAATTCCTTGATCTTGTCTTACCTTGTACTCGTTTGGCAAATCTCTCTGATTTAATGGATATAGACGAGAGAACTTAAAACTTTCGGAGAGTACATAGAAGGGTTTCTTCATTTCGCGTGCACACAAGCCCATTGTATAAGACCCGATGCGATTGATAATGCCGCCGCTCTCAACGATCGCCTCGGCGCCAACCATAACAAAATCCACCGATTCCATGACATAGCCCGTCGCCGAGTCCAGTATAAGTGTACAATCTATGCCAGCTGCCTGTAAATCCTGCACCATCTCCTCACTAGCAAATAGGAAAATATTAAATAATAATATATGTTGAGCTTCTCTCTTATGTGTACTTGCCCTGAGTTCCCTATGCCACCTTGCGTCACAAATACATGAAAAGTCTTCTTGTTTTGCGATGCAGCTATCAGAGCTTTAAGGACGACACGTGATCGAGAGTGTGTGAGGATTCGACAGCCATCGCTGATGAAACGCTGTGCCTGCTGTGAAATCACTTGACGCGAATTCTGAAGCTTGGTTAAAAAGATTTTGCCCCGATTTAACATAATTTGCCGGCACTCCTCCATATGCTTGTCGTCCAGGCTGAGTGTTATAAAACGGCAGAAGAGCTCGCCCGCCGACACAATCGCCGCTATGGACAGATCAGTGTTGCGCATGGCAGCCACTGCCTCTCGCATTGTGGTATGCAAAATGTGTATGGTGCCAACTGCGAGGGTGATTCAAATATATAATATAAATAGCTTGAGAAATCTGTTTGCTTACATTGTTTCTTTTCTAAAATCATGAGCAGCGTTTTAATGGCCGCTATGCCAGAGGACATGTCCTTATCATCGTCGAGCAGCTGTAGAAAGTATTTGACCACATCTGTGAAACACAAAGAGTTTAATTTGAAACAAATGCATGCAAATAAACTATTGCTTACCAAATTCTGCGTTAGATTTTGTAACTTGTGGCATTTTTGAAAGTAAATATGTAAGTATATTTTTAACTGTTCCGCGTTGTCAACAATTGTGTGATTCGAACAGCTGATTGCGCATAAGCTGCACGTAACGACAAGTTGTCAGACTTACAAGGGTTGTGGTTAAAATTGAATTTAATTAAGATATTTACATTATTAAGAGCCCATATCTATAGAATGTATCTAAAAGTTTATGAACTGCATTAAATTCATATGTTAATAACCAACAAATTATATTTGATGGCGTTATTTGAATAACCTACATTGTATGGTTAGTGCTGCAACGCAAGCAGTTTGCGGCATTAGCCAACACTGTGTGCCGGTGCTCAAAAGTAAACAATTGAATAGTATAGCAAATGTTATTTTGTTTTTATTTTGCTTTTCGGCATAATAGACGTAACAAAATTAACGAAATGTGCATTAAACTAAAAAGAGAAACGTTCAATTAACTAGGCAGGTTCGGGGAATCCGCATTAGCATCGTGTAACTGTCGTCGTTGGACCACGCGATAATGTTTAAACTAGAGTCCTATATAACACCAATTTTGCTTAACTACGTGGCGAAATATGTTAAAAACATACGCGATGAGGATGCACAGGTGTCGCTATGGGAGGGCGAGGCATCATTTCATAATTTAGATCTGCGACTCGACGTCCTCGAAGAGGAACTAAATCTACCCATTGAACTCGTATCCGGCCACATACACGAACTCTCCATTCAGGTGCCCTGGACAAAGTTGACATCGGAGCCAGTGCGCATTGAGATAAACACAATTGAATTCGTTGCCAAACTGCCAAATGAGGAAAGCAAACAAAGACGTGCCTCACTGCTGGAGGAGCAGCGTCGTAAGCGCAATTCAGTCGAAGGCGAAGAGCCACAGCAGCCAGCTGGAGCACCCACGCCATCGGGCGTTGTCAACAAGATCATTAACAATATCAATTTGCAATGCCACAATATCATATTGAAGTATGTGGATGATGATATTGTCGTCTCCATGAATGTGCAATACTTGAACTTCAGCGCTGCCGACGAGAGTTGGCAACCAGCCATGGTGGATGTCCATCCGGTGATGGTTTACTTGCGGAAGCTACTTCAAGTATCTGATTTAACCATTTGCCTGGACAAACGGAATACTGCTGGACGCATTGAGGTGTGCCAAGAGCCCATACTCTATCGTTGCACCTTGGAGCTGCGTGTGCTGCTGAAACATAATGCCAACACTGTCAGCACGTCGAGCACCAAGCGCATTGGCGTCTTCACCAAATCCTTGGACATCAATGTGTCTTCGCTGCAATTGCCCATGGTTATGAAATTAGTTAAGTTGCTGTTAGAGCTGAAACCCAGTGTTCCTGTGGAGGAGGAAAACATCTTTAACTTGGAACAGCCGGTGGCATCGTCAAGTGGCGGTGGCTCAAATGCTGCGCCCGCCAACGAGGTGAGTGGCTCCATGTTTTGGCGTGCTTGGAGTCTATTGCCGAGTTTTGAGGGAAACACTTCGAATTCCGAGGAACTAGTTGGTCATGCCTTTGATATAGGTGTCTACGCCGAGGAGTTCAATTTTCAGCTGAAGAACTCTGAGCTAATCAACGATCAGGCAATGGGCGGCAATAAACGCATTCGCTATACACCAATCGTGCGCCTCAGCCTGGGCGGCATTTACTATGAACGATCGCAGCTGAAGGAGAACGACTGGACTAACGTGAGGGCGGGCTTGTCCAGCATTTGTATGGAACCGCTAGGTATCTATCGCAGCGATGATCCCATTGATCGCAATCTGGTGAACACCAAGGAGGTTAGTATATATATATATAAATTCTTGATCAGCACAGCGAGCAGAGACGTTTCATGTCTGCCTGTTCGTCCGTATAATCGCAAAGATCTCGCTCACTACAAACTCTAAATACTTGAAGTTCTCTTAATGGCTTAACCCAAGCCTAATGATTAAATCTTGTGTTGGTTCTTTCACTTTTAGCACAAGAATGCACGGGCATTTGTAGACAAGAGTCTCTTTGATGATCAGTATAAGTTCGCAGATCGCGTCTGGTGTGGCCACAATCATGACGATTATTTTGCACGACACACCGACGAGTACATGCTCTTTCGGAGTCCGGTGCTCGCCTTTGATGTTGTCGAATGTCGTGCACCGAAACCAGCGAAGAATCAAAAGTCGCCGGAGGGGCAACTGAGAGATCTGGGCCTGCGCATGAAGTATCGAGTGCTGTCTGCCGGCATCACATTCCACTTTTCGCAGTCATTTGTACAGGTTAAAAATGTAATTAGTGATTTATTGCGTCCTTACGATTATACAGGATATACTGCAGAAACCACAAACGTAGACAGCAGCAGCAGTAGCCACAGTCCGATGACAAAGAAACAACAGGAATCGGGCAACAACCAGTACATGACCTATGCCGATTTGGAGTATCTAATCGGTTGTATGCCCACCTGCAACTATAGGATCGAGCTGCGTGACATGACTGTGAAGCTCTATCCACGACAGCAGAGTGTGGAGAGCTCGACGCCATCCAATCAACATCGTTTAGCCATCACTGTCAATCAGTCCCAACTGCCCTATTTACAGCTAACCTTATCACTGGCCGAGGGTTCCATTTCTGCTCCAGCGAATCCCAAGCGTCTTGTGCAGCTGATCACACAGCTGCAGGAGAAGCCGCGAGAGCTAATCGATGCCTGCTACAATACCTTCAAATTCAATGTGAAAAATCTAACTTTGATGGCCCAGAATACCACGCCGGCAATGGGGCAGGCGAAGCTCATGAATATACCCAGCATGCAATTGCAATTCAAGAACTTGCTTCTACCCAACGATGAGAGATTTAATACGGCTCCCATGCAGCAGGCTGAAGTACAAACGGAACTGATTAACGTCGAGTTCTCCAAGCGTGAACTAGTGATAATGAATAACATCGTGCCCCTGATATTAGATTACAATGGCGCTCAATTGAGCGCATTGGCTAAGATGGTTGCCCAGGCGAACATCTCCACCGATGTGATCAAGTTGCAAACATTGATCACTAAAGTGCAGCTTCACTATCTCAAATATCAAACACATCTGGCCATGTTGTTCTCATTGCGGAACCTTAACACCGATGTATATCATACCATGATGAATGTACGCAACGTGATCATATCGACCAATAAGGGCAGCAATAACAAATGGTTGGAACTTCAACTTCAATTCCCGATACAGGCGTCGAACTCCACTAGCAAAGTGACGCCAGCTACTGTAATCTGTATTTGGGTAGATAGCTTTCGCCTAACCCTAGACATCTATCTGCTACAGTTTCTCAACTCCTTCGCAAATCCCGAGCAGTGCATTGAAAATGGTGAGTGTTAGCATTCAATGAACCCTAACCGAAATCATATAAGCAATACCGAAAATACGATTCAATTAAACTTTTTGTTGCCTACCAAAAGCCCCGATTCTTGAAAGTAGATATTGGCATACTATTCGAATTGCCAGAGCTAGAGCTAAGCCAATTGCAGGACGGTTAATTTCAGAATCGATTATCGTGATTATCTAATCTAAACGTTGTCTTTCCTTTTTTAGATTCGGAAACCGAGTTTGATAGCTTTAGTCAATCGGAGCGGTTTCCTTCCTACGCATCGATGACTTCAGTGCCAAAGCTGACTCAAAGTGAAGTGAATTTGCGTCGCGCTAGTCGCTCAAACAGCCGTAAGATCTCAAATCCGGCGGAGACAATACACGCGAGTTCCGAGCGCGATGAGAAGCCCGCAACGCATACAGAACCAGCAAAACCAGCTCCAAAAATTGAGTCAACTACCGAAGTGGAGTCCATGAACTTGATCCAACTGATTACCCGGTTGAGTACAAGTGGAGTTATGTTGTTCGAACTGAGCAAAGCGAACATCGACGTGTGTGATGTTATGCTGCGCAGAAGCAGCAAAGACTTACATGTGGAGTACACATCCATTCGATTGTCCCGTCTTCGGATCAAATCCAGCAACGGCGACGAAGTGGTGCGCGGCAACATACGTAACGTAATCAATGTGAAGGAGGTAGAGTTGTGCAATTGGCTAATGGAAGCCAATGACTTCTCCGTCAGCTATCATCTGCCACCAGATAGAGTGGATATGATTGTGGAACCTGTGCGCACAACAATTGCCTTGGCTTGGTCTCTCAAACCAGCGAAGAAAAATATAGAGGTCGACCCAGAGAATTTAAAAGAACTATGGGATCAGCAGTTGCCCACCACATATTCAATCAATGTTCATGTCGATATGTCACCTATAAATATCTTTGGACGTCACGTAGGTCACTTGGTAACCTCTCAGCGATCTAATAATTTAAACTATTTGAATTTATAGTTAAAGCTTTTGCATGAGCATTTCACAATTGTGAATGCAGTCGCTAACTCGCTGAGTTCATTGAAAGCTCGTCCATGTCCATCCGATGAAACTGAACGTAAATGCGATTTGGAAATTTACACGGGCAGCTCACAGAATTACGGCATCTTGAAGGAATTCATGGAGCTCAATGCCAATGTGGAGCCAATGGTTAAGCATCCTGGTAAGCTATGGCTAAAACCTAACACTTTCAATTAGGCAACATAATAACCTAAAACCATTGTGCAAATGTACATATATAAGAGGCACGACGTAAGCTATATGGCACAAATATAGTCTTGATCTGCCCGTCCGTTCGTCCGTCGGGGTATCGTCTAGTCGGACACTCTCGACTAAAGAACTTAAACCGGTTTATAATTCATGTTGTGTTTTGTTTTTATAGATCCAAGGTCCAAGGCTATTTTGATATATTTCTGCCAATGGACCATACCGCGCATCTCCTTGGAGGTGGAGAGCTGTAGTGATCAGACGCAACGTAAATTGTTGCTAAGCCTTGAGGATCTGCTGCTGAATGTGGACAGACATGAGGATTTCACAAAGATCACCACCAAACTGGAGAACGTGAGCCTAAACTACTACGAAGCAATAGACCCGGGAGACTGGAGAATAATGGATGACTTCCAAATCAAGATGCTGGGAGATAGCACTAATTTGCCTCTGATTAGTGTAGTGATTACAACAGTCGACCTGCAGGATCTGCACTCAAAGATTGGTGCTCGCAATCTGCACAATAAGCGTCGCACAATTTCAGAGCTGTTGATTGAGGTTCAGTCGATTGAGATGATATTGCATGTGGATCGTATTACCGAGTTCTTGTTATCTCAATGCGAACTCATTGACTTGCTCTGCAACGCCACTTCAAAAGAGGTGGCTGCGCGTCCAAAGCAAGCACCTAAGGACTGTTTAAGAACTGTCCAGGAATTGCCCATAGTGCATCTGAATAGCACGGGTATCTATATATATGTACCCGTCGAGATGGATAAAAGGTGCTGCAGCGTGTTGCTGCTGCGGGTAATTAAATGATCAAATTTTTAAGCATCAGGCTATAGCTATATACTATTGACCTTTGCAGATCGAGAGCATTAAACTAACTCCAAGTGTGGAGAATCCATTAGTACGTCAACCCATACGCCAGGACATCTACAACAAAGCAGCTGAGCTGAACATGCTTAGCACGCCAGGTGGCTTGGTCGAGGATCGTCAGTATGAGCTGAGTGTGCGCAAGATATCATTATCCTCTGGCAATTGGTTGCAAACTCAAAAGTTTCGCCTGGAGAAATTGCTGGCCAATAAGCACAGCAATCCGGCCTTGGAGTGGAACAAGCAATCACAATCCACAGAGCTTAAGCACATGGACATATTCAAGGACTTCGACTTCATCATTGTCTATGCGCCAGCTATTAACTACGAACGTTTCCTAATCTGCGGCGAGAGTGTCGAGTTCAATTGTGTCACAGACTTTGTGGCTACCCTGAATACGCATCAGATTCACATGATTTCTGGCATTTTAAATCGTGTGCAGCGCTGGTGCAGGTAAGTTCAGAGTGGGTTTAGGGTATCCTAGTCGATAATGTCCGACTACTTCTTTTCCCTTTAATATTGTGGCACAAACTGTATAAATTCGTGTTTTTTAGCATTGTGGAGCAGCCCTGCTTGAATGCCTGCTCGGCAGCTAAAGATTCAAAAAGTGACAGCTGCTTTAGTGGCTCCAGCAGAGATTGCAAAGGATTACACGCATCACAGCATAATAGTAAGCAATGGTTGCAAACCGCATTGCGTGAAAGATTTGCGGATGCCAAAAGCAGCAGTGGCACCATGCTGGGCTCCTGTCAGAGCGACTCCGGCATCAATGTGGCCAAGTATGGGATTGCAGCACGTGGACCTCATCAGTTTCAGCAATTGGAATCACAGAAATTGCTTAGCCACAAGGTAATCTATCCACGCAGTGTTGCTTTTGTGGCGGGCAAGTTTGAGCTGCGGATCTATGATGTGCTGGAGGAACAGGAAAAGCTTAAGCTGAGGCCGCTTCTATTGATCACCGTGTCGCAGCCCAGTTTTATGGCTGCACAAACGCAACGCGGTGCCATTACCCAAGCTTCCATTTTCAATTTCAACATTCATTTGGCAAAGTCGGATACAGAGAGTAATGCAGCTTCGAGTAAACAGTTCACTGTGCCTGTCTTTGATACACAGCCCGGGACGTTGGATAGCTCGGGCATACCGCCTCCCTTGTTGACTGTGCGCACGCAATTGGATCGCTTTGAGCAATTGGAATTGGATGTTGAGCTACGCAAGCCGATGGAGTTGAGCCTGTGTGAGAGCAGCATCAAACTGTTATCGAGCGATGTGATACGCATCTATTCAATGCTCAGTACCACGCCCTATTTTCCACAGCGCAGCGAACGGCCTGTGGTGCATACGACACCATTGCGACAGTTGAAGTTACAATGCTTCAATGCGGATCGTTTGCATTTGGTCTGCGATCGCATCACAGTCAAGTTCTATGATGATGAGCATAGCTACAATTGCAGCGCCGTCTGTTTGGACTTCAATGCGCACATCAAATTCAGTGCACGACCCCAGAAGGCTTCTGTTAAGTCAACCCTGGGCTGTATCTATGTGCAGGCGGGCGATAAGATATTGCTGCATCCGTTGCTAATGCGACTCTCGGCCGATCTGCTCAGCGAGACGTGGTGCGATCAGCTGCTGAGCAGCGTCACGCTCAAGATGAATGTCCTTCATGTGGATGCGAGCATAGAGAACATTTTGCATTTGCGCCAAGCGCAAACAGGACTTGGTAAGATTAAGGAACACATCAATGAGAAATGGCAGCAATTTCTACTCAATCGTCCGATGCTCGGTCAACCGCCGAAAGTAGCTCCGAATGAGCTCTTAAAGTATACGCCGTCCCAGGAACAGATCGTGCGCTCAAAGACGACGCCGAAAACAAAGATGGAATTCTATCAGGATGATTTGCGGTTTGTTTTTCTGTAAACTAGAAATATCTGCATTATTTAATCATGAGTATTTCCAACAGCGCTGGCGCCTTTCAGTTTGTCGATCTGACCACGGACACCGTGCTGCCCATGCCCTACCAGGTGCAGATCATCAAGAAGAACTATGGCATCATTTGCTGGCGCTATCCACAGCCGCGTCAGATGAGTCGTTTACATATCTACCCGGTGCCAATGCCCGTAAGCGAAGCTGCAAATTTGTGTATTTGTCCATCCAAATTATTATTTTCCTTATTCGTTTGATTAGATCGACAATCCGATTCACATTAAGTGCCGCATGGAGTACTTTAGCGAGACACATGAGACGTTTTTGCATTATTGCGACTTCGAACTGTCGGAGATTGACACCAAGCAGCTGGTACCGCCGGATCGCAATATAACCGCCACCATTTGGCGCGTGGTTATAATGCAATCACTAATCTCTGTGGATGGCACCTGCTTTGTGCCGGAGGAGGATGAGGATCTGCAATCGGTGAGCAGTAGAAGATAACCTGAAGGCTGTGTAGGGCAGGCTCCTTTAGCCTGCTTAAACAGTTTCAATGGGTATTAAAATCAACGTCTTCTTTTAGATCGACAGCAGTCACGTGTTGCAGGAGCATAAAGGTAATGCGGATAGTGATTTCATATTGCATCCAAAGGTTTTGGTTGGCTGCATGCGCATCGATACCATCTTTCAGGCGGAGCTAGTACCAAAGTTACAGCTGCTGCTCAGCTGTCAGTATGTGGAGTTGAACTTTCTTAACCAACCGGACGCATCGAGTGTGCTGCCTGCGCCGCTGCAAAAATACTTTCTGCGACGCACCACAAACATAACTCAGACCTTCCTCAGCGTCAATGTGGATGATTTGCAGCTGCACTCGGCGATTTACACACGGTACAATTACAGCGCTGAACTGAACTTTCGTGGCAGGATCAAGTGCCTAGATTACGGATCGCTCAACATGATGGATATCATGGAACCTATGGGCTTTCATAGCTATTTGCGCTTTAATGCAATGAAACGCTTGCTGCAGGCCAACTTGTTGTTGGACAAGCTGCGTTTCAATTGCGGCCCCTGTGTGATACATACGTTGCTCTGCTCCAAGCAGCATTGGCAGGAACTGCTGCAGCAGCAGCAGCCCGACACGGTGCACACCTTGATGCCCAGGTGTGTCATTGTCAATCGCATGCAAACGCACTTTATCTTCGGTCAGACGGGCACAAACGAACGCATCACTGTGGTGCCACAGGAGCTGCGCCCCTATTACTTTTGCAACGATGTTCATGGCCAGGAGTTAACGTTCTATATCGAAGATCTGTACGAGCATAAACTGGACAGCAGCGAATCGCTGGCGATTGCCCTAAAGTTTGAAGACGAGCATCGTGTGCATAATTTGCGTGTTGGCCAGCACTGTATTATCATAAAGCTGAGCAAGTTGTCGGCCACACAGATCTACATACTGGTGAAGGGACAGATTGAGCTCGTAAGCATGGTGCCATTCGAGCTGTTCACTGAGTTTCGAACTGAGGGCAAGCAGCTAGATGAACAAGCAACAAACGCATTGGCACATGTGTTGGCTGCTAAAGGTCGCATATCCTTCTATGAGCAGGTGCAGCGCAATGAACAAGTTAACATGAGGTATGTCTATAGGCATATGGAAGAAAAGATTTCTGTTGTTAATGAAGCTCCCTATCTTAGACTCAAGCTAACCTCGCAGCATTCTAAAGGACGCACTGGCGATATACCGCTCAAGCCGAACAATAGTTTGCCCTGGTTGGTTAAGGTGCCCACCCAAACGTCACAGGAGTTCATCAGCTTATGGGTGCGCATCCTGAGAGAAGATATTGTACTTGACAGTGGTGTTAATGCTGATGACTTCAAGCCGCAACGCATACTTGTTAGTATCTGGCCCATATTCGAGATCTGTAATTTGCTCAGCTGTGAGCTGCAGGCCACAGAGAGCAGCAATCAGGAGAAATTTACCATTGCCGGCGAAGGCGGTCGTTTAGCTCTAAGAACGGCCACAACCCATTCCACAGAACATTGTGTGAAATTCGATTTTCCGTAGGTTTCGCATATCTTTTACTTATCATTCGTAATGTTGTTTGAAATCAATTTTAGTTCTGCCTTGGGCTCGGCTTCGAAAAGTGAATATACTTTCATGTTGAAGTCCATGGATTGGCATAAGTTCTTCCATTACAATCCAGCGGACTGGACGATTGAAAGCACGCTGGATCGGCTGGATAAGAGTATCAGAACCAAATGGCCATTTAACGATGCTGAAGAGCTGCGCGTGCAGCGACCGTATGAGTTGCTTAGCATGTTGGATGTTCAGTATCGAGCGCAGGCAACGCGTGAGTTCTCCTGCACCTTGGGCCTGGAGATAGCCCCCTGGGCCATGTTCATCAATGATACAAATCTAGATGTTAGCATCTGTCTAGTCACGGCTGGTGTACGTCATAAGATACGAGCAAGCTGCTTGGAAATGTTGCCTGTGCTGAGCAGTCGCTTCACCATCGATGCGCCCTTTGGCTCTAATTGGGTATCTTCGATGGCCATTTGTGTGGAGCCACAAGGTCAGGCGAGCTCAACGCCCAGTGGATCGGGCCGTCATGTGCTATTGCGCGCCAATTCTTATGTGGACATAGTTTTGGTGCGCAATGACGAGGTGCTACGTTTGCTGCTTGACTTCAAACTCGATGATGGACGACGTGTTTTCAAGTTGAGATCCAAATATGTGATAGCTAATTTTACGAACCTAACGCTGACTGCTTTACCAGTGACTATGGATCATAAGGAAACCTCTGGACGCGCTGAAGTCAACTCGTTAGATTTCGACAAGATCAGGCATAGACTCAAATCCGTGCAGGAAAAGAAACATTCGTAAGTGGAGCACTCACAGCTGTTATTTAATCTAAATATTTATTCCTCTTTTGCAGCAACATTGGTGCCACCATTGAGAAGTTCCACGATTTGAATGCACATAAATCGAAGCACACCTGTGATACGGCCTTTGTGTATTTCGTTTGCTTTGCCGTGAATAGGGAAGAAAAGACATCCATACCCATACCGCTGACAATGGCCTTCACGCGACGATGCTTCAACATACAAGATGACAATGATTCCATACCTCTAATGTGTACGCTCATCGAAAAGGACAATGTTTACTATTTGAATGTGTTTAGGGACTCGTCGCCGGCGATAATTATCAACAACAATACGAATGTAAAATTCATTGTGGCTCAGACCAGCGCCTCGGGCAACAGCAATGTGACCTGCACCTCGCCTGAGTTTACGGGCAAGCACTTTGAATGGAATCAGCTAATAGAGCCGTATAGCAAATGCTATTACACGCCGCCGCAAATGTATGCTAACTTTCCCGATGTGGAGTTCACCATGTGCAATCTATCCCTAGCTCTCTACACTGGTAAAATCTAAAACAAAAACAAGCTCAAGCCTTGTCAACTAACTCCTCATCGCTTTCTATCTCTCTCATTTGTAGACATGGTTGCCTGTGGCAAGCAGAAGATCAGCTGGTCGAAGCCCATACGCACGGACAAGTCATGGAAGAAATTCATACATGTACCCAACCATGGCGATATCAAAGTTGTGATCTGTGATAAACATCGAGTGATACGCTTCAACATCTACTATATAGCGCAGCAGTTGGAGTTCTCTGTGAAGGACTTGCGCTCGCGCCTGAAAGAGCCAGACGCCGAGCAATCCGTGTTGCAGGAGAGTCTTAAGCAGCAGGACTCGTATTCAATGGCAACTCCCGAACAGGAACTGGAGCTAAAAAATGTTGATTGCATTCATTTGAGCCAAGAGTGCGAAACGAATCTTCAGATCTCGTTCCGTTTGTTCATCAAGAGCTTTGTATTCAGCCTGCACACAAACGATCGACAGCGCGACTCTCTCAAGACTGAGGTCTGCAACATGTATGCAGATGACATGATGTTCGCCTACGACGATGACGATGAGCGACGTGAACTGCATCTGCAGCTGCCTAATTTGCAGGTAGACAATCAGCTCTATTCCAATGGCAAATATGACTTCCCAGTGCTGCTGTGTGCACAGAAATTGTACAAGCGCGACAACTGCCTGCCTCAGGTGTACGATCTGGATGAGTTCTACAGATATCGTGCGGTGGGTGATCCCATTTCAGAGCTCACATTTGTACTGTACCAGGATGAGCTGCAATTGCAGGCTGTGTGCTGTAAGCTGCAGCCGTTGCGTGTCTATATCGAGGATGCCTATCTCAATCAGCTGCTGGACACGTTGGTCGAGTGTGCGCCCTCCAATTGTATCCACACGCCGCACGCGGAGTGCCAACGCCTGCAGTTGGAGGCGGGAGAGACCTGGTTACCAGAGCAAGTTGTTGGCCAGGCTTTGTACATTGCCGAGCCGCTGCGTCTGCACAGCTTCATTGTGGAGCCCCTCAGTCTGCTGCTCTCGGTGCACACATCATCGCGTCTCTATATCGCCCTGGACCATTCACCACTTTCGTTCTCCCGCTACGAGCGTCAGCAGATACTCACTGTACCCTTGCGCTTTGGGCAGTCTCTGGGTCTGCACTACCTGAGTGGAGCAATTTTCGGTGCTGGTTGGGTGGTGGGTTCGCTGGAGATTTTGGGCAGTCCCAGTGGATTAGCGCGTTCCTTTAGCACGGGTCTGCGCGACTTCATCTCGATGCCGGTGCAAGGGCTGTTTCGTGGCCCGTGGGGCTTCCTAGTGGGCATTACCCAAGGCTCGGCCTCGCTGCTGCGCAATGTTACCGCAGGCACCGTGAACTCGGTGACCAAGCTGGCCGGCTCGGTGGCACGCAATCTGGATAGACTTACGTTGGATTCGGAGCACATTGAGTTGACAGAGGCGCGACGACGTGCACGTCCTCAGGGCTTTGCCGATGGCCTGACTCAAGGCTTAACCGGACTGGGAATCAGCCTGCTAGGCGCTGTTGGTGGCTTAGCTCATCACACATTGGAGGCACGCAGCTCTGTGGGCGTGCTAACGGGTCTAACCAAAGGCATAGTCGGTGCTCTGACCAAACCCATCAGTGGAGCTGCAGAGATGCTGGCACTGACCGGTCAAGGCGTCCTGCACACAGTAGGCTTCAACGCCATGCCGCTGCAGGTGGAGCCGAGCGTGACACGCAACGTGGCCTTGCACACCAGTTCCTATCGTATCTGGCGTTTCCTGCACGAAAAGTTGAGCAGCGATCAGTTGTTGTTGTTCCATGAGATCACGCTGTTGCTCAATGGTCAACTGCATCCAGCCTTGCTCTACTTGACTTCCACAGTGCTGGTGATAATGGAGCTCAAATGCGATGATCTGAAGTTCATTTCATCTGTGCTCAAGCTAGAGGTGCTGGCAGATCGTGAGGACTCTTCCAAGCTGTACCTGAGTCTAAAGCCAGAGCAGTCGGATGACATGGAAGGCGTAAGCATCAATTAGTCAACTAAACCAAATCATATTTCTCATAACTTCTTCTGTTTAATCCGCGCAGCAGATGAAGTACACCAATGAACGCATCATTAGTTTTCTAAATGCCTCGCGTGTCCATGGACCCACGTGCAATGATTCGTTGAGCGATCTGCTGCAGCTGCACGACCAGGATCAGGCTCGCGACGATCGTCTGCGCCGCCAGACGCAGTGCATCTTCTATATCAAACCAAACATTGGCCAGCATCTAATACACTATCTCAAGGTCATCAGCCAGACACAGTGAGCCAACGCGCTGCCATAGGCTGCCCGTGTACAGAATGTATTCCCATCCATATATACATATACATGTATATAATAATATTTTATATATTTATGTATATATATGTATATATTTATTCCATTGTCCAACTTGTATTGTTGTGGAGTTCGTCATGCCACAAGTATTTTATACCAAAACCAAATGAAGACACGCCTAAATTTGAATGCAACCGCTTCCAAATTGGTTGTATATATTTTTGTAAAGCTAAACACAAAATTATCAAATAAATTTATAAATGTATTATAAAGAAGTGAAGACATTCTAGACGGACATTTAATTTATAGACTTGGAATTAGATATAACTTCTTGTGTCGATTTCTTGATGATTTCACTTGCAGTCAAGTGTATATTAGTCTTATATCAATTATATCTAGTACACCTCAAAGCTGGTCTCAGACAAAGAGAGACAGAGAGAGAGAGAGAGAGAGAGAGAGAGAGAAAATGAGTTACCCATGAAATTCGCGACTGACAAGAGAATATTGATTATATGATATGTTCGTCCATTTCGCTGCCTTTAAAGCCCTGAGACTTGAAATTGTGCACATATACAGATATATTTTCCACACAAGACATGATATTCATGCAGATATATCTATGCCCACTAAGGACTGACTGATATTGATAATAAAATGTATCTTTTAGAGAGTCACGTTACTGTGCTTTACTGAAGCATAAAGTAATAAGGGCACTTAATCTATGGCTAAAGAAAGCTCAAAAACTATTACACAAATATTATGAATAGTTGTTTTGTTATCAATTACGTTAAAATTACTGCCTTGTAATGCAACCTTTTAGTTAAGACGAATGTAAGCAATTAATCGGTCTATCCATATCTTATCAATCATTCAAAGAGGCTTCAAAGGGGTATCCCACGAACTACACTTAGATTTATAGCACGAAGATAGTTATCGGAAAGTCATTCCCTTCAACACTGATCAGCAATATATAAGAGCCATGTCCAAGCCACAATCTAGACAAAACAGTCTTCGATCAGTCTATTCCAACTATGAATTCCTCAACGAAACTCTTTGCTTGTGCGCTAATTGTTGCCCAGCTACTGGGCGCAATTCAGGGCGGAGTCTATGACTTTACGGATCGGTGGGTCATCTCCGACAAGACGAAGCCTTTTCCT
This sequence comes from Drosophila anceps, assembly GCA_035045945.1. NCBI lineage: Eukaryota > Metazoa > Arthropoda > Insecta > Diptera > Drosophilidae > Drosophila > Drosophila anceps. Next base: position 797,573 of record JAWNON010000225.1, on the reverse strand, counting down.
GAAAACGCCGTTCTAGGCGGCTACGATTCAGACGGCTATGAGAACTACGTGGGACGTATCGTTGCCTCCAACTCGATTCTACCAGCGCGTGTTAGAGCCGAGACTGGATACGCTACCTACAACAGCGACTCAACCGCCAATCAGGCCAGCTCCTACGATCTGCTGGTGACCAATGAGACCCTCAGCTATGAGTGGGTACGCAGCTACGACGGCTACAGGGAGAAGAATCCTGTATGCGTGGGCACAAGTGTCACAAACGAGCGCATCTACGTCTGCCGCGGCCGAACTGATGGCGGCATCTTCATTGGCACCCTCTATCTGTCGCAGAGGGCGTGCTTCATTCGCTACGAGAACTTGCCTATGAGAAAGCTCACCAAATACGAAGTACTAGTGCGAAAGTTTATACCAGCACCATCGGCAACTTTCGACGTTCAACTCAACTAAGAAAATTGCGAAAGAAATCACTTACTAAAGTAGGAGCAGTAATTTTGAAGTTCTATTAATAAAACGTCAAATAAAAGTGATTTAAATAAATGAAATGACTATAGCAAAAAACTATCCATCTGACTATTCTAGTACAATAATACTCTGCTAGTGAATGGGGAGTGAGCCAACAGCGAACTTGTGATTGTGATGCAAGGACAGAGACTCTTTTTAGACCCTTCACCAATTGAAAATTGGATTTCAGGAACCTACGTATTCTTTCTTTCAAGTTTCTCGATCTACGCGCTGGATGGACGGACGGACGGACGGAGGGACGGACGGACAGGCTGAGATGCTACATCGATCTATGTTGAATCCACAATTTATATCCATAAATCATAGAACTTGAAGAATTTCGAAGCTTTATCCATAATATATCTGTCAGCCGCTTACCTGTATGAATACACCTGCATTTGTTATTAAGCGCAAGTTTATGATGTTGTTTTGGAATTTCCGCTCACGTGCTGCAAGTACGAGTCGTATTTGGCTTGTGGGTCGGACACTGAACGTGCATGCCAATGGCGCACAAATTCAATTTAATGAAATTCGATTTCTTATTTTAGCTAAGAACAGCAATAAAACTATTTGCCGTCCGGCAGCAGAAATACCTGCAATCAGTGGGGCCAAGAAATGCGAAGGACGCGACGCGTCGATGCAAGGCAAGACGAACTTATTTACTATATTAAACAGAGCCAAACAAGCCAGGAGCGACAGCAACACCAAGAGCAGCAGCAGCGGCAGCAGGGCCAATGCTGTAAAATGTTCTTGGCACCAACCCACTGCCACAGCATCCACCCGCATCCACCCGCATCCACCCGCACACACAGCTACAGCATCCACCCGCAGCAAATTGCTTCGTAGATTTTTTCGCTTAAAATATAATTTGCTTGGCGGTTGGGTTCGCAGTTACGCTGCAATGTGCAAAGCTACGCGGCTGCATAACCGTAGGTTTCAATTATAGCTGCGCCAGCCAAACCCAAAAACCACTTTGCACCACACTCTCTCCCTGTGTGTGCATTAGTGTGTGTGTGTGTGTGTGTGTGTGTGTGTGTGTGTGTGTGTGTTGTGTGTTGTGTGTGTGGCATACATGCGGCTTACAACATTCATATTAAAAACTTTACAAAAGTTGGCCTATTTAATGTTTTTGTATAAACACACACACAGACTAACAGTCACACACACACATACACACACACACACACTCTCATCCACACATACACACATGTGGTTATAAGCACATTAGATATGGCCATCAATTGTTTTTTTTTTTAAAGAATGCTCTGCACTTTTCAGCCATTCGCACCAAAAACTTTTCCTTTTGCCTTTGTCTTCCGGTTCCGCTTCAGCGAGCGCGTGTGTGTGTGTGTGTGTCTGTGCGTGTGTGAGTGCGCGTGAGCTTGCACTTGTGCTGCGCTTAAAAGTAGGCAACGAATTGTGTCAGCCACAGACATTTGGCCTTTGAGTTTAACATTAAAGAAAGGAGTGTGTGGGGAAGTGTGTGTATTGGCATGTGAATGTTAAGACAACGACAGCGATTTAAGGATTACAGAAAGATATATATAAATATATACATATATTCATATAAATCATTTATAGCTTCCTGCACTTAAGGTGCTGTTTATGCAAAACACCAAAAGTTCGCTATGCAAAATATGATTTTTGACTTAAAATAAACGAAAATACAGAATCAATTCAGTTTGCTTTGATAAAACCGCCTTTTGTCTTGATTGTGACCTTGAGACGGTCAAGCAACGAAACACCTGCTGCTCGAAAGTGTTTTGACGCTCACGGACTGCGTCTTGAGGCTGGTTTAGAGAGAGAGAGAGAGAGCGAGATTAAATAATCCATTGGATTCGCGTCTGATGAATTCTTGAGGCATTGTGCGGCCATCATGGAGTTCCCAATGATTTGGTTCAGTCTAACATTGTGAGACGTTGGACGTTGTTGAAGCATTCGTGATTACTGTCAAGCAGTTAATGCTTGACTGATTGATGTATTTATTCAGAGGCTATCAAAATTTAATGAACTGCACTCAACAAGTATTTAACCATATATTTTCCAAGATAATTAAAGCAAGTTTTCAAAATATTCAAAAAGTATGTTTTTGGGTTATATTAAAGGTGCTGCACCTGCAAATTGCTTGAAAGAGACTGCCGAAAGAAACAGGCGCAAGTTAGAGTGAAGACCTGATGAATGCTAAATTGATTGCCGCTTCAATGGTTGCTAGTAGACCCTTTTATCTTTGGTTATATCATACCAAGGATATAGTCCTGAAAACCTAAAGGATCAAACTCCTGGTCCAACAATATGAATGTTTTTCTTTCAGCAGACAGCTGTAAATTAGCTGTTCTCTATAAAATGGTTTCCAGTCGATCTACATATGTTTGGTTATACCATACCAAGGACATGTTCCTGGAAACCTATAGGATCATATTACTGGTCCACAAATATGAATGTTTTTCCTTTTAGCAGACCTTTTGAATGAGCCCCTGAAACCCCTTCATGATTCCTAGTTGACACATATATCCTTGGTGATCAATACCAAGGCTATAGTCCTGGAAATCTAAAGGACTCAATTGTCCACAAATATGTATGCTTTCCATTTAGCCGACCTTTTATACTGCCTATGGGAAATTCACATTGAACTTCTCCCGAAAAATGATTTTACAAAATGTAGTTGCATAGCATTATGGGGCAGCCGTGGCAACGCTCAAATCGCTAAATTTGCATGTTAAATCAGCTGAAGTACCAGGCGCACAGAAATGAATAGTAGGGTCACACAAGCTATTTTACATTAAGTTAACATTGCACTTTAGTTTGACCTTGGGTTTACATGGCAATGTTAACTTGAGTAAACATAACAATATTAACAACCGCTGCAGCGTTAAATCGCCAAATTTGCATGTTAATCCAGCTGAAATACCAGGCGCACAGAAACAAGTAGTAGGTTTCTGAGTATTATTTTACATTGAATTAACACTCAACTTTTGTTTAGCCTTGGGTTAATAAACCAACGTAACTCAAAAGGCCTCGAAGTTAAATCAGTAAATTTGCATGTTAATCCAGCTGAAATACCAGGCGCACAGAAATGAGTAGAAGGTTTCTGAGTATTATTTTTCATTATTTTTATTTTATTTTGTTTGACCTTGAGCTAACATAGCAATGTTAAATCAAAAGGCGCTGCGGCGTTAAATCAGTAAATTTGCATGATAATTGAGCTGAAATACCAGGTTTACAGAAATGAGTAGTAGGGTGACGCATGCTATTTTACATTGAGTTAATATTGCACTTTTGTTTGACCTTGGGTTAACATAGCAATGTTAAATCAAAACTCGCTGCGGCGTTAAATTGGTAAATGTGCATGTTAATTCAGCTGAAATACCAGGCGCACAGAAATGAGTAGTAGGGTGACGCATGCTATTTTACATTGAGTTAATATTGCACTTTTGTTTATCCTTGGGTTAATAAACCAACGTAACTCAAAAGGCCTCGGCGTTAAATTGGTAAATGTGCATGTTAATTCAGCTGAAATACCAGGCGCACAGAAATGAGTAGTAGGGTGACGCATGCTATTTTACATTGAGTTAATATTGCACTTTTGTTTATCCTTGGGTTAATAAACCAACGTAACTCAAAAGGCCTCGGCGTTAAATTGGTAAATGTGCATGTTAATTCAGCTGAAATACCAGGCGCACAGAAATGAGTAGAAGGTTTCTGAGTATTATTTTTCATTGAGTTAAAATTGCACTTTTGTTTGACCTTGGGTTAACATAGCAATGTTAAATCAAAACTCGCTGCGGCGTTCAATCAGTAAATTTACATGATAATTCAGCTGAAATACCAGGCGCACAGAAATGAGTAGTAGGGTGACGCATGCTATTTTACATTGAGTTAATATTGCACTTTTGTTAACCTTGGATTAACATGACAGTTTTAACTTGAGTTAAATCGCTAAATTTGCATGTAAATGCAGCTGAAATACCAGGCGCAAAGAAATGTGTGGTAGGATGACTTTACTATTTACATTGAGATTTTTGACATTGAGTTAACATGCCAAAGTAATTTAACATATATATAATAGATGTTATTTAAAAGTGAGCCTATCAAGAAATGATAATTGGCATTGAGTTAAAATAATAATGTTATTCAACATTGAATTCAAATCGTAATGGTTCTTAGCATTCGTATGCAAAAACGATTTTTTATACTAAATCAACTTACCTCAATATTCATGACTGTAGGTTCACGAGGACTATATCTATGGTATAGTATACCCAAGGATATAACGGTCAACTAGGAACCAATGGTGGAGAAGGATTGTAGATGGGAGGGGGGAGGGGGCAGCTGTTGAAAGGCATACATGGCATATCTTGTTACCAAACTCAAGCTCATATTGCAAGAATTCGGCTCTATAGGTTCACTAGGACTACATACTAGGCAAAACATAACCAAGTATGTGAAGGTCAACTAGAAACCATTAAATATTACGACAGGACATGGCAAACATTTGGCGGACAAACTTTAAATTAAATATATATATATATATATATATATATATATATATATATATATATATATATATATATATATATATATATATATATATATATATATATATATATATATATATATATATATATATATATATATATATATATATATATATATATATATATTTATATATATATGCTATATTTCTGGCTAAACAAATAAACAATATCACAAACATTAATTATAGTTTTTTTTGTTATCAATTCCACGAAACTTACTGCCTTGTAATGCAACCTTTTAATTATGACGAATGTAAGCACTTATTCGGTCTATTCATATCTTATCAATCATTCAAAGGGGTATCCCTCGAGTTACAGTTAGATTTTTTACCCCAACGCAGCTATGGGCAAGTGATCCCCTTCAACACTGATCAGCAATATATAAGAGCCATGTCCAAGCCACAATCTAGACAAAACAGTCTTCGATCAGTCTATTCCAACTATGAATTCCTCAACGAAACTCTTTGCTTGTGCGCTAATTGTTGCCCAGCTACTGGGCGCAATTCAGGGCGGAGTCTATGACTTTACGGATCGGTGGGTCATCTCCGACAAGACGAAGCCTTTTCCTGAAAACGCCGTTCTAGGCGGCTACGATTCAGACGGCTATGAGAACTACGTGGGACGTATCGTTGCCTCCAACTCGATTCTACCAGCGCGTGTTAGAGCCGAGACTGGATACGCTACCTACAACAGCGACTCAACCGCCAATCAGGCCAGCTCCTACGATCTGCTGGTGACCAATGAGACCCTCAGCTATGAGTGGGTACGCAGCTACGACGGCTACAGGGAGAAGAATCCTGTATGCGTGGGCACAAGTGTCACAAACGAGCGCATCTACGTCTGCCGCGGCCGAACTGATGGCGGCATCTTCATTGGCACCCTCTATCTGTCGCAGAGGGCGTGCTTCATTCGCTACGAGAACTTGCCTATGAGAAAGCTCACCAAATACGAAGTACTAGTGCGAAAGTTTATACCAGCACCATCGGCAACTTTCGACGTTCAACTCAACTAAGAAAATTGCGAAAGAAATCACTTACTCCAGTAGGAGCAGTATTTATGACGTTCCATTGATAGAAGATCAAGACCAAGAATTGAACTCATTAAATATTGTAATACAAGTGAATTAAATAAATGAAATGATTATACCAAAAAGATATCCTTATGACTCTTCCATTATGATAATTCTATACTTGTTAGGCTAGAGACAGAGGCAAGGCAAAGAGTTTTTATACCCCGAACCCATTGAATAATGAATTTGTTGAGGTCGATGTAACAGGCAGAAATAGGCGTGGTAGATCCCATAACGCATTCGATTCTCATTCATGACATTGAGCTGAGTCGATCTAGCACTGACCGTGCGGCTGTCTGTCTGTCTGTCTGTCGGTTCGTCCGTCCGCTTTGCTGTCCGTCTTTCCATCCTTCTGTCCGTCCGATCGTATGTTTGAATTCATTGATCTCAGCTACCTTAACAGAGAGACTTGAAAATTTGTATGTAGTTTATTAAATATTTATTAGTGGGACGCAGCTGAAAAGACTTTTACAAAGCGTCAGTTCAGGCTTTTGACAAATGCCGAGCACTAAGAATATATGTGGTAAGCTGTGGGCTATGGCCGTATATCCTGATAATTAAGTTAAGTTAAGCAGACTCTCTTGATATTTATCAAAAGTGACTCTTTAATGCCCGGCAACTGTTTGCTATGATATGGATATGAAGTTCTGCTGCTACAGTAGCTCAAATGCAACTGAGTTATAGTAGAAAAATATTAGAGTAACTCTGCTTCATTTCAGTTTCACATGGAACACATTAAAAATTCTTTAGAAAAGTTGACATACTTTACCTTGATTGCTTAAGCCTTTCCAGGCCATCAAATGGAAAGGAAAAGTTATTTTCTCTAGTTTATTATGCTGTGATCTGAGCTCGAAGCTAAATTCTGCTTGCCGTCAAGGCATTGCGTTCTCTTTGTGTAGCCATTAAATTACTTGAGTAAGTCAATTAAACTGAGTTTATAGTAAGAGTTCGATTTGCCTTAAGGCTAATGCATTTCTAGCTAGAAATTCGTAATTCGATTTAAGCACAAATTGCAAAATTACAAAATTTATTATGCGTTTTGTGCTGCAACCTTACAGATTTGTAATTAGCTGCAAGCGATTAATCCATTATTAATAAATTGTTATGACAGCTGGCCATGTGCTCGATATAAGCCTTGTAGGATGAGGAGGAGTAGGCGATGGCGGAGGCGAAGGCGAAGGGGCGTGAACGCCGCAAGGACAAATCCATTTCGCTCGGAGTAAGTGCATGATTTTTGCTACATATTTATTTTGGCATATGAGTTGTATTATGGCTCGAGCTTACATATGTCTATAGCACACACATACACACACACACACACACACACACACACATATATATATATATATATGTGTGTGTGTGTGTCTGTGTATTTGGATATTCATAAGAGACATATATTGTGTGCGCACATCTATGCAAATATTAGTGGCGCAGGCCTCAAGCGATTCCGTTCGCGTTGGCCATGGCGCACGAGACGAGCTCAGATGCTCAATTACTTTGACACACGCACACACACTAGCAAGCACACACAGATACAGGAGCACACTCCCACTCACACATAAAGTAAATAAAAGCAAATGCAATTTATTCAAAAATTTGTTACTTATCAAACATTTATAGAACAGCAACAACTGGAAAGTTGAGTCTCTCGACTGCCTAATGCGCGCTCATCTGACCAAAAATGCGAAATTTATTCAAACTTTTTCAAAGTTTACCAATTGCCATGTATGTATATTCAAATTGTTAAAAAAATATAAAATTTATCAAAAAAATTTTGCTGTCCCACATTAGAGTCGCACTACTATTTTTATGACCACAGCTATTTATATTGAGCTGCAATTAAAAGCGTTTTGTCACGCCCTCTATTGGCGCATAGCTCAAACGAGAGCACATAATCAATACCAATATACTCTCTCTCAACACTATCTTTCAAGCGAGCATAAATACAGCTTCAATCTATCTAGCATATGTGTATGTGTGTGTGTGTGTGTGTGTGTGTGTATGTATAGGGTACAGGGTGCGTATGGCTTAAGTGTGCTACAGAAATTTTTGCAATGTTGCCAAAACGTTGTTTTGCCCGCTAGGCAAACGAATTATTTATATTTACATATGAATTTTTCTCATCTTTTGACAGAGAAACTTGGCCCAAAGCTGAGACAGAGCGCACAGCTAATCGGTTGAGATTTCATCAATCTGTTGCGTCCTATACCATCTCTGTGCGTGTGTGAGTGTAGGTGTGCTTATATCTCCCTATTGTATAAATAGTTAATGCAATATATGTGCGCTTTAGGCTTTTCAGTAAGATGCTTTATTCACAATTCACAGAGAGGGGCAAACAAACTTACAATATATATACAGAAACTTTCGCCTTAACTTATATACAGAGAACATGTTAGGTAGAGAGCTGTGAAAAGTCTTCATTTGCTTTGAAATCGCTTTCGAGTTGTGGACTTTCAACACCTTATTTATTCATACACATATATATTTATATCATTTTATCATTTATATCATTTACACATATAGATCATCAAAATTGTTGTATTTAACACTCACTGTGATATATGTATATGCATTTGATAAAGCCGCAATTATATCATAAATATTCGTAATAGGATATGAAAAGCAAGCGAATGCTTTCGCTTGTTATTAGCGCCATCTAGGAGAGATTTCTAGCAACATATAGCTGATACGTCCTGAGCCGGCGGGGCAGCAGCATCAGCTCTTAAGATCTAGTCGTCAGCGACAGTTTGCGTAGACATAAGCAGTAGGTGGCGTCACCTAGGGCTATGTAGCATTGCTCATCTGCGCAGCGCCATCTAGTTTAGTTTTTATCAACATGTTACTCATACGCTCCGTGGGCAGCTCACGCAGCAGAGATATACAAGATATTGAATTGGGGGAAATGGGGGCTATCTAACTGTTGTTTTTTTCGATTTAAGCTGTTATCTCATTCACTAAGGATAAATTCGAGACTTAATAAGAAGAAGAGGAAATCTAGAGCCAAGTCTTGTCGTCGGCTGCCGTCGGTGGTACGCCGCTATTGATGCGTCTGTAGTTGTTGTTGTAGCTGCTGGAGGTGGCCACAATCTGCATCTGCAGCTCCAAACTTTGCTCAGCCGTCGCCGCTGGCATTGGCTGTCAGGAGAGCAGTTGCGTGGTGCGACATTCCGATGTCGAATTGAGCGAGCTGCTCGACTTATCGCCGGTCCAGCGCTCCTGCAGCTCCTGCTGATAGGGCGATCTGTGGGCACGTGCGCTGCTCCTGCTGCCACCACTCAGCTGCTGCTGCACGACGGGCAGCGAGTGCCGTTCACTCTTCTCACCTGAACGCGGCGCCGAATTGCGCAGCACACCTGTCAAAGCAGAGGCATATGTCAATAAACCGAGAAGCCCGTTTCCAGGCAGCACGTCTGCTTACCACAATGCGAAACGCGATGCGACTTGGGCGAGCTGGGGCAGGCATAGAGTATGGACTTCTGGGTGTCTGCAAAGAGGAACGCATTATTGTAAAGAGAGAGAGAGAGAGAGAGAGAGAGGATGAGAGTCATTAGCATACCATTCCGTTTGATGCGATTGTGATCTGGCGAGCCGGAGCAGGAGTAGCGCGATGTTAGATTCTCACGGCGATTCAGCGACTCGGCGCCCACATTGACAAACGGACACCAGCGAAAGACCATTTTGAAGCCATACCGAAAGCTGCAATCAGAGCAAAGACAACAAATTAAAACACTGCATTCAATTACAGATGAAATATGAATATTAATGGCAGACGAACAGCCATCAAAAGCCATCCAAAGGCTTTGACAGCTCGTTAAGCAAAACTGTTATTGAGCTGCAAGACAACAATCATCAAATTGAATTGTCCTTCAGCATTTGCAGTTCTCATTGTCATTCTCATTCCCATTCCAAGTTCGATTCAGCATGGACAACTGTCATGCATTCCATTCACTTATGTCATCTCTCTATCTATCTAACTGACTTTATTTTCTAATCCTATCAGTTTGCATACATTTTCAGGTGTCTCATTCTCACTTGCCATGCCCTGGAGACAATTCGAGTTAGGGGAAGGGAAGGAAGCTACAAATAGTTTTTGGGATAAGCTCGTATCAGCTGATGCAGTTTGAAATGGAATTGGATTCAAATAGAATAGGAGTGAACTGTAAATGGCGTAAAATAGAATTAATATGAAATAAAATTGAAATAATAAAGATTTGGAATGAATGGAACAGGAATGCTATGGAATCGAAGCGCATTGAAAATGGAAATTCAAATAAAATGAAATTGAAACACAATGAAAATGAATTTTAATTGAAATTTAGTGAAATTAAAATGAAATGGAATTGGAAAGTATTCGCAAAACGATGTGATAGACTTGAAATGATATGGAATTGGAACATACAAATTTAAGCTCATTACTAATCGAAAAAAGGATCAAGTTATAAAGTATATACATATATCTATAAGTATACCAAAGATGAGAGCTCCACAACTCCCACTTGGCTGTATGTAGCCAACACTTTTACAGAGTATCTGTTAGTCAGGTATTTTCACATATGCTATCTGGCAACTATGTCAAGTTCAGAATTTACACCTGCAAACAGAATCTTTTGCCCTTGGAATGATTTGGTAGCAAAAGCCAAAGCCAGAAACATAGTCAGAGCCAGAGCTAGAGCGAAGCTAACCAAGCCTTGAAACATGTCAAATAGCTTGATTTATGCTCTGGTATTTCACTGCGTTAGCTCTTTGCTTCGCATTGGTATGGATCGAGTAGCGACAACCCGTTAACAACCACCTGCAATAATAATAAAGAAGAAGAAAACGAAAGGAAACAACACCTTGATGGCGCTCATCATTTACATAAGGGCGTCGCCGACTCAGCAAAGCTCCCATCGCCGGAGCTAGGGTCGCTGCTCCACGTGTCGAACTATTGGCGCTTAAGTTTCGTACGTTGCACGTAAAACGGGCCGAAAGCACTCCCCATGCCTCAGTCTGCCACGGTCTGGACGATGGCAACAGTCATTGGCATGTTGACTGGGCCAAATTAATTGCAATCAGTTACGCTTCCCCCCAACGGATGTGGCGCACGGACGCGACAGCAGAACATCAACAGTCAATTTGTGCAAACGAAAACGAACTTACAAATGTGTGTGTGTATGTATGTGTGTGTGTGTGTGTGTGTGTGTGTGTGTGTGTGTGTGTGTGTGTGTGTGTGTGTGTGTGTGTGTGTGTGTGTGTGTGTGTGTGTGTGGGAAGATACACGTGCATGTATAGGCGAGGCTTCATATAATAAAAGTGTCTCTAGCAGGTGAGCTGCTATTTAGTTTAAGCAGTCGTCAGCTCTGATGAGCTGCTGAAATAATAGAGTTACTTCATGGGGCAACAATAGTTGAATGACTTTGCTTATCTAAGAGCTAAGTATCTAAGTAATCTAATCTGTACACTGCAAATAATGCCAATACTGCATAAGCGAACCATTTTCGTTGACTATGTCACATAATCTAAGGATTCAAAATAATATTGAAATACTTCTGGAAGAACGTAGTAGAACGTTCCTTATCAAAGTGATAGAGACTGAAAAATTGAAGACTACAGACTCGTATAGATCAATTTGATATGAAATGGAATTGGAACGGTATTGGTATAAAATGGAATTGGGCGTAAATTGAGTTGAAAGAAAATAGAATTGGAATAAGGCGGAGCTCGAACGAATAGAATAGAACTTGGAATGAAATACTTCATTAGAGAAGAATTTCGCTTATCAGAGAACTCGAAATTCAAGATGTGATTCTGATCGTGTTTTACCAATCAAAAACTGAATCTGCTATATCAATGCAAAGAAATCGCCATTCTATCACTTTAAGCATCCAATTCTAAGTCTCAATTTGAACTTAAAGTAAAGTAGTATTAAAAATAAATTATGATCGTCATATATATATATATATATATAAATTTTCGAGAGGGAAAATTCCTTGCTCGAAACTTTCAATTGGACACTCGCCTCATGCATAATGACTGACATTAAATATAGTTATGGCTGGGGAACTGCCCCCGCGTGTGCAGAACTATGTTATAAATATGCTGTCGGATTAGTCAACGTGACGGGAAAGTTAATGTTGTAATGTCAATGATATTGATGTTAATCATGACGCCGATAATGACGATGATGTTGATGGACGGGCTTCATTTCCGGATAACGCGCTAAACGACCAACTGCGACTAAGTGACTTTCCGAGGACCCAGCTGCGTGGAATGTGTCAAAGGAAAACAGCGGCAAACACACGAGCGTACTTATCGCCCTCGACCCGACGCAAATTACATAATTTGCAATGAGTTCGACTGGACGTGAACGAGGACAAGGACGACAAGGACGACCAGCAGTAGCAGTAGATAGGAATTGATGCTATATCTGTAGCAGTTGCTCGTACTTACCGGGAATTCATCCAGCAATATATAATCGGATTGTACATGGAGTTGCTCATGGCCAGCCAGTAGATAACCAAGTAGAGCTCCTGAATGAATGGCGCCTCGGTAATAGCCGGATAACAGGATGTGACTATAAAGTAGGTGTGGAACGGCAGCCAGCAGAAGCCGAATATAAGGACGACCACAATCATCATTTTGACCACCTAAGCGGAAAATTGAAATTTCAAATATACATATCTATATAAATACAAAAATTTAATACTTACAATGATGATGACGGTGATGATAATGATGAGGAGAATGAGAATGAGAATGAGAACTTAGCATACATTGTGAGGGGAGCGTGAGTTGGGTCAGTATTCAAATTAATGAATGCTTTAGCATGTCAAGCTGTGTGGGGATGTCTGTGTGTGTAGAGCAAGGAGGTGCGAGGAGCTACCCCTCGCTGGCTATAGGAGGCTATAGGGATGCGACTTACCCTTCGCTTGCTGCGCACATTCTCCACTTGCCTAGGCGTATACTCGCCAATTGTCTTCGAGCCCCAGAGCTCAATGCCCACGCGCGAATAGGTGACCGTCATCGAGATAATGGGCAGAAAGTAGGTGAGTATCAAAATCAGTATATTGTAGCTAGACGAATAGAGATGGTTAAATAGATAAGTAAGATAGAGAGCAAGGATAAGCCCTTTGGCCATTTCATCAAATGGCCGACAACTTCCACACACATACATGTGCATTTGAGTTGGCTTATACAATGTGCCGTTAGCCCCCCTCTCGTTTTTTTTTTCATGACTGAAAACTCAATTTAATGGTCTCGCATGCCCGGAATGCATTGAGGCGAGGCAGTTCCTATTTGATTGCCCATATTTGCTTTCAAATTTGTCATATATACCATGGCATACCAAACGACTGTAAAGAGTTGCATGTCTTTTATGAGCGTCGCCCCAGGGCCGCTGCTCCAATACCAAATGAAAATTCGTACAAAAGGGTATATTATTATTTCTTTTGGGTATATTTATCAAACAGGCAAAGGCAGAGGCAGAGGCAGAGGAAGAGGCAGAGTGGTGAATCGATGAGCCCGTGGAACCATATTGACTTTTGCCTTCATTTAACGTCCCACTGTGTACGAGGGTCGTTTCACTTGTACCTCAACCTGCCACACTCTGCGGCTCTTATGCTTAAGCTGTGAAAGCTTTAGGCTCTTTAGTATCTGTCGAGAGAATTTCAATAGGGAGTGTTATTCGTAAACTGATTTTTATTTCTATTTGAAACGACTCAGGTCAACGAATATGAAGTGGAAGGGGAACTTAGCCAGACTTAAAGTAGAAATTTCAGCGCCTGTAGAATATGTTGACAGTTCATGTTATAAACTTATTGAAAAGCGCTGAAAGACGTAGATTTTCTTAAGTTTCTTTGTTAGTCTGGTTACTTTTGGCTTAACCCTCGTAACTCTCTTTCTCTCTATTTTTTCCTTTAACTCTCTTTTGCCCTCTCCCCCTTCGCCTCTTTCTATCTCTACCTCCTATTTTAGTCTCCGTCCCTACGTCCCTTTCTGTATCTTTCTCTTTCTCTCTTTGTCTTTCTCTTCATCTGTCTCTATCTGTCCTTTTCTTTCTCTCTCTCTCTCTCTCTTTCAGTTCATTTCACTTATTTAGTTCTAGTCTTTCTCCTTATCTCTCTTCCTCTCTCTCTCTCTCTCTCTCTCTATCTCCCTCTCTCTCTTTCTCTCTCTCTCTCTCTCTCTCTGTCACTATCTCACTATTTCTCTTGCTCTTCTTATGCTTGCCAAACGGTAGTGGCATTTTTTAGGGTATATGCCCGTCGGTTACTGCGTTACTGGTTTATGGGCCCTGCGTGACTGTTTTTTTATGGCTTGGCTACATATTTCGTGCCATACCGAGCTGTGCATTCCCTCCATTATAATCTGATAGCACAGATTTTGTCTGCTGCAGTGCGCATCGCAAAATTTCCCGATTTACAGCTCTTGACGATGTCCCATGTAACAAAATGCGCTCGTTTACTTCTGCACACACACATTCACAAAGACACACACACACACACACACAAACATACACATACAGAGACACACATTGACTTACATATGCTCCTGTTTGGAGTGATTCGTCTGTCCGTCGGGCCACTCTGAGAAGCAAACGATGCGTGTCTTATTCTCCATGGTCACCGGCACCTTTGCAGCATTCAAATAAAGCGTTTTCATTAATATTAAAAGCGAGAGATGGTAAATTGATTTGTATACCTCCTCCGTTTTGAAGAACAGCAGCATGGGACAGGAGATGAGCGTTGAGGAGAGCCAAATGATGGCTGCGATGGCCAAATTACGACGCTTACTCATCCGCGGCTGCAACGGCTTCATAATTGCCACATACCTGCAAGGCAGACACCCATTAATAATGAAATCGAAGTGGGCTGTAAGCCGATTATGTCTGGGTTTGCGTATACACTTAACGAACATCGCATTTTCAACCTGTCCCTGAAACTATGGACACTTTGCTGACAGTTACTATCAGAAGATACATAAGTCCAAATGGAATTAAGTGCGAAATGAGTTGTGATGCTGTTATTAGGGTGGAAGATGGAGCTTAAGCCACATAATGTAAGTATATAAATATATTAGCTACTGGCATCACAATGATAATGTTGTTTATATTAACAATCACAATGAGATTGACAATGACGATGCTAATGCTAATGCTAATGCTAATGCTAATGCTAATGCTAATGCTAATGCTAATGCTAATGCTAATGCTAATGCTAATGCTAATGCTAATGCTAATGCTAATGCTAATGCTAATGCTAATGCTAATGCTAATGCCAATGCTAATGCTAATGCTAATGCTAATGCATAATAATAATAACAGCTAATATATGTAATAATGATGATAACCGAAAGTGCAGAGTATCTGTACGTTGAGAATTTGCTTCGAGTCCCAGGAACTCTTCAATCCCTTTGAAATTAAATTCAAATAAACTTTGTAACTTTGAATTTACGTCAGGCTGACCCCCTAATGAGAGGTGATTTAAATATCTGCTGAATATTTGACCACCCGCATTTGCTTTTCATATCTTTTTTTCATTCTTTCATTCAAGCCGGAAATTAGTTTACCCATAAACATAATAAATATCGATTCATGTTATATAAATTAAATGAGAAATAAAAGACATTTCTGTGCGGAATATTTGTAAATTATTGGGAATATTGTGATAAATTGATTGTATTTGATTGCGTCAATGGCTGACAGGCGCTTGTCAGAAATTCGATGAGCTACCCAAAGAGTTTAAAGTTGGGAAAATCCTTTTTGCTTTAAACGTGCCGCGCGCTAATCGGGGATGAATGATGGCATCGATTTGGTTAACCCAAACGCAACAAGCTACAAGCTACACGGTCGTAACCCCTTAGGCTAAACATGTCGAAAGACAAAATGTATATTATGTATCTATCTATGTATGGTGAGAGGGGTGCAGACATTTCATATCTAATATTAAATTGAGCAGGTTTTTTGTTATGGGTTCACAAAGTTCAAGATTGATAAGGGTTCTGCACCCAAGCCAAGCCCAAGCACATCTACAATCTGTTGATTATATGTACATATGTTACATAGGTATGTATGTATGTATGTATGTATGTATGTATGTATGTGTTTACATTGAATGTATGATACATCACTTACCTGTCGATTGATATGGCCATTAGCGTGAAGACCGAGGCACAGATGCTCAGCATTGCAATGAACTGGGATACCTTGCAGTAGAACTCCCCAAATATCCAATCACTGTCCAGCATATAGTAATAGTTGAAGGTCACGTTCAGGCTGGAGACCATCGCATCGGCTATGGAGAGGTTCACTGCAAACAGAAGCAAACAGACGCGGAGCACACAAAAAGTGCGTTTAACGACAATAACACGTGCCAAAGCCAACAACTGAGAATCCAACTGGCAAATAGAGAATGGCCAGAAACAGTATCTCAAGGTAAACATGGCACAGAACAGGCGACGCAAACTGATTTCAGCCGAATACTTAATATACTATTAGATTTACAAAATAATGATAGTAATAATTAAAATATTAATGATGAAAAACCAAAAATTTAATCAAATATACCAATGTGATTGAAAGCAATTGCCTCTAGATGCTGCATGTTTAATTTCGTAACTTGAATACCCTTTGCGAGAGAGCATAAAAAGGTAACAGAAGAAGAGCCCATCATATTTAAGTAACCCATTTTTGTTTGTTTATGCGTTGTACATTTATAATTAGTGTGAAAGCCAGTGCAATCGACTCTGTGGAGAAGATGGGATCAGGCAGCGCATAATTAAACGGAGGCTGCAAATGGAACAACGGCCATTAGTCTGTCTCCCTGTCTCTCTGTGAATGTGTGTGCGTGCCTGTCTGTCTGTCTCTGTGTGTATATGTGTGTGAGAGAGAGAGAGAGAGTGTGTGTGTGTGTGTGTGTGTCGGCCATCATTTATTACTTGGCACATTTGTTATTGTATTTAGGTTTGTGAGTGTCTAACGATTTACATGCCAATGAATCACTAAAAACAGCGTGGACTAAAACCACAGTCCCACTCCAATTGGCGACACCTCCCTACGCTCTCTCTCCCACCCACACATACAGACAGACAAAATAACAAGTAGGAACATTACAGCAGGATGCGAGTGACTCTGCAATACTCGTTCAAGGTCTTGCAGAATTATATCTGTAGAGTAGTAAACCTATCTACAGAAAGGGTCTACCTGTAAAAATATATCTAAAGAGTAGTTCTATCTGAAGAATAGGTTTATCTGTAGGGATCTATCTGTAGAGGTCTCTCTGTATAGGCCTATCTGCAGCCATCTATCTGAAGGGTAGGTCAATCTGTAGAGTTCTATATGTGGAGGTCTATTTATAGAGGCCTATCTATATGGCAGTCAACAGTAAGTTACTGAAAAGGTTTCCCCTTTTTAGTACACCGCTAATAGGAGTAGATATTACATTTTAGATTATTCTATAGATGAAGTCATGTGAAATGGAGAGTTCAAAAGCTGTGAAAAATATAACACTATTTTTATCAAATAGTGGGAGTATTTACGACTATATATATATATATATATATATATTTCAAATTTCAAGTCTTTTTGACGAACATTTCACGACACTAATATGCTCTGTTTTCAATTCGTGAGCGAGCATTAAAAAGGTGCTTTTCAGAAAACAAAAAATAATTTTGGCCTGCTGCTTTTGGCATTGTTTACTTTTCATTATCTATGTAGATAAGCAGTGTCAGAAATAAGCATAAAAAGCAACACCCGAACCCACAATAACAATAACAGTGGACATTGTTTTACCGTATAGTTCTTGTCACGCCCACAAACGTGTCGAAGTTGGCAAACGATGTGGCAACACTGCACAGACTCGCCCTGGAGGCTGTCCTGGACCACGTTTCGTTTTCGTTTTCTTTTTCTTTTTCTTTTTTTTTTTTGTTATCGATTGCGCATCGTTTTAATTAATCAAGACATAATAATAAGAGCGCCGAATGAACACGGACAGATGATAAAAGATAATGCAAATCATAGGACAGTCTGGCATCTTATCAGCAAATGTTTCGTGACTGGGAATTTATTTGTTCAGCGGCAGCAGCATAACTTCGCTAAACTAATAATAACGGCGCAATGTCTATTTAGAAATGCAAATTTTGTAATAGCTGCCAAAGCCATCTGAGGCCTCAAGGCAATTCGTTTACATAATAATAATCATTGCGTTCAGAGATAACAGCTGCCATGGGCTGGATGCCCATGCCATTGGATGGGGGTTGGTCGGCGCGACAGCATCCGCTCCGAAGACATTTTGCGAGTAAGTCAACTTTTTAGCTAGGTCAGCTGAGAAAGAGAAGAAGGGGAAATGGGAGATGTTCTTATGCCTGACAATGCAACTAGTTTGCCTTTTGATACACTTCTGAACGAGCATAAAGCAATGCTGATAAAACATGATATGAAACGGCTATCTACATACATACATACCATATATCACAAAACTACATTGCATTTGCGGTTATTTCATCCCATTTCCATTTTCTTCGCTCTGTTTTGTCAAGTCATTGTGTTACCGTTATGTTTGCTATTAGTTGTGAACGTGAAGTCGCTTAGCGAGAGCAAGACAGTCTGCTAGCAATGCTGCTGTCTCGCTCTGCAGTGTATGTAGTGTGGGTCTAACAGTAACGATCAAGAGAAAGAAGGAGAGCAAGGCTTAACAGCGGTTGACGATTGGCTGCGTTCTTGCAAAAGAGAACACGACAAATGAAGAAAGGATTGTACAGGCAGCAAATACGCTGCCTGTAAAGTAATGCATACAAGTACAGCACAGTTAATTGACAATCGGCTTGCAAGGGTATTAACACATCGATATTCGCAGACATTTTTGGTTTTCTTTTTATAGCCACCAATGAGGGCACAGCCAGAGAGGCCGTGCATGAAGCAAGTGAAAAATAGTTTTACAAACTTACTGTCTGTATATGCGACCCACTTAATGACTGTGTGTGCAAGGGTATTTAGAAGTCGACAGTTAAATCCGTTTGCAGTTTTCTTTTTATTGTCAAGTTGCGCATGCATAAGGCCGGCGGGCTTTCGCTTGTGCACAGTGCATGTGTATATGTAAGTATGTAAGTATGCAAGTATGGGTGTGTGTATATGACAATAGTCGGAAGGCAGTCAACTGACAGCATCTGGCCAGGGTTAGTTGTAGTTGCTGTTGTTGTCATTGTTTGCTGCTTGTTGTTGTTGGTCGGGGGCTTGCCTGCATTTTTATGCGCTTTGTTTTTAATGGTTTCGGCAATGCCAGTCGGACGAACAGACATGCAAAACATACAGACTTTTTGCATATAATATAAACATGCATATGCATGACAGAGAGACAGAGAGAGAGAGAGTGAGATGGGGAGAACGAAGTCTGCAATCTTTCATTTAGGGCCACTCAAAATGAAAGAGCAATGTCAGTAATGTCATTATTAATAGACAGACAGCAAGTAAGAGTGAGAGAGAGAGAGAGAGAGAGAGAGAGAGAGAGAGAGAGAGAGAGAGTGGTAGGCGAAACACTTCAAGTGCGTAACCTTAGGTTTGAAGTGTTCTTTAAAATGTAATTAAGATTCAAATAAAATGATGATGCCAGAGCAATTGCTGTAATGCAAGGCTAAATAAGAAATATGAATAAATAATTTATGAAATATTAAATATTTAAATAATATTTTAAGACAGTTAGAGCTGTGCATTCATTAGCTAGCAAACTGTCAATCAATGACTTTTTGCTCTTCATATTTTGCCGACTTTTAATTGGCATTTCAAATATATTTTTGAAAAGTTCGCAACAACTTGAGCGTGAAATAAAAAATAAATTGAATATTGCATGAAAAAAGAAGAAGAAAAACTGATGCAGCCCTTTGAAGCCCTCGAAAGCCACATTAAAACATTTCGCTGCAGTGCCGCAAGTGCAGCGCGTAGTTTATAAAGCAAATAATTGAATTAACTGTGCAGTGGCACGCGCCACGAATTTTCGGCTTACACTGAGAGCTCATTCAATTACAGCCAAAAACAAAATGGAGGAAACACTATGGCTGAAAGTCTTGTAAAGGCTCAACGTGGCGTATGCGTAATGCATGGCTGATAGCTGATACGCCCCGTATACTCACCGATAAAGTAGTTGGTAACGGTGCGCATACGCTTGGTGGTCAGCACAATCCAGACAACAATCAAATTGCCACCAGTGGCCACAATGACCATGCCGCCGAAGAGTATGCTCCAGAGCACCTGACGCCACCAGGGCACGACGAAGGCGAACGAGGCCACGGGTGCTGCGCCGTCCTCATCGATGAGCACGTCTCCAACATCGCTGGCAGGAAGTCCCGTTATGCTCGTGGGTAAACTGCGGAAGAGACAGAGTGAGATAGAGTAAGAGAGAGAGAGAGAGAGAGAGAGAGAGAGTGAGAGGGGGGGCAGTAGAGTTGTGTTAGAAACAATGTTGAATTACTGACATGAAGATTATGTGTGTGCTTAGCCGGAGACGTGGCGAGTGCAAAGTGTGTCTGCTCCCTTGAAGCCTGTGTGAGGGGGTGTGTGTCGGTGTGTGTGGGTGTGTGTGGCTGTTGGCAGGATATTAGGCGTATGTAATTGTGCGTGCGTTAACAAATCCTTGTCGGTTTGTTGTTATTCATAAAAGCTCAGGTTCAGACTGTTTTACGACTCCCACTCGTCGCCTCTCTCTTTCTATGCACGCTCAGTGCACATGAAAAGAGTGGGCATATAGGTTTCTGTGCTACTGCATTCGATCAGAATTATAGGCTACATAGCTATGCCCTCAGGGGCGTGGCATATGTGTACTACAACAATCATTTAGTTTTGTAGCTACTTTCAGTGTTGAGTGTTGAGTCCAAATGCTTTTGGGCGAGTATTAGGCAGTCAGTGACACCCAGCACTAGCTTAGTGCTTATTTGTTAATATTCTGCTTTGCTGATTGTTTATTTAGAGCTTGTGTGTGCTTAGAAGTGTTTAAATAGGCAGCACACACACTCACACACACACGCACACACACACGCACACACACACGCACACACACACGCACACACACACGCACACACACACGCATGCAGTGGTTTTGTTTTAAAAGGCTTCGCAGGCTGTTGCAGGGCCATCAACGGGCTGTCAACGTCCGTTAATCGGGCCTCATGTTAAACTCGGCTCGTTAGCAGCCCCACGCGTACATGTAATTTAATATTTTCGCCCCCCCCCTTCCCCCCCCCCACTTCTCTCTCTCTCTCTCTCTCTCTCTCTGATGACATTTGAGGCGAAAGTGGGCATGGCCACGCCCAGTCAGTAGCCAGCTGCTGTCGCTAGTCATTAGTCCGTTCGCCCATCGCATAGAGACAATTAAAAATATGTTTCATCATCGTTGGTCTATTCAAATTTCTACACGCCATATACCCTGTACCCACTCCCACACCCACACCCACACCCACACCCAGCTCCTAGATTGTTTATTGGCCTAGTGCAAAGAGGATTATTGATTTTCATGAGAAACCCAGAATAAAAAGGAAACAATAACAAAAAAGTTGATCAAAAATAAAGAAATTATAAAGAAATTATAAAGAAAACAATTTCGAAGTAGCCGCCGCAGGCCCATGAAAATGGCAAGTGAGCAGCTTCTATGGAGCGTGCTGCACTACAGCATACCCTGTATGTGAAGGAGCTTGGATTGAAGATGTGATATATAGCTTATATCTCTCTCTCTTTTACTTTCTCCATCTCTATCTTTATCTCAGTTATTTTTCTATATCGCTCTACCTGATTCTCTCTTTCTATATTTTCTCACTCGCTCTATCTCTCTCTCTATATATGTTTATTTATATCTGCCTTTCTCGCTCTATCTCTCTACGTCTCTCCCGTTTTATATTTGCGCGTCTTTACGTTTCTCACTCTTTCTGCCTTTATATCTCTTAATCTCATTAGACATATCTTTTTCTCTATCTCTATCTCACTATCTCTATATATCCTCCCTGTCTCACACTCTCACTTACTCTCTCTCTCTCTCTGTCTGTCTTTCTCTCGCTCTATCTACAATGGTAGCTCTAATCTCTCTCTTTCTGGCTCTATCTCCCTCTTTCCCTCTCTCTCTTTTAAAGTCTTTAAGAATAGTTGATGATGAGTGCAGCTGATGACGTTATAACTTATATAGACTGTCGTACAGAGTACATCTGTCTCTCTCGCTCTCTTTCTCCATTCCCCCACCCACTCCTTTACAGCATTCTTTAAGTCCGCCTTTTCGAGATATTTTTGCAAGTTTATGGTAACATTTTCAGCCAATTTTATGCGTACATGAAATGAAAATAAGAAACATTCCTGAAATCTTTTATTTTGTCTTGTTTTGATTTCGGTTTTTCTTCTTCTTCTTCTTTTTTTTTGCTTTGAGCCTGGCAACGCGCTGACAAAGCCAAACAAAATAAACTTTTGTAAAGTAGGAAAACACTGAAGAAGAAGCAGCTGAAGGCAGTTGCCAAAGATACACTTTTTACTTAGAGTGTGTTATTGAACCCAGTCGAGTTGTCTATGGAGTGTGACATAAACATGTTGGAAGCACGTCAAACGCAGCAATTATTTATTATTTGGAAGTATTACTCCATAAAGGACTATCATATTCAGCCCTCTCTCTCTCTCACTCTCTCTCTCTCTCTCTCTCTCTCTTTCTCTGCGTGCGTATGTGTCTTGGGGGAATAAGAAAATGCGTACTGCAGTAAGGCAACGACTGTCGTCTGTCGTCTGTCGTCTGCCGTCGTTGTCGTTAAAAAATATATAAAATATTGATGGAGAGGCGTGCTCGACTTTGAAATACCCCCACTTTAGTGTTTCAAACCCTGCAGTAACTCTTATGCATACATAAACTGAATATAAAATAAGTAAAACACTAACATGATTTATACACGATGACAAAACCTAAATAAGTAACTTAGGAATTATGGGTCTTGTAGGACTTCTAGTGTTGCTCTACAGTTGCTCACTTTAGTCGTTCAAATTCTGCAGTAAGTCGAACTATTTTGAACTTCCAGAGAATGAAAATGAATCAACTGATAATTTAATAAGAGAAGCTTATCTTCAGCTTTAGTTTCAGCTTCAGCTTTAGTGGGTATAATCAGGAATATATAAATAAAGTCACATTAAGAATACAGAAAGTAAACAAAAATAGTTCAACAATCACTTTAGTGGTTCACAAAATGAGTAGAAACAGTTCCGCAATATATTGGGCACATAAGTACAGTTAGTAAGCTACCAAATTTTTGATTTGCCCACGTTTATGGCGCAAACCCAACAGCCCAGAGCAATTGCTAAACTATAAACCAAATCGAATGAGTATAAAAGATTTACTACAACAATACCACACAGACAGGCGAGGCTCTACAGAGCTAAAAAAAACGTGGCTTACCACGCCCACTTTAGTGGTTCGAACTGCCCACTTTCTTGGCTGCGCCGCGAGCAATACTTTTATTGCTTGCAAAAAATTCAAAATGAAATCTACTTGATGGTAAAACATATGACCTTCTTACCACTGGGAATGCTTTAAGTGTGCGACAGGGCACAGCACGCAGTCGAAGAAGAAGAAGAGGAAGGAGCACGCATACACACGTTGATAGATGTGAAATGTATTTCATATACATATATATAGAATATATATATATATATAGTTGTCTTTGTATATGTGTGTGGCCATCAATGAAATGTATTTGAAACGGAAATAAAAAAGCCAAAGCTGGCTGAAGTGAGCGGAAATGCTCGAGTGATTGAATGACTGAATGACTGACTGCATGATTGATTGACTGAGTGTGAGTGGGTGAGTGGTTGGGCGGCTGAGTGAATCGCTGAATGGATGCCGCAATGAGGCGTCATTAGATATGCATGGTTGGCAACACACACACACACACACACACACACACACAAAGCCAAGGCGAAAGGCGAACGGCGAAAGCCGAACTGAAGCTCAAATTCTCAAAGCGAAGCAAAGGACATGGGTTCAAACTATGTCCTCCTCCTCATTTGGAGTCGAATGTTGTGTGTGTTGTGCATTAATTCAATTTGTATCATAATTGGACAATGCTCTATGCTGGCACCAGAGCAGCAAAGCATATTGGCATTGCTATGAATGCTAAGGTATATAGACAGATGTGTTCATAAAAATAGTAGTGTAGCTTGACATATCTGCTAGTCGAGCACACCCGTCTACACACTTACACTCTGCTCAGATTGTAGCTAAGATCGGTTTGTTTCGTTGACGGCGTCTCATTGCCCTCCAACATGACGCTATTCAGCGCTGTGTAGAGCAGAGCTGGAGCATAAGTGCTCCAATTGCTCCAAGTGTAGCTGCTGTCCATCAGCTCCTCATTGTTATCCATTTCGTAGCTATTGTTGTTGTTGCTGTTGCTGTTGTTGTTGTCCTTTGCTCTTTGCCCTTTGTTTGCTTTCGCTAATGTTGCGTGTCCCTTTTTTTCGGGGTGGTAAGTCTCTTATTTGGATTCCATTTATGTGCTCTGCGATGCCTGCAAAGAGCAAAGAATAATACATTTAACTAATTTCGGAATTTCGGGCTCAACAGTGATGCTCGCTCAGCCAGTAAAGGCGAGCGAGCATATTGCTTAGATTTGAAGTGCCTGAAATTCATCAGTGTTGATCTCACACAAACTTAAAGGTAAGTCAGCTCTGCAGCGTGTTAATTTCTGTTGTCTTGTGCTTCCGCTCGACTTAATTGCCAATCGAGTGTGAAACCTTCTGAAGCGGGCATCAAATATTAGATACGCCCATCGCATTCTTGGAATCCTGTGGTTTCCTTTAATTGAGCGCAATTAAAGAGTTCCTTAACTTTTCAATTGACAAGCTCAGCTATTGATGAAGCTCGCTTGGAAGAGCTTATAAGTGGGTATATTGGTTGCATGATGCACGTTACTGATATGAAAAGAGAGCATATTGGCTTTATTATACTCACAGTTGCATTGAATTCCTAAGCTTGTCAATTGACGAGTTCAGCTATTCATGAAGCTTGCATGCTAGAGATTCTATGTGGGCATATTAGTTAATAATACTCTTTCATGGTGCGAAAAGAGAGCATATTTGTTATATTAGAAGAGTCCGAAGAGCCCGAAGAGTCCATAGAATTGATAAACCGAAAAGTGGGTATATTAGTAGATTTATAGTCGTGTGTGAGTATATTGGGTCTATCATACTCTACTCATTCGAAATGTGGAAAAGAGAGTTGTATTGTAATTGTCCAGCCTATAAGAGGAAGAGTGTATAGTTTACATTATGCTCGCTTGTGGCATGAAAAAAAGGGGTATATCGGTTTTCCAACACACATCACAAAAATTATATAGAATATATCTGTGATAGGCCACTTCACAACTCCACTTCCAAAATATGATTGAAAATTACGAAATTATTTTCTAAAATTTTTGGCCAACGACTGAGCGAGCATGAGATGGTCGTCTAGATCCAAATCTCTCTTTGATTTTTGCCTTCCTCCAAATATTTGTTTTCGATATTTTCTCTGTTCTGTTTGCCCATTGTCTGTTGTTGGGCAAAAAACTTTGTCAGGCCCTAAAAAATTGCGTGAGTTTTTTGGTTTTGGACTTTTGTCAAAGGTTTTCAAATTGATTGTGATTTGTGTTTGTCGAAGGTTTTTGCCTCATTTGCGGTTTTTGCGGTCCGTTTGGCATTGAATGTGGAAATCGAAAGGCCTTTAAGGCCAGGCTCAAATGGAAATGGAGCTCTGCCTTAACAGGGACAACAAAACCAAACGAAACCAAACCAAACCAATTTGGATTGAACGAAAAAAAACTTTTAAATTAACACAAAACTTTCGCACATCAAAGGCAATTAAAAGTTGTGAGCAGAGCAGAACACAGCAGGCCACACCAGACCAGGTGAATGGCAACTTAATTAGAGCTCTATTGTGGAGCTGCGCTTATCCAGTAGCTCATTATTCATTTTCCATAGTTGCTTTGCTGCTCATATAAACAATTTTACTTGAACTTTATTTAAATCGAGTTTGTTTCATGCCAAACTTTTGTCTCAACTAAACACGTAGAAAACATGTCGAGTGATAGTTTCTATCACATACAGAGCAGCTCGACGATATCTAATCAAATCGAGTGCGTTCCTTATCTGAATAAACCACTTCGAATAGGAACTTGACTAGCATTAGAGAAGCAGCTAATGAATGAAGATTGAGTGTGCGAGCAGCTGACTTTGTTATACCCACGACACAGTGGGCCTGACAAGCTTATCTATAGATCTAAACTATACCGAAGTCTAACTAGTTTTCCATCTGACATATGAGTATTATTTAGAAATTCTATTCAACTTCATTTAAGCTGATAGCTTTGCTAACTACTCTCGCATGTGGCTTGGATTTAGCTATACAAATAATGAAACCATTTTTTAATGGACGTACTATTCAAGAACCTAAATGCTGCATTTCATTAAACTAACTCAAACAGCTCTCCAGCTATGATCAGAAAACCAAGAGCTAATAGAGCTTTTCATCGATTAGTTTCGATAGCACTACTATTTTTCTGAACACAGCTGTTTAAGAGTATACATATCAGGATATCAGATACCCATGGTAAACAATGTATGATTTATATCAGATATTCTAGTTCTTTCCTTAAATAATATTAAAACTTCTATTTAATAGCTATATTTCTGCAGCATATACACCTGCACGTACACATACTACACCTGTTTCTTTGTTGTCATTGAATACAAAAATTTTCAATCTGTTTGTGACACAACAAATAGAAATATATATATATATATATATATAGAAGGAGAGAGGGAGGGGTAAAAGCGAGAGGTCTCTCTCTGCAGATTGAAACAAAAAAAAAAAAGCCAAACTAATTCAATTCACCAAAAACGCTCTTTCAACGTGTCCCCAGAGCTAGATTAACTCACCTGTAGCTATTTGTTTATTTTTTCGCCCACCTCCTCCTTTGTTCTTCGTCGTCTTCTTCTTGTTCTTCTACCTTTGTGTGTTTGTGACAACGCGTGAAGAAAATTGCTTTTCACTTTGCTGCTTGTGGCCCCAGACCCGTGGCTCGAATTACAGCTTGAGCTGAACTTGTTTTCCCTGATAACTAAAAGAAAAACAGTTTGAGGCTGCCTCTGACAGATTGAGACAATTGCTGGCCCTTGCCGCACTTGCCACATGCCAGTTGCCAGTTGCCAGTTGCCACTTGCCGCGAAAGAATGCAGCAGCAACGGCAACAGCAGCGGCAGCAGTCAATGAAAATTTGACAAATTAAGCGCGAAGCTCCTAACTCTACCTCCAACATTTCAGATAGAATTTTCCAAGTAGAATTTTCTTGCTTTCAAATGTGAAATAAGTTGAGAGTGCTCTAGTCGGCAGTGCTCGACAAGCAGATGCTCTGTAAAGCTTATTAGAGTTGAAGCTGAACACAAAAAGTAACACAAGCGCCATCTACTGTGCACTTTATGCAGCAACCGCAACAGCAGAGCTTGTGCTGCCTACACAATGAGTAATAGCCTGATGGAACTTGGGCTCTATTTGTAGGATTTGAATGAAACTTTCATATTTTAAAGTTAAAAGATTCTAGTTGTTGTGGCTTACGAGAAAGCTGCATCAGATGGCCAGAGAGACGAGCGGACAGACATGGTTAGCTCTACTTAGTTTGTTTCTGCAGATCAATATAGATATATATACCTTATGGACTTTGCTACATCTCCTTCGATAATATACCTCTTTTTCATCAAAGATAGTATCAATAGAGAGTTCATCAATTAAGCGAATGACGCTTGCTTGGCCAAATATGGTTTGTTGGGAACTATGCAAAAATCAATTAGCCAACGAGTTGACTGCGCTCGCAGCAACAACAGCAATCGGATCTGTGTCTATACAAAACATATGGCAATATTTTATATGCTGTTGACAGAGCAGCAATGGGGGAGGCGGGGCGAGTCGGGGAGGGGCTGGGAGCAAGTCTGAAAGGTGGGCGTGGCTGCAGTTGCGGCGCAGTCTTAATGAAATGTAAACAAACTTCAAAAGAATGTTGGCTATAATTGGCAGGCAGGCAGACAGCCCGGAACTGCATTGCCTCAATTGTAGGGGAGAAATAGAAAGAGACGGCAGATACCATAGAGAGCCAAAGAAAGAGGGAGAGGGGGAGGGATGGGGAGAGCAAGGGGAGTCTAGAGTGTAGCCAGAGTCGAGCTAAGAGGAAATAGCTCGCGAAATAGACTCAAAATATTTGCGCAAAAAATATTTGTCGAAATGGACAACAACAACAAAAAGACTGAGAACATTGCAGTCGAGTGCAGCCGACTGCATAATACTCGTTCACATGTCAAAAACTGAATGTCGGCAATACAGATCCTATAGCTCTAACCACTGCTGATTGGATGTAAGACTTTGAGATCTTAGCTCTACAACCTGTGCAAGCTACAGTTTTTCTTTCAATTTGCCACGCCTCCCAAAGGCGTGTGTATATGACTTAAGGCTTATCTACAGAGCAGCTCTTCTGTAACTTGCGTAACAAATTTATCTAATTGTGTGGAGGAAGCTAACAGTAAGTAAGCCGGAAAAACATGGAAGATGCGGACAAATCCGATTTGCCACGCCCCCACTGAGCATATCCAAGCAATCTCAACACTCAATAACAATAGACTCTGCCTATTCTATATATTCAACACATCAAAAGCTCCAGCAAAAATAGAGCTCTGTCAAAGTGCACCTAGAACCAATATACTCGCGCTTACTTAGCGCTGCTTGTTCGAGTAATGAAGAAAAGTGCAGGCGAGGCATAACTTTAGCTGCCCACTGGCCACGCCCCCTTTTGACTGATGTTCCGGCTAACAACGTTATTTTTTCCGGCTTCTGCCACTTTTCAGCAACTGCCGCACAAAAATTGAATTTCATTTTTATTTCTGCTGGCCGCACTTGAAAAATGGCGAAGCTGTCACGTTCTGAACTCTGGATGCTCGCTCAGCGGGCGAGAAGAGGGGTCCATGTGGTTGCGAGAGTCTATGAATTTGACATTTATATAACTTAATAAGGAATACTAGCCTACTTTAAAGGAGAGATTTATCCCTAAGCGATTCAATTAGTTTTCCTTTACTATATCTCCAGATTTATATATCTTTCTTAATCTATCTAAATTTGACACTTAGGCGAGCATTATGCAGTTGGTAGTGCTCTATTCTAACATACTTGCGTGCTCTATTTTTTTAAATTTAAAGTCGCTTTTCGTCGTTTGTTTGGCTGAATGCGGGCAGATTACGTATACGCCCCATTGTGCCAGAAATTTTTTTTTATTTCGTTTTTGTCTATTTTGGCATTAAATGAATTCGTCTTCGACCTTTGTCTTGGCTGAAGTTTGGCCAACATTGTGTCAAAAATAAAAATAATATAGAAATGACATTATGACAGAAATGATAAAAAGAAATTTTCGTTTTGTGCTGCAAAATTACAGAAATGATAAGAAGAAAATTTCTGCTTATTTTTAAGTGGAGTAAGAGTAGAGTAGAGCTTGTATAGGCATGGACAAACAGAGTCTATAGAGTAGATTAACTATGGGACTGTGCATATACTCTATAATCATTACCTGCCCAACTTATACTCTACTCTCCTCTTTAGAAGCACAGGTCGGTTGCCTGCTGTCTTTTGTCAGCAATATACCCGCTATTTAACAAGTCTGAATGGGCTTAGGGTATATGAAGAATAAAGGCATAATAATAATATAAGAGAGTTGCGCCATTGTAGCTGTCTAACTGTGCCTATGACGTTAGCAAGCCGAGTGCCTGTGTATATGTGTGTGTGTTTGTGTGTGTGTGTGTGTTTGTGTGTGTGTGTTTGTGTGTCAATAACTCTGCGCTATGCTGGTTTACTTTTTAGGCTCTTGCTGCCTGCCCGCCTGTCCGCCTGCCTTTCGCTCATTCTCGCCACGCTCTTGCTTTAGCTTGCCCGTTCACACACACACTCTGCCTCTGTGCCTCTCTCTGTTGCGCTCACACTATGGATGTGTGTGCAACCCACCCCCGGTGCCTTGAGCAAACTTCTGAAACAATTTAATGTAAAAATGTGCAGCGCCCACATTTGTGGGCATGGTCGTCTGCTTTAACTTAAACAGCAGCAAGAGACCACGAGAGACAGAGAGAGAAAGAGAGAGAGAGAGTGAGAGAGTGGAAGAGGTGGCAGAGGAGTAGAAGGAGCAGAGCAGAACACTTTTGCTTTTAATTTTGGATGCGGCTTTTGTTTAGGCATTTAGCACACAATGGCATATAAAATGAACTTGAAATTGTAATTGCCAAGGCCTAAGCATGTTTTTTAATTTGCCACACACACACACAGACATACACACACACACACACACACACACACACATAAAAAGCGGAGAGCATGTGTAACATATTTAAATAAAATTAATTTTAATACCAAATTGGCCGAATGCCTTGCCGCAACTACGCAGGAAGAACGTGAGAGCGAAAGAGAGTGAGTGAGAGGGAGATTGAAATTATTCGCATAAAATTCATCAAAATGATTTTTTAATGAGCTACGTGAGCTGCTTTAGGCCAAAGTATTTATTTACGTTTATTTGCCTGCTTTCGCACCTAACAAAACGCCAAGCGAAAAAGATTTTAACAATTGCCGCAAATGCCAATATAAATAGCAGCGGCCAGAAAGGCAGACAAACACGCATAGACTCCAGATAAATACATATGTATATATATATATATATATATATACATATATATAAATATATATAGATTTGTTTAAATAAATGTTTGCGGCAACAAATTCTGGCATGGAAAAAGCAAGTTGAGTTGCAGCTAAGCGACTGCTTAATACTCGCTCAAAACTAAATTGGAGCGAATTGCACAAAGAAATGGAGTTTTTGTTCGAAAAAAGGTTTCTGATGGATGGGTAGAGAATTTGAGCAGAGATTTCACACACACTAAGCCAATATGCTCATTTTACCTATGTGAGCAAGCATCGTTAGTTGTTGTCAGGCTGTTACAGGTTTGCCTAAGAGACTTTTATACTCGTTTATAGTTCAACTGTAGCGACAACTTCACAACTACGCACGAAGCCAATATACCCTCTTTAACCATACTGAACGGGCATCAAAGGCGGTTGGCAATCTGTTTCTGGTCTGCTCTCATAAATTTTATGCTTGTTTATAGCTCAAATACAGCTAAAACTGTTCAGCTATGCCATGCAGCCAATATACTCGTTTCTACCATGCCGAGCGGGCATCCAAAGAAAGCCAATATGCTCGCCTTAATTTGCTTGAGCTGAGCGGGCATTAAAAGCTGCAGGCAATTCGCTCATTTCTCTCATAAATTGAATTCGACTGCCATCAAGAGTCGCTCACAGTCCAGCTATGCAGCTGTGCAGCAAGCTAATATACTCACTTTCCACCCACTCTGTGAGCGGGCATTCAAAATGGCCAGCAATGTGTTGCGCGCGGTCTGCGTGGGCGAGATAAATTGTTTATGCGATTTTAATTTGTTTGCGTGTGTATTAAAATATTTGAAATGAAAGCATCGAGCGTACGCGCCCTGCGGCGGCAATCGAGGACTACTTAACGCATACTCCGAGACGCGATTAGACAAAGACAAAGACGCGACTAAATATAGCAATGGCTCGGCCAGCTGATACCGAGCTCATCCGTCACATCTTGCCACAGAACGCTGCCAAAAATGTGGCCCCAAATGATTGAGTTAACCTTGCTCGTGCCCGCAGTTGGCAAGAAGTTGAGGTGCCTCGCCTCGGGCCGGGCCAACAAAGTTGCAGCTTAACAACTTGAGAGGTTTAGCTTTACGGCTCAATTTAAACTGCCAAAAGAAGCCAAACTATGCAAGTTTTAGAGTTTTCAATTATAGCCTCTTTGTCTCGTTGTCGGCCACGTTAGAACACGGATTGCGTTGATGTCGGAAAAGGTTTGAGCGGGATTGGTTGAAGCGCGATTTGTTTGTCAATCTCTCTCTCTATCTTTCTACCTCTCAGTCTCTTTCTGTATGTGTCAGTCAATCATTTTGCCTGTCTCCCTCTATTAGAGCATCCTCATTACCAATACGCTCAGATAACTTATTCAATCCAGTCATATCTGCCCTTTAACTCTTTGCCTCTCTCTCTCTCTTTATGTCCCTTTTTCTTTATATCCCTCGCCTTCTCCTCCATTCTACCTTTCGCTTTGTCACTTTATATCTCACTCTGTATCTCACTCGCTGCATCTGTCACTCTATCTCAGTCTGAAACTTTCTCTCTCTTTATATATCTTCCTGTCTCTCTCTCTCTCTTTATTTCTCACTGTGTATCTACTTATCTATATCTGTCTCTTTATCTTAGTCTCTTTTTTTCTCTATATCTCTCTATTTCCCCTTTTCTCTATTCTCCTTTTTTATCTATTTCTATATTACTCTCTTTCTTTCTATGTTCCTCTCTCTGTCTCTATCTATATTTCTCGCCCACTCTTTGTGTCTTTCTTTCCCTATATCCGCGCTTCTCTTAAATACTTTCTCCATCCGCCATTCTTTTTTAGCTCTCTCCTTGTCTCTATTTTCCTCTTATGATCTTTTTATCTCTCACTCTCTCTCTCTCTCTACCTCTGTCTCGTTTTCTCTATCTCTCTGAACCTCATTACCTCTCTTCGTCTCATTCTCCTTTTTGGCTTTCCCACTCTCTCTCTCTCTCTCTCTCTCTCTCTCTCTCTCTTCACTCTCGCTTACATTCATTTTCTTTATCTAACTTTCCTTGTCTTTTCAGGTAAGCCCTGACCACCTTTCCCTCTCTCACTACTTTGCCTCTCTCTCACCTTCTCTTTCCCTCATTCTGCTCATTCTGTTTATTTCTGTCTATTCGTGCGATAAATCCAAAAGGCAATTGAAAATTTAGTGATTTTTTTCCCTCAATTCCACATGAATGAAATCAGCTGAATGAAATCAGATTTCGGTTTCGGTTTTGGTTTTGGTTTCCATTGAACCTTTTAGGGTTTGAGCTAAGATTTGTTTCCGAATAATTTTATACTCTAAACACACGATTCTCCCAATCGTAACACTTACATATACATATGTATGCATATATGTGAATCAAATTACCATATTAAATGGCTCTTATTGAAAGTATCTCTTGGGAGTAGAGGTTTTTATGAAAATTTCCGTTTTTAGGGCTAGCATTAAGGGTATTACAGCTCAGACAGATTTTCAGGAACAGCGGCTCCAACTCCAACTCCAACTGTGACTCTCATCGTTCTTCATTTGTTAAACTCTGTTTAATTGCCTCTGACAGCTTCAGTGCCACAGAAACCAAAACTACGAAAGTTGGTCGAAACAAATATGGTTAAAGCACGCATACGACCTGTTGTACGCAGCAAATAAACTGAGGCGAATTGAGCCAACACATATACATACATATAAAATATAGCTGTGTGTGTGTGTGTGTGTGTGTGCGTGTGTGTGCGTGTACACACACGTAAGGAAAAGCGAAGGCAATGCCAGCCAAAGGTTTTCTCGTTCAGCTCCATTCGTGGCGTTATCTTATCGCCTGCGAGTTTATCAAGAAGCCAATAGATATTTATGGGTAAACTGTGTATAGAGACGATATCATTACGGTATATTCAAGAAGCTGTCTCTCTCTCCCTCTCTCTCTCTCTGTGTCACAATAAATATTTTGCCAGTTTGCTCCAATACTCCGGGCAAGCCCAGCGGAACCAATTTATTGCAATTATGTGTAAATTGAGGCACAAAGCCAATCCAGACGCGCAGATCTCGAGTAACAAGAGCAGCCACCCGCCAGGCACTTGTCACCACATCACGGGAATGGCAGCCCGCAGCTGGTGCGTGGGCGTGGGCGTGGGCGTGGGCGCTGGCGTGTAAGAAGTCGCTGGAATGGGGGCCAATGAACGGATTCTGAACTGAACTGAGCTGCTGTCCGGTTCTGTTTCAAAACTTGAAAACTTAATAATGAAGCGAATAAGTGAGCCGTGACTGTAGATGCTAGACGAGCAGATACCACGTGCTAGAAACTTCCCAGTTTGGTCAAGTTGACACCTTTTGAATTGTGACAAAGAAAAACTAAGTTTTAAAATCGAGTTTTATCTATAATTCCAGAAGAAAGAACAACAGAGAAGACATATTGCATACTCTAAGTCAAAATCGATTTTTATCGATATTTTAAAAATGGGACTGGAATATTGATAGCCAAAGCTTAGAACAATCTACTTCTTCAATAAATATGCGTACAAACAGGGTATGAGCGAAGATCAAAATCTTTGTCGACTTCCAGTTATGCTTAAGAAACAATATGCCAAAATCAATATTTATCGATATCACAATGAATAGAACAAAGCACATTAGAACAATGATAAGCAATGCAGCGGGAGAAGTTAGTTTAACAAGTTAGTTAGTTAGTTTACAAAGAATCCAAATACTAAAGTCGATTAACTATCGATACTGAGCAAACCAATGAAAGGTGATATCGATAGATGCAAATATGATAAACAAATTGATTCAAATTGTGCTGCTGACTTAGACTATCGAAATAGACTAAA
The DNA here is from genome assembly GCA_035045945.1 of Drosophila anceps. NCBI lineage: Eukaryota > Metazoa > Arthropoda > Insecta > Diptera > Drosophilidae > Drosophila > Drosophila anceps. The sequence goes on along the minus strand of JAWNON010000225.1, from coordinate 762,959 downwards.
AAGTAGTTGCGCCTGCTGCACCCAACTAATATACCCTATCACTATGATAACTGATGCTGGGCATAATGAAAAGAGCAGCTAACTGGATACGTTCAAATATATGCACATGATTTAGAGAGTTGTTTAGGGTTTCATTGAAATGCATACAGAGAGCTGGCTCCACTCGTGTGGGTCGGCTCGCCCTGCCTTTTGGGTTCTGGTTCGACTTGAGCTACTGCTGCTTGAGTTTCTGTTGCTGTTGCTGCTGCTGTTGCTGTTGCTGTTGCTGTTGCTGTTTCAGTTTCAATTTAATTAAATGTTTTGATGCATGACAGCAGCAGAAAATACGAGCACACGATATGGCATTCATTCTAATTCGTTTAAGGACCTTTCCGCTGGCTGAATATCTGCTGAAAGTATTTCGGCTAGTGGGACCGAAGGACGACGCGGAGGCAGAGGCAGAGACGGAGGCCATGGCATAGGCATTAAATTGAAGCAATGGACATACGACTAGGTGCCCGAAAAGCAATCCGTGTTGAAAGCATTTCCGTTTGTGCTCAGCTGACCAGCGTGCTCTGCGTTCTGCTCGTGGCTTTGATGGCTGCTCGCGGCAAGTGTAAAGCGGGCATATTGGTTATATCTTTAGTTAGATCTGACTGTGTGTATGTTATTGTAGCTAGAGAGTGGGCGTAGTCACGGCTACTCCCATCTGGTCTTTGAATCTAGACTTACAACAGGCACACTTATTGACGCATAGTTGTATTCACGCCCATCCACAGAGGCGTGGCAAATCGGAAACTATATCTCGCTCAGCTTTAGAGCTAGACTTTCAGCTAGTCTTGCAGCTAGATCACACCTGAGCTCCTCCACAGTTAGCCAAATATCCATTATGTCAAACAATGCAACTAGGCACGAGTATTTGGCAGTCGGTCAAGCCCTAATGCAATTCTCATTAAGCTCGCCTGCTGGTTAGCTGGTTAGCTGGTTGGCTGGTTGGCTGGTTGTTTGGCCTATTGCTCTGACCGCCTGCTTTGCCTAAATGAAGCCATAGTTCACAGTTGAGTGGTTTAGTGGTTCGGCTGTGCGGTTTAGTGGTGCGCAGTGGTTTTACTGGTTCAGTTGTCTCCTTCGAAAAGGAATCAAAACAAACGTCCCTCATTTTGCACATTAAATATTTAGAGCTCGGGCAGAGTTACGGCTGCTAGATTTTTGTTGTTGATTGTTTTACGGGATTTGTTGGCACTAAAAGTCAACTGGAAAAAACACACACACACACGCACGCACACACACACACACACACACACACACACACACACACACATACACACACACACACACACACTCACAGGATATATGAAGTGGAAAACACGCTTAGCCCAGAGCTAGCCATCAGGACTAAATCCAATTTGACTGCCCTTAAAGCTAGAGACTTGAGATTTGAAATATATATTCATGTTGATGACAAGCGACTTAGCATAAATACTATATACTAAGTATAAATACTATATACTTAGCATATATACTATATACATAGTATATATACTATATACAAATTCTTTAGTCTTAAAGCTAGAATCAACTAGTTTTGCGGGTAGCTCAGAGTTGAGCTTGAACACAATTAGAACTGTAAGATGGAGCGTGGCAAATGGTCGGTCATATATGAAATGAAGGGATTTTGAAGACTAGAGACCAGTCTCTACAACTTGCATCAGGTGTAACAACCGTAGTTACCTCTGGCACAAGATTCTCGGCGTGAAGAGGCAACAACTGCTGCAGGCAATGGGTCGATGCATCAAGCAGCTGGAACAACCAGATGTCATCCACGTTGGCAGCCGAAGCAGGCAGCGTAGAGCTCTAGCAGCGCCTTGTGAACTGTAATTATGATGAAGCTCTTCCAGCTGTTGCGCTGAGCAGGATTAGTGCAAGGAGCGCAGGGCATTTCCATTGCTTGGCTCTAACGCTGAGCGAAACCAAGAATTACAATTTATACAAATGGTTTTCCTGTCTGTTTATAAATATATTTATATTCAGAAGAAAAAACTCACACACAGACAGACACACACACACACACTCGAACACACACTCGAACACAATTTAATTTTGATTTTAAATTTTCATTAAATTGGAAACTGAATTCAATTTTGTTTGAACAAATTTCACATTCGCTGCCGATTAAGCAATTTTTAGATATTTGTCCATGAATTGTAAAGAGAGTATATTGGTTTTGCAGCATGCCCGCCTTGCTGTGCATTCGCCTCTATAGCAGCTAAAGCGCATACAAAGGGCTACTCCCAACTGCGTGTTTCGCAGTCTCAGAACTTTGAATCGAGATCCACAGATACGCCCATAAAAGTCCATCCATTTATGAATCAATTGTATGCAACATGAACGAGTATACAGCAGTCCGTTACGCCCGACTGCAAAGCTTTTACACGTTTTTTATAGTTAAATAAATCAAGTTTATTTGGTAAGCTCCGTGATTATTAAACAATTAGCGCTAATGAAAACTATTTCCAATACAGAATTTACAAATCAATTATTGCTAATGAAAAGCTGCGCTTTGCTCTATGCAATATTCATGTGCGACCAGTGGGCGTGGCTATAGAAACTACAGAAAGACTTTAGCCATAGAGAGGACATACCTGCAGTTGTGCATGTGTATGTATGTGCGCATGTGTGTGTGTGTGTGTGTAAAGCGAATATCAATTCAATCAGAAACTGAACTAAATACTAAATCCAATACTATAACCAATATACTCCACTGGCAATGTAATGAAATCTTTCAAATCTCACAGCACTCAGTAAACGAGCAAATCGAAACAAATATACTCTGTCTCTCTCTCTCTCTCGCTCTCTCTCTCTTACTCCGAATATGCTATCATTACACAATTACTGTTGCTGTAAACACATTTCAAACAAAAGTAATAAAGCCAATATACTCTGCTTGCAACGCGTGTGCGAGCATCATAAAACAAGTATACTCTCTGAGCACATCTCGAAGGATCACAGTGATAGACATAAATCTACTCACTTTTCACTTTGCCAGCGAGCATAATAGCAAACAATATACTCTCTGTGCAATAAGTGAGCGAGCATCATGATACCAATATACTCTCTTTTCATAATACTCGTTTGTGAAACTTGGAATTAGTGTATGAAACTGCATATACTTTACTTTGCACTTCATGGACGAGCATTTTACAACCAATATACTCTCTTTTCACATCATGCTCAAGAAGTTGCTCAACTGAAAAGCGAATGAATTCAGTGCAGAGTTTTCCACACTCTTTTCACAAGTCAAACAATAAATATAATATATCATAGAGCCAATATACTCATTTGACACAACACGAGCGAGTATTACTTAACTAATATAACCAGTCTCCAGTCCGCCGATTTGAAGAACTCTTCTTTTTCTTCTTCTTTTCACATCAGTAACGTGCATCATGCAGCCAATATACCCACTTAGAGCTCGTCAATTGAAAAGTTAAAGAATTCTTTGTCAATTCGCTCACTCGATTTCTCTGCGAATTGCACTCAATTAAAGGAAGCCACAGACATCCAGGGATGCGATGGGGCGTATCTAATATTCGATGCTCGCTTCAAATGATTTCACACTCGATTGGCAATCAAATCGAGTGGAAGAACAAGACAGCGGCAGAGCAGAGAGATTTGTCTATTTCTAGTGTAAAATGAGAATTACAATTTGATTTAGGATCTGAAAACTGAAACTGAAACTGAAACTGTGAAAATTCCATTGAATTTTCACTGAATTTGAGTGGCTCTTCAATCGAGCTGAACTTTTATTTTTTTTGAAAATTTCAATTATTATTTATTTAGTAATTTGAGTGGATTAATGCATTATTAGGCACTTCCTGTTGCATGGCAAACACGAGTCGAGAGCTTCAATATTTTTTACATTTTCAGTTTTTTCTTTTAGTTTTTTTTTTTTTTTTGTAATTTAAGCTGCTCAAATAACAAAATTGCGTGAAGTGTAAAACAAAGATCGCGCGAGGAGGCTTCACTGTACAGTGTACAGTTTTTTTTTTTCAATTGTGCATTAAAAATATTTGCGCAGCAAAAAAACAAAAAAAACAAAATTTTTTATTTTTTTCGATGAATTTTCAATTTTTCTCTCTTTTACTTACCGTGAATTTATGCTTTAAAAACTAACGGAACACATGTTTTTTTATTTATAAATTTTGTTATTTTGCTTATTTTTTTTAGTAATTTTTATAGCTACAAATTAAATAAACAAGTATTCACACACTATTTAAATGTTTAATTTTGGTTTGTTTGTTTTTTTTTTGTTTTTTGTTTTTTTAATATTTGAAAATTTGAATTTGGTTTTGAAAACTGTTGCCGCCGGCATTTACCATGCTAAGGAACATTTTGCCAGAAGACGCATTCAGCGACTTTTCGAACTGTTCGCGCGCGAGTTTTCCATGAAACTGCGAACGCCAATGCTCGCACAGTGCTAGCGCTCAGTATGCTGCCAAGGCAAACAAAGCAGCGCAGCAGACAGCGCAGCGAGTAGTAGCGAGCAGAGGCAGCGCGCAGCAGGCGCTTGTTGCTAACTATTCGCTGTCGCTTGTTGCTGCTGTTGCTGCTGCTGCTGCCGCTGGGAATTTTTTGGCAATTAATTGCCCAACAAAAGACTTGCTGAAATTTCCCTTTTTTTTTACGGCCGCACACACTAGCACACTAGCATACGAATTCATTTCGCCTATAAATAGTACTAAAAGCAACTGCATAAATGTATATGCAATGCAAATGAATGCCGTTACACTTGAGCAGTGTTGCCGTGCTGCGCGCATATTGCCTACACTTTTCGGCTTGCGTCTGCGCTTAGCTCGGCTCGAATCGCTTTTTTGCGCTCTCTCTGTTTTCGTACGCACATTCGTAAACAGAGCGCGAGCACGTGTGAAACGCAACAAAAGGCAAACTCAAATTGCCAGCCACATGCGGCATGTGTGCCTGTGTGTGTGTGTGTGTGTGAGAGTCTATGTGTGTGTGTTTGTTGCTTTTGCTGGCGGCACCAAATGTCTTGTGTCATTGGCAAAAGGCAGCCGCAGATGAGCGCGGCAACAGCCAAAAATGCCTTAAGTAAGCAACATTAAAGCATATGAGAATACGAAAAAAGAAAAGAGTTTTCTCGGCGAGGCGTGCAGATACCCTGTATTTAGCTAGGCGGTGACTTCACATAGATTTTTAATACAATTTCCAGACGCCTTTAGTTGCGTCTTCTTCTTTCGATCGCAATCTGACAAATTCTGCACGCATCTGCACAGTTGCCCCAATATACCCCATCTGCAAGCGATTGCAGAGCATAAAGAAAACATTCAGTGTTCTAATCATAAATCGACGAGAGTAGTTCGAATCGCCTGTGTGTGGCCTTGGCCGCTCGCTTCTGATGTGCTGCCTGAGATGAAAAAGGCATTGCAGCCGCGACGACACTGTGCCAACCATCAATCCATCAATCCATCATGCATCAATCATTGCGTCGAGGCAACAATAGCCACATCACCCGCCACACAACATGCACTTAAGTGCGAATTCCCATGCAGCTCACGCGGTGTATGCGCAATGTCAACTTGGCCAGCAACTGCTCAGCTCAGCCTTAGCCACTTGCTGACATATTTTGGCAAGAGCTGCGCTGATGACCCATATTTAATCAACAGTAATTGCGCTGACCTTCGCGCTGTCTCCCACTCAAACTGCCACTCCCCCATCCACGCCATTTATCAGTGTCCTTAATGATAATCTGTTTGGAAAATTTTAAACATTTTCATACCCTGTACTTATTAAATATGGTATAACAGGGCGTATTGCTTGACCATATTGGTTGTCCAGACTTGACTAAACCCATATATATACATATTCTTGATCAGCGAGCTGCGTTTAACTGATCTAGCCATGTCTCAGCGTCTGTCTGTCTCCCCGTCTGAACTGCAAATCTTAAGAACGTAAACTTTCAAATATAGTTTACTCGTATATCTAAACCATATATATCTTTATATTTCTATATCTATTCAGTAACTTTTTCGATAACTCATTCCAATTGCTTGACATCGATAAGAGTTGATATATTGAATTTGGCTTTTGCAGCATAACTTGAAGATCCTCAAAGCTAGAGACACCAAATTTACTTTGAGTTCTCCTCTGAGGAGTGCACAGAAATTTAGGATTCTAGACCTTGTATACCCCGGCCAAATGATTAATAGACTTCAGCTTTAGTATGCTCACACTTTCGAGTGTCATGAAAATTGCACTACGATCGCTTAATCGTTTCGTCAAGCTAGATCTCATAGTGTCTATAGGTCTATAGGACGAACAAGAGCAGCTGCTGCCTAAAGATAGATAAAGACGTAGACGGTGCTCAGGGCTCTATGTGCAAGTGCTAATGAGTATATAGATACACAGGGTATCTCTAGTAGTGCACTCCCCACTAGCAGCACTGTAATTTTCTTTTGTCTCTCGTTTTTTTGGTGCTAAATACCGACAGAATGTGACGTGACAGGACAGCTCAACATGTTTTTGATTGATGGGCAGGCTGCGCGCTTCGTCCGGCTCCTGCGCCTGATGGCCTTTCAAAGAGATTTACGTAAATAATAAAATAATAAAAATTTAATTTGCAACAGGATATCCTGTTGCGTTCCTCTCCGATCTCGTCTCTCCGCGCTCGGCTCTCATAAATAAACTACTTAGACTGAAATTCAGCAAAACTCGGCCGTAATTTAATACAGAATATTTTTTCAATTAAATTCAGTGCCAACGCGTTTCATAATGCCAGATTTAATCAAATTAATAACAACTTACATAATAATCTGTTGTTTCCGCTTTACTTTAGATGCCCTCGGGCTATAAGTGGACCGGACGGGGTATATTCATTTGTAAGGGCAAGAAGGATTATGGAAAAAATGCATCTATTTGTGCTTGATGACTTCATTTAGCCAAAGTAAGCATGACAATCGGACAATCTGCCTATCGAAATTTTGATTTTGAATTGATTTCTTGTACATAACTCGAAGACTACCTGAGCTAGAGCCATCGAATTTGATATGTGGGCTATTGGGTATTATGTATACTGTAAGATTATTTCACTTTTGAAATTCCGATCCATATGCCTCCACATACGAGGTTGGTCTACAAGAAAGATAGATATAGATGTTTGCCATTTGTATATAGTTATCTAGAATGATTTTATCATTATTGTGTACCGATAAAAACATTCTCTTTACGCAATATCTTTGCAAATCGCTATCGATATATATTACTATCGCAGACTATAAGATCTAGAGAGCTGAAAATTGATCTGCAAATGATCAAGTTCTTTAATTAGAAGCCAGATATGTGATATATCTCAGGCAACAGTTCTTCAGTTCAGGGTAAAGTGCAGTCGAGCATACCCGACTAGAGCACTGCCTAGCTGACTGCCAGTTCATATCGCAGCCTAAGAATCAGGCAAAAGCAGCTTATGTTTGGCCAAGACTTAGCTGCCAGGCAACCAGTCGGCTATTAAAGTCGCCATCTGTTAGTTTTCCGAGGCAGCGAGAGGTGGGCGGGTGGGGTGGAGTGGGGCAGAGCAGGTGCTCAGGCGTGCAGGTGCTATTTGAAAACTCCGAAACACTTTGATTTACGGCTAATAAACTGCATGAAGGCATAAGCAGTACCAACTGGGCAAACTTTATTAAAATATGCAACGGTGTCAATAAGAGGGGCGTCTGCTTTTGTTTTTTTGTGCTTTTTTCTGCTTTTTGTTTTTTTTTTTTTTTTTTTTTTTTTTGGTGCAGCTTCATTAGCAAAGGTTCAATTTCCATAAACCATAAAGTTTGCCTTTACTTCCGAAGAGGCGGCGTGGGCTGCAGGAGGCGTGGCTCGTAAAAAGTTAAAGCTGTGTCAAAAGAAACAAGTCAGACGGCTCTAGTGCAACGTGCAAGAAAGACTAGCAGATGCTCTGCAGAGAGCTGCTAGGGATCTTCTACTCATATAAGGAGGGATAGCAGGAGAGTCGGACGGACAGCAGGACGAACTGTTGGGCGAACAATCGGACGGACAGCCGGATGGGCAGTCTGACAGACAATCGGACTAACAGTCAGACGAACAGTCGGACAAACAGTCGGACGGACGGTCCACGATCAGTCACATGGACAGTCGGATGGACAGATGTCGCTAGCTTTATCATCTCAACTTCTCATTCTAGTCAAGCATTTAGGTGTATATAGACTTGTTGACTTCGGCCACGCCTTCTCTTGCCTGTAACATTCATTTTCACTCAACCAATATACCTTGCTCAGTATTTGCCATAAGTTCAGTTTATATACAAAAAAAAGGAAGCAGCAAATCAACTACGAAATGAAGGCACAACACGAAAACTTTTTGGGCAGTACACACACCCATGTGTGTGTGTGTGTGTGTGTGTGTGTGTGTGTGTGTGATTGTATATGTATGCAAGTGAAAAATAAAGGTGTCACCTTATGGCGCTGTTCATTTTTCAGCTCGCGTGCGCACATGTCGAAGCAAACCTTTGGGGGGGGCAACGGCGTAAGCTGTAATCTGGCTAGCAGATTCGCTGCCTGGCACCCTAGCACCTTAGCTGCCTGGCTGCCTGGCTGCCTGGAATATCCTTTATCCTTGCTACTCTTGGCTGGCTGAAATATACTTTATGCTGACTCCTGTTAATTATGCGTCTACGTGACTTTTGTGACTCGGGGACACCGAGCCGCGTGCGCTTGTTGCGTTGCGTTGCGTTGCGTTGCGTTGCGTTTCGTTTCGTTTCGTTTCGTTGCAGCGCAAGTCTTAAGCTTAACCTTGAACTGTTAAACCATATTTATGTCACAGACACACACGCATACAGCGTGTGTGTGTGTGTGAGTGTGTGTGTGTAATATGCGCCATTTATCTTAGCTGCCCCCAACGTCTAAGCATCCAATCAAGCTTAGACTCCATATGCCAGCCGGCGCGAATCAATGCGAATTACTAAATGCCACACAAACCAACAACTGTGACCCAGTGTCTGTCTCCCTCTCCCCCTCTCTCTCTCTCTCTCTCTCTCTCTCTCTCTTACTCTCACTCTCTCTCTGTCTCTCACTCAGTATAGGTGTATAGGTGTAGCCACAGTTGCTACTTGTTCTGCTTGTTATTTGCATGCAAAACTCCAAATTGAAGTGCAAAGTTTTCAAATTTAAAACAAAAATAAAACAAGATAAAAGAAGACGGAAATCTGTTAAGGGCCGAATATTGAATGCTCTTTACTGTGGTACTCTATATCGACTATATATTCAATTTTCGTTGACAAAGAAAAAGTAAAAAGAAAATCAATATAAAATGTCTTCTCTTATCTCTATCTCTGTCCATTGGAAATAGAAATTTTTTAGATATATGAAGAGATCGAAAATCAACTATAATAAATTTTTAAAAAATTCCAAAAAAAGCTCAAGAGATAGTATAAAATAAATTAGTTTTTAGTTTAAGAAAAGAAAAAGAAAAACTTGACGAGAAATAGTAAAAAGCTTTTGCAGACATGCTGAAAAATAGATTTGCAGACATCCTGAAAAATAGCAATAATTTTTGAAAATTAGAAACATTTGAGAATTGAAGAACTTTCAAGAAATTTGACAAATACCTCAAGAGGATGTAAATTTTTTTAAATATCTCGGAAAATGAAAAACTTTTTGAAGATATGCTGAAAATGTAGAACTTCTTTTAAATACATTGCTTTTATTTTAAGACATAACTAGAAGAGTTCTTACAAGAATATTGATGTATTGAGAAGAACAAGCTGAAAAAGAAGAAGCTTACTCAATATTCCAGCAATCCTTACTGTGAGATCTATATAGGAAAATGGCTTCAGGTAACGTATTCCAATTGCTGTGTGAAACAAAAATAGATATGTACGAGGGTGGACTGAAAGGTTGACGATATTGAACTGGAATTGAAAAGAAAAGAAATTTACAAAAAGAATATTTGAAAAATTGAAGTAATAATATTATAAAAAATGTTGAATATTTATATGGTTTTTGGTTAGTTTGGATGTTTTTAAAGCCAACTTCGCCTATTTATACATATGTTAGCTTGAGTTGCCTATTCTTTTTCAAGCTGAAGTTGTTCTAAAATCAATGTACTTAAGGAAACAGCTTACTGGAGGCTCAACATAACTGAACGAAAACTCTATAAGCCCAACAAAGGGCATACATAAAGCAAACACATGTGGGGGAGAGAGTGAAAGAGACAGAGCTAGAGAAGGAGCAAGTTATGAAAAACATGATTTATGAAGCAAAAACTTTGATTTGAATTGTGCATAGATTGTGATGTGCCTGAAACTAGTTTACCGAGCTGATTGTGTCTGGTTGGAGACTCGAGACTCGAAATGTTCAACTTTCAGGTGGGCCAGGAAACACCTGAGAACTAGTTTACCTGACTTCATTATGCTGCAGGTGACTGCCTAAGAGCAACGTGTCCTCAAAGACTGCTCACATTAGTTAGTTATTCGGTTTTAGTTTCCAACTGGCATTAACATCTGTAATCAAGCTCAAAAGATGTCTTTCTTTTACGACCCAGAGCAGTGGGGGAATGTGACTGAGCCACACGTCGTCTCGCACCGCCGCAAAGGTGCCATTGAGCTGTGCCCCCAAATGGCTGTAAAATAACCCTTTTTTCTTATTTCGGTTCGCCATCTAATGTTTTATGCACGCTGCCCGAAATTAGCTTAACGATGATCTACTTTACGACTGCGGAAACTGCCGTCCGTTCGGTCCCAACTCAGCTCAATGAAAACTGAGCGAGCCCGACCCATCTAAAAAATGCATCAAATCGCACTTTAAAACAATTTCCGTTAGCAATTGCACAATAAATAACCAGAAATTGGAAAACTGTGAACTCAACTGCGGCAGCGCAGCCAGATATTCCTTATAGGATATGAGTTGCAAGTTGAAAGACTTACGGCTATACCCAGTATAAGCCATTTAGGTTATATTGGGCTTGGTCAAACGTGTGTAACAGACAGATGGAAATGGCGAAATGAATAGACTTCTCAATCTGTCTGGCCTCTCATTTGTCCGCTCGCCCGGTTACCCGTCCATCTATCGTATCTATCGCTAGCCAATCCTACAGGCGGAATGACGAATGAACAGAGGAATGGCGAGTGGATTGCCGAATAGATAGTCGGACGGACGGACGGACGGACGAACATACAAACGATTGGATAGACTTGTCGTTTACCTATCCGTCCGTCTGGCTATTCGTCTGTACGTGCGTCGTACGTCTTTCTATCCGCTACCCCATGCGTCTAACCCTTTCGACGTCTGTCTATCTGGCCGCTCTTCCTTCCCTTCCTTCCCGTCCTTCCTGTTCTTCCTTCACATACAAATTTTTGCTAACGTCACTGCAATGTGACGCTTAAGCTATATATCGAGAGTTAATTTCGCATAATACAGACTCTTGCTACCTAGCTACCTTTTTATCAATATGAATATACCATATAAATAGTTGGATAGAAACAGTAAAGACTTTTATAGAAACCCTTCACGCTTCCTATCCGCTACTACAAAATGTCTCCAATTGAGTCCAAAAATAAGCAAAACATCAAATTGAAGTCTTTAACTCGTTTACTGAATTCAATTAAAGGACAAAAATCCTTGTGGCCCTGTCGCAGTACATGAGAAACTTCGTGGGCTAAACAAATCTGTGGCTTTCGCAATGGCGTTGACAATGAAGACAAAAGGAGACAACACCAATGGGGCGCCAGCAGCAAACATCCTGCGGCAAACAAACGTGGCCAAACTCCAATTGCCCGGCAATAAAAACTTTGTCCTTGCGCACAGACTGAAAGCCCTGTGGGAGCAGAGTTGACAGCGATGGACTCACTGGATGAGCCAGAAGGACTGCGACAGAACTTCCGCATTCCACGCACATTCCTGCCGAGACAAGCGAAGACAACAGCAGCTCAACTAATGAGTGTGCGCTGGTCGGGTGTGCACAACTCTCAGAGAGCTGGCGGACCTGGCCGAGAGCACTCTACGAGCCCTCTAGCGCCATCTACGGCGCATTTTATGCAACACCAGCGCTTGTTCTGCCTACAATACATATACTTTGGGAAATAGCTTGATGGAACTTGGGTTCTAGATGTGTCTGCTTAATGAAATTTTCGGTGTGTTATTATGACATTTGTAGGTGTGTGCACATCACAGCTCAAGACCCCAGCTATTGTAGTTTACGAGATTGACGAGCTCAGACGGGCGTACAGATGGAACTGTCAGAACAGCTCAATGCATTAGAGCTTTGACCACGCCCTCTATTGCCTTTCAGCTACCTTTGCGAGTAACCAATATACCCTGTTAGCCCCTTAGCCATGGATTCAGGGTATACAAAAATGTAATTTGGGTCAACATAGCCAACTTGAGGACATATTTATTACATTTTAATTTGCTGGACAATGCCAACAAAAGGAAAAGGACTCACTCAATATATATATATATATATATATATATATGTACTCCCTATATATATATATATATATATGTATATATAATTACAGTTACAAACTTCTTTCATATTTTGTGCCTTTTCGTTTTGGAACATATTTCTTTTGATGCTCTGGGCAAGAAATTGCAAAAAAAAAACTCTTCAATTTGCCTCGAGATGAACTTTTCGGCAAACTCCATCGAAGCGCGCACAAATTAAGAGTCTATTTACTTTTTCGCTTGCCCAACTTTCCTGCATGCTTCTATGGAGAACTAACTCACCTAAAAGGCGCGCCAATCCTTCCAGCCAACTCTCTATTCCTTTCGCCGTCTCTCTCTCTGCCTCGCTGCCTCTCGCTCCTGCGCTTTGTTTTCTAATAACGAAGCAGCGAAGCAATTTGGCTGCCAGATTTACAGTAGACGCCGCAGCGCCTGGAATTTCGAAAAAAAAAGGATAATTTGAAACAAATTACGGCTACAGGCGAACGAGCGAGCGAGAAGGCAAGCAGAAAGAGAAACAAACAGGCGTGCTCGACTGCAGTGGTAACGACCAAAAGATACCCTAACTTCACTTCTAACCTAATATCAAATGAAGAACATTTCAGTCGCGCATAACTGGCTGCCTAATGCCCGTTCACATTTCGAAAAAAAAAAAAACTGAATTGATTAGCAAATCTTTCCCTTTTACATCACATGCTTCATAGATCTATCTGTAGAGAAGTTCAACAATGAAACTTGTTGATTTCAGCTGTAAAACTGCAGAAGACTTACTTTTTTGCCACGCCCATTTGCCACGCCCATAGTAACCGTATATATAACATTTTGAGTCAATCTGCTGAGGAGCTCAGTCCATTTCCCAAATTTTGAAGCAAACAAATATCAAGTCTCACAAAAGATGACCAAAACCAATATACTCTCTTTTCACTTCAGGAACAAGCATCTCAATGCCTTAATCTCTCTGGCTTCAAGAGTGGCGAAGTACTTCGTGTTCAGGCGAAAGCAAGACGAACACAATACCTAAATACCCCTTCATTTCATTATCTGATCGAGCATTCACATTCCAGGTCTCTAGTTTGCATAATAATAGAGATCAGAGAAGAAAGCATTGCCTGACAACCATTGTACAAAACCTATATGCTCATTTATATTACAGAAATTTAATAAAAATATAGTTAGTCAACTTGACTAGAGCCCACATTGCAAACTTGAGGTCTTCAACTCTTAGAGTTCTCGAGTTATGCTTAAAAAGTCAAAAACGTTCTAGTTGGACAGGCAGACAAAGTCATATTGGTTCTGATTGTAAAAATCGGGTATGTATATGTTATATATACTCAATATACCTAATCCTATCTATAGGCCAGTCCAATATACCCGCTGCCAAAAGAGTCGATGCAAATGCTATGGAAAATTCCCTTGAAGCATTTTGTCAGCAAAGTTTTTGCATGCGCTGCAATAAATAAGGCAGTAGAACAAACCTGCGTAGATCATAAATTTGATTGCCAACTGCGCGACATAGAGCAAATAGGTTAACAAGGACTGGCTTAGCCCACAGTCTGCCATGGCCGACTCGCCTCATCGAGACAATATGATAATTTATTCCACAGCCAGCATAATGCACTGTAATTGAGACGGCAAACGAGGCGCCACACAAAGGAAAAGCTGATGAAAAACAACTGAAGCAGCGCGACTGACTGCATCATGCTCGCTCACTGCTATCCAGGAAGAACTAACAAGAAGAGAAGAGAAGAGAAGAGAAGAGAAGAGAAGAGAAGAGAAGAGAAGAGAAGAGAAGAGAAGAGAAGAGAAGAGAAGAGAAGAGAAGAGAAGAGAAGAGAAGAGAAGAGAAGAGAAGAGAAGAGAGAAGAGAAGAGAAGAGAAGAGAAGAGAAGAGAAGAGAAGAGAAGAGAAGAGAAGAGAAGAGAAGAGAAGAGAAGAGAAGAGAAGAGAAGAGAAGAGAAGAGAAGAGAAGAGAAGAGAAGAGAGAAGAGAAGAGAAGAGAAGAGAAGAGAAGAGAAGAGAGAGAAGAGAAGAGAAGAGAAGAGAAGAGAAGAGAAGAGAAGAGAAGAGAAGAGAAGAGAAGAGAAGAGAAGAGAAGAGAAGAGAAGAGAAGAGAAGAGAAGAGAAGAGAAGAGAAGAGAAGAGAAGAGAAGAGAAGAGAAGAGAAGAGAAGAGAAGAGAAGAGAAGAGAAGAGAAGAGAAGAGAAGAGAAGAGAAGAGAAGCAATATGCTCGCTTGTCAGTTAGTAAACGGGCATACGAAAGGGAAAACTTGATGACAAAAATTGTAGAAAATAAAAATAAACATAAAAAGAGATAAAGAAAAATATAAATAATAACTAAAGTTGAGGCGTGGCACGAGACACGCAGCGAGCACTTTGTGAAATTATGCGCGAACACTCGAAATCCGTTTTCATTTTGCTTTTCTTTCTTTCCCATCATCCTCCACTGTTGTTCCTTCGCTGTCAAACCCTTCTCCAGGCACCTCAGAGGTTAAGGCCTAGCGGTGGAGCTACGTACGGAAAGAAGCGGGCTATTCCCTGCATGCAAATGAGCGACTTTGGCAAATGCTCTACACTTACTAAGATACTTAGTTACTTTCACTTACTCTCACTCGCTATCTCTCTCTCACACACACACACACACGCACACACTTGCTAATGCATCTCATCTGCTGCTTCTTCTTCTTCGTGTTTTGAATTGGATTTCTGTTGTTTTTGGGGCGTTTGCCCAGACAGATTTTATGCTTATTAATGTCGGTCGCATTTTGTGTCGAGGCCCAACGACGCCCAGACGTCGCCCATTTTCCACTTTTTTCCACTTTTCCGGGCGGCCAAACAGCAAACTCGTTCATCACACAGCCCACAGCTCCCCCACCGACCCCCACACCCGCCCTCGCGGCTTTATGAACTTTATGAGCAATCATCGCAAGTGTGTTTTACCAAAATGTCAACAAATGAAGCCTTCGCTCAAATTATTCACTATATATATATATGTAAGTATACCAAATATATAGGGTATATATTTAGTTGTATACTTTATATACACCTAAATTGATTTGCAGTGAGTACTTTACCCAACGCACTCAAGGAATAACCCACAGAGTAGACAGTATCAATTTGCTACTCTGACAAAATCTTCTCATCTCTCTCTCTCTCTCTATCTCTCTCTGTCTTTCTCTTTCTATCTCTCTGTTACTCTTTATGTCTCTCTCTGTCTTTCTTCTCTCTACCTTTCTCTCTCTGTCTTTCTCTCCCTCTACTTGTCTATCTGTTTTTCTCTCCCCCTCTCTTTCTCCCTTTCTCTCCCTATCTTTCTCTCTCTGTCTCTCTCTCTCTCTTCCTTTCTTTCTCTATCTTGTTCTCTCCCTCTATCTTGCTCTCTGTCTTACTCTCTCTCTCTCTCTCTCTCTCTCTCTGTCTTTCTCTTTCTATCTCTCAGTTACTCTTTATGTCTCTCTCTCTGTCTTTCTCTCCCTCTACTTGTCTATCTGTTTTTCTCTCCCCCTCTCTTTCTGCCTTTCTCTTCCTGTCTTTCTCTCCCTGTCTTTCTCTCTCTGTCTTTCTCTCTCTGTCGTTCTTTCCCTACCTTTCTGTCTGTTTCTCTCTCTCTCTCTCTCTCTCTCTCTCTCTCCTTTCTCTCTCTCTGTCTTGTTCTCTCTCTCTCTCTCTCTTTATCTTGCTCTCTCTCTCTCTCTGTCTTGCTCTCTCTCTTTTACTCACTCTATTAGTCGATTTTTCTCTGTCTCTCTGTATCTGTTTCTCTCTCTTTGTTTTCAGTTCATTTTATTATTCATTTTCTCTGTTATCTACTATAATTTTTATCTAGAGCTATAGAGCGTGTATCTGCCAGTCGTGCACTCTCGACTAGAGCAGTCTTCATCTACTCACAATTTCATGCGAAACAATTCAATTTGGAGGAAGACAACAGCTCGCACACCAAGCGTAACTTGCACACCTCATTTACAGTTTGGTCAGGTGGATTTGATGGGAAATTGAATTTGTTCTTAAAATTCGATGTGAATTGAGTCTTGAGACAAATTTAATAACGCTACCAATGCCAGCTCTAAAAATGTGAAATATATACTATTTTTAGCTCGAAATATGCACACAGGGGGTAGAGCTCAAGAGAGAATGGGCCAAAAAGCCCTCCAAAAGGGCGTAACTTAAAAATCGTAAGATTACATCCAATAAAGGCATTTATGAGTGTGTACAGCAGTTCTCGAGTCCCTGACACCCATACAAAGAGACTACAGCTAAGACAGAAAAGTCGTCAAATGCCACTCAACCCGATATACCCGCTTTTCACTACATGAACGAGCATCAGAACGTGTAGATTAACTGGCAACTTTCAAGAAGGAGAGTGAGAGCGCGAGGCACAGGTGTAGTTTAATACAATTTCTTTGGCCGCATTGAGGAATGCGAAGAATGTTGTTCAAAGGGAGAGGGAGAGAGGCAAAAAGTGTTGCCTACTTATTGGCGCCTCCTGCTCGATGTTCGCCTCTTCGCTGTTTCGTGACGCATTGTCACGAACAGGTTAATTTCGCTGACACGTCCGCCTCAACTGCTGCTACACACAAGTGGGAGAGGGAGTGGAAGCTTGAGTATGCGTATGTGCGTGAGTGTGGGTGTGTGGGTGTGTGGCTGGCATTTAAAGTAAATGACTTTTGAATGGGCGCAAAAACTTGCTGCATACTTTTAGGGCTGCCGAATTGAAATACAGCGCAAAGCCGTGCGGGATTTGCGTGTCATTTTCCTTTGAGTGTAACCTATTGAAAAATGCTGGCAAATGCACGATGGAACAGTGTTACAGTTGGTTAGTTGGGCATGCCCGGCTACTAGATACTCTAATTATGCTCTGCCATTGCATAGAGGCTTTATATGCGGCAGACCTACACACCTGCCTTTGCACCTCCACTTCCACTTCCACTTCCCTCTAGCTATGTTACATTCTATATAAATAGAATCTGTATACCTTTTTCAAGTTGATATACCGAGAGATAGAAAAAGGGATGAGCTTGTGCTGAGCTCGACATTAAAGTATATGTAAATTCCATAGCCATACACAGCTCTCAGCTTTAACTACAGCCAAGCAGAACAAACAGAGGAAATGACAAACAGAGTGGAAGGCAAACAGAGAAACTTATAGACAGACATTCACAGGGACAAAGAGATATGGCCAGATCAGACAAACAGAGCAACAGGTGGGCAGACAAGCAGAGAAAAAAACAGAAGGCCAAACAGACTGATAGGCAGAGTGACAACGGGACTTGTAGTCTAACATACAGTGGGACAAAGATATAGCCAGACGGGATAGATGGGAAGAGGAACGGACAAACAGGAAGACAAAGAGCATGACAGACACACTACCAGACGGACGGACGGACAGACAAACAGACTGATATACAAAGGGACAATCTGACAATGATTTAGAGAAACAGAGCGATTTGGCCTAATCCACTAAGTACATAGTCTTTATTGAGTATATATTGTATATAAGTTTATTTCGTGGTGCTAAGTAATAAGGAACTGAGAATGTCATGTAAAAGCAAAAAATAATGAAAGCGATACAAATTTCAGTTTAAGTCTTCCATATCGTTAAATTCTGAGGGCTTTACGCTTCGGCGAATCTGGCAGAGCTCTCAAATCCTGCGCAGCCTGGGCGTGACAATGAGTTCAAGTGAGAGCGGTGCAGAACTGACATGAAGAGTGTGGGTGTGTGGATGTGTGGGTGTCTGTGTGTGTCAAGAGGTATCTGCACAATCACATAATTATATCCATCCGAAAGTACAACTTCTACAGAAAAGAAGATGTCAGTTCTCATGGCCAAGGAAGTGCTTTAGCTCAGCTGCGACTTATACTATATGTAGCCACGCCTCCTGCCGCCTTTCTGTGACTATTTGAGACTGATTTGCATACAATTACTATGAACTGTAAATCAAGTTAGCGTCACAATTGAGTTCGCATCCGCTTGTTAAACTTAATGTCAAATGCACTTCCGACACTTTAATTGTGATTTATGACTCAATACTATTGTATAAGCACGACGAGCATATTTATGGTATGACTGTCTAACTGATTTAGTGCTTAAGCAACTAATTAGAACAACTTTCCTCTGGATTGCTGCTCAAAGTCCGTGTGAAAGACTCCGAGTAGTCATAGCTTAGTTCTGAACTCTTCTTGACTTCACTTCGCTTTCCTTTGACTTAATTTAAAGCTGAAACTGCCAGTTGACTTGCCAGTTGACTTGCCAGTTGACTTGCTCAGCATTTATCAATTTACAATTTATGATTTAAATATTTCTATATATATATATATATATATTTAAATATCTTCATCTTTTGTTGAAATATTACGCATACGCCGTGTTCAACCATCTGTTGCCAAAAAAAGCACAGATATTGAAAAGAGAACGCATAATTTATGTGTGCAGAGCTGGCTGGCTCCACTCGTTACATCATTCGACATTCAATTTCACAGCTCGCTGCAAGGACGAAGCGAATTGTCTACTGCCTGCTTGACTTTTAGCAAACACTCACACACACACAGAGACATAAACACACACATATACAAACAAGACAGCATCATCAAATGTTTCACTAGCTGTCACTCGGTTTATGAGTGTGTGTGTGTGTGTGTGAGTGTCTCTGTGTGTGTGTGTATTTTGGTGTGTCTATTATGTTAGCTTGAAAACCTTTTTCACAATGTTTATTTGTTTACTTTTTTCCAGGAAGATTTTAATGCTCATTCAAACGAGTATATTGGCTTTTTTATGCAGTGTATATTTTCTTGTCTAACTGTAGGAATGCTAAACGAGCATGTACTAAATAAATGGTCATCAAAAAATTTAGCTATTCAACATTTCAGTGGCACTACTATTTTTCTGACCACAGCTGTATAGGTCTAGTAGTGTGTAAGGCATATTGAATATGCCCGTTGGGAGTATTTCAAATGAGGAATTACTCTAAAGGATAGTGCTTAAGCATGAACATGGTACTTGCGACTATCCAAAACGTCAAAGCAATCATGGCAATAGACATCAGTTATTAAGGAAGAGTGTGAAAAGGCGTCAATGTTCGAAGAGTCTGAACTGACCCAGCCGCTCTGAGTACCTTTCCCACCAATGACTCTGAGAAGGGGAGCAGTTCAGCACAAAGTGTTGCAACTCATACATCGGATTCATGCAGCATGGATCGCTGTAGCTCAACTATGTTGACTTCAGACCTCTACAGAAGCTAGATAGTTAAAGTTTCAGATATGCAGCTGTGTTCATAAAAATAGTAGTGCGACTGAGATTTTGGATAGCAACAAATTTTGAGATAAAAACAATATTTTTCTCTACAGAAACAGTTGTCATGTTATGATAAACACAGAAACTCTAAAAATAAAAAACTAAGTTCATTTTGAACGAGCAACAGCTCAGTCAGTTAAGCTCATCTGGCAAACTTCTTGACTTGCTTAAATTTGAACTTTGAAAGAAATGTCATGAAATATTTGTTGTCAAAAAATGAATACCTCAGGCAATATTGTTATTATAACTTATTGAATTCACACACACACACACACACACTTGCACACACACACACACACCTGCACACACACACACACCTGCACACACACATACCTGCACACCTTCACGCCTATACACCTACACAAACACAGCTGCTTTTGTCGGCTCGAAGTCCTCAGTTCAATGCCTATTCAATGCAAATGCTTTGACTCTAATGCCTCAACCTTGACGTTTAGATTAATGTCTCAAATTCTTTGACATTCCCTAACAGCCACACCCCCTACCGTTACCACCCACCCCCTCCCCCTCTGCCTTCCCTACTGTTTCACGCGAATTTGTGTTTCTTTGAAATTAAACAATTTAATTGCATTAAAGCCAAATTCAAATGCGCGTGCAAAAAGTTTTACGCACGAAGTCAAATCGCGCAACTCAAGCATAACAAAGGCGGGGGGTGGGGTTGGTGAATGGTTGCTTAGGGGTGGTGGGGAGGGGCAGTCTCGGGATCTGCGGTTTAGTTGAAAGCTCTTGGCGATGCTTTTGCTCTAATTTAGTCTTTGTTTGCGGTTTCGCTTCGTTCTTTTTTTGGCAACAGTGCAAAAGTTTTAATTAACTGTTGCAGCCACGCCCACCGCCGAGCAAACACCCAACCGCCCACACACACACGTGCGCCAGTGTGGCCAGCTTATCCTTTAATCAAGTATCGAGCAAATCAGTTCAGATACAGACAAATTAGAATCCACTTTTTGAGTCAACTTTGCGCCTCGTCCCATTATACTCGTTCGGCAGGTGATGAGAAAATGGGTATATTAGTTGTATGCAAAGCATATAGCCATATATTGGTACACCTAACTGTGCGAGAGCAAATTGTATGTAGATTTAGTGTTATGAGAGCTAAGGACTTGGAAGTAGAATACTCGTCCATGTTAGAGAAAATGGGTATATTGGTGTTCGCATAGTTGCTTGTCTGATGGTTCGCATAAGTGGAAGAATGAAATTCTGTATGTATTATTAAACACTCGCCAGTTAAATTCTCGTCCACATAATGGAAAGCGGGTATATTCGTTTCACGCAATATAGCCTGATCTGATTGTCTGTTAAAGATGGGACGTTTTGACCACATATAGTAAAACTATTAGGTATTCTTGGAGATGTCCATTAGCAGTGTGATAAAGCGGGTATTATATACGATAGAGTCCACAGTTTTATAACTAAATTCATCTAGTTTGCTGAGCTACTCTATTGAGATGCCCATAACTGTTTCATTATTATAATTTCCCAATTTCCATTTTCCAATTTTATTTTGATACTTGAACGTATATTATGCAGTCAGCTATGCCCATGCTGAGTCTAGACCTATTGCAGTTTTATAACATTTTCCAAACTTCAATTCAGTAAGAGTTAAAGACTTTCCAACAATTCATTTATATATGGATTTTTGGTGTATATATAACTATAAGAAGAAGAGGAATTTGTCATTGCCTTTGCTGGCTTTGTCCGTTATCCTGTTAATACTCACATTTATCCATGGGTCAAATCGTTTGCAGCAGCAGCTGCTGCTGCTGCTGCTGCTGCTGCTGCTGCCTGTTGTCCTTACGAATTGCCGCGGCTTAACGTCTTTGGCCCGACTAACCATCCATCAATACGCTTCGAGCTTGAAATGTATTTAAATTGTTGCTTTGTATACCCTGTAAGCATTGGAAATGTCTACAAATGGGCATGTTCG
This sequence comes from Drosophila anceps, assembly GCA_035045945.1. Classification (NCBI taxonomy): domain Eukaryota; kingdom Metazoa; phylum Arthropoda; class Insecta; order Diptera; family Drosophilidae; genus Drosophila; species Drosophila anceps. Next base: position 741,291 of record JAWNON010000225.1, on the reverse strand, counting down.
TTCGAGAGCAGATAGAATATGGCAGTTCTGAAGACAAAATTGGAAACTTATATATTATTTGGTAAAGTATGAGGTATGTCATACCCATTGCAAACAGATAACAGGGTATACTGCTGTGTGGTGTCAGCATTGATACAAGTAGGCATATTATGCAAATACAGATATTCCGAATCAGTCAAAGTCAAGCTGCGACAATCTAGTCATGTCTGTCTGTCCGCCCGTTCACCTGTCTGTCCTGCTGTTCGTCCGCCGAGCACTGCAAATGCTGTAGATTGAAAATTTCATATATAAATTATTATTCTATACCGCATGCAATGCAGCACCATCAGGCTATTGCTCATAGTGCGGTGTCTGCAGGCAGAACAAGCGCAGCTGTGGCTGCATAAAGTGCGCTGTAGATGGCGCTTCTGCCTATGTCTAGGACTGCTTTGGTGTGTGCGTATAGCAGGAGCCTGCACTGGTGGAAACTGCAGCTCTGTGCAGAGTATAGCTACAGGTAAGAGTAAAGGTATAGGTATAGGCATAGGCATACTCTGTATCCATTGGAAAAAAGTGGAAGTATAATGCAGGATAATGTTTTTTTTTTTATATTTTCACATGAATTCATGAATGGCTGACGGCCAGACTGACTTTGCATGTGTATGTTGTCTATGTGTGTGTGAGTGTGTGGTGTGCTGCGTGCTGTACGTGTGTGGCTGAAGCTGTCATGCATGTCGAAGCAACTGCATTAATAACGCATTTATGCATCTGCTGCTGGTGCTGGTGCAGCAGCAATTGTTGTTGCTGCTGTTGTTGCTGCTGTTGTTGCTGCTGTTGTTGTTGTTTTATTGACAGCTTTCTGACCAATTATGGTGCAATTAACACACTTGATTGGTTAATAACTCTGACTACCGTTAACAAGAGCACACACACACACACACACACACACACACACAAACACAGACAAGCTCCTGCCACACTCACACACACATACACACCTTCACCTAGCAGTGGGAAGGCACTTGACTTTAACATTTCAAAGATGGATTTTACTGCCAAGAGCAACAGCAGCAACAACAACAACAATACTCACCTGGCAGCTACCTGTGTAGCAGCGGGCTCACCTGCAAACAAAGGCAACGGCACTGGCAGAGGCAACGACACGAAATTCGCAACATTTTCTAAAGCTTCTTCTGTTGGCTAACAAAGCTGAGTCAAAGCAATAAGTCAATAAAGCTCTGAGCCAAAGGCCATGCTGCTTAAGCCAAAAATAGAAGCACTCAACTATTTGTATATATAAATAATATTATATAGATATCTTATATATATCTACACATAAAATATTTGTTCACATACTTTAAGCCAACAAATATTTTGCACTTCAAACTAATTGAATTCTCTAAGCCAAAAAATAATAATAAGAAAAACAAAGTTTTTATATCAAAAACAGTGAAACTTTATATCTTTTTTATGTTTTATATGCTTGTCAATAAGGTGGGCGCATATGACTAGCAAATACCCTGCAATAAAAAAATGCCTTACAAATATGTAAAAAAACACTTAAGTGGGAAATATAGAATCATCTCAATAGATTTATATTTCACAAAGTTCAGAAGATTCAAAGGAACTTGTAGAATCTGGGCAACAAATCGACAGGTCACATACAGCTGTGTTCATAAAAATAGTAGTGCGACTGAAATGGAAACACGAGCACAGAAAGTGCTCGAAATGGGCCTGCCCGACTAGAAGATGCCTTAAGGCCAACGCAGAGCTGATGTTTCAATCATTCGAAACTTCTAGCATACACACATACACCAAGAGCTCACAGACTCTCACACATATGCAAAGTAACTGAACTGCAGACCCCAAGAGCAATAGCTTGATTTAACTTGGCTTCTAGTTGAACGATCTTAAGGAAATTTTCAGAGATTTTTAATAGCATCAGTAAAGCTCAAATCATGAATATATGAAATTATTAATATTTTGCAATATGGAGGTTAAATGAAAGTGTATTTAATATCTGAAGTTATGATAGAAACATCAAGTTGACACATCGATTTCTATCGATATTAAATAGATGGAAAACTATCGAACAAACAGTTGTTTAAGCTTCCTGCATAGGGCAAATCGGACATACAGGCACCCACGGATAATCGGACGGCCGATCGGACGGACATACAAACCTGGCTATGGACACTTAGCCCATCAGCCTAATCAAGAATGTATATGTATACTTCTACATAGAATATATAAGCCTTCTGTCTGTTACATACATACGCATAAAACCAATATACCCTACTTAGCCATATTCAATTCAAAATGAAACTTCAGCTTAAAGAACATTAAAGACTCGACGACTTTTTTTGGCTGTGCGTATTCAATCAATAACCCGAAATGTCTTTCGTGCTGCTTATGTTTACGGACACTTGCCGTCCAATTTGATGAAATGTCCTGTCGGGTTTTAAGGATATGACATACACATAACAGCCAAGTCGAAGGACAATGCCTGGCAGAGAACGAATGCCGCAAATTGTACTTTAAATATATAATTTATCAAAACGGCATAGCGGAAAGCGGCAAAGACTAGGCTCTTGCTTATGCCATATCCTGGCAAGGATACGGCAAGCAATAAAATGACAAAGAGACAAAGAGAAAAACATAGAGAGAGAGAGAGAGAGAGAGAGAGAGAGAGAGTGCCTTATTATGTTGACATAGCATTCCGTTTGTATAATTGATTAGGTTTGGCTTTACTTATCGCAATACCCAGACCAACGAGGGCTCTTAATGTCTCTGTCTGTGTGTGTGTGTGTGTGTGTGTGTGTAGGTGTGTGTTGGTGTGTGTTGGTGAGTGTGTCGTCGCTAAATAATAATTTATGTACTGTGTACAAAGACATTAATCTTTATTGAAGCTGAAAAGTATATCGCGAGCTATTTGCTAGCCCAGCTAAAAGTCTTTCAAATAAACCACTCAACGACTTTCACCTAGTCCAATACACACACACACACACATATATATATATATATATATATATATATTTCTGAGGTCAATTCGATTTTGGACTAAGATAACAATTATCCAACTCTATATCCAATCGTATATAAAAAGCAACTATCAAGTTCATCCAAAAGCACATTTGCTATATACTTTATATATACTGAAAGTTTAACACATTATTCTTATCAGATGGCTCTATAGTTCTATAAAGCGAACATATTTTCGATTAAGACAGCATTTAGGTAGCTGTATCTATCCATATACTCACTTATCCGTCTTATTCATTCTATCCATAGATTCATTACTTTGCATATACATACATATACATTCCAGAAATCTGTTTATCCATTTGCCTATTTGTAAAACTTATCCGTCTATCTGTTGATTCAGTAATCTGTCGATTGATTCATGTGGATTAATAATGTTAAACCTATAGCTAAAGGATGAATTATATTTATAAAAATAATTGATGTTAAAAAAATTAATGTGTAAAGAGTTAATTGAATAATTTCAAGAGGTAGTTTATATATTCATCTATCTATCCATCCGTATATCAATTCATCTGTTTATCCACCTGTATGATTATCCAATATCCGTTTGTCTGCGCTATCTAGTAATTTATCCGTACCCATTTTATGTATATCCACAAGTCGTCTCTAATTATCCGTACACGAATTCATTTAGCCAACCTAATCATATTTCCTTTCCTCGCTCACTACAGGGTATCTGCTAGCTGTGAGGCTCTTCAATGGTTGTGAATATTTGTCAAAGAGGGAAATTAGATAGCAAAAGTCGAATATTTTGGCTCACTTCAAAAATTTGTTAAGTATATTAAGTACATTTGGTATTGATTGATTGGCTTTCAGCTAGATGTGTTTGGGCCATATGTTTGCTTAACATGAATCAGTTTATTCCCCCCGAGTGGTTGGTCCGTCTAATAGGGTTATACACCTTTGGACAACAGTCTGCTCTTGACCAATTCGCCAAATATATGCAAATTAAAGACCATATCAAATGGATGAGGCGTGTCTGAGGGGGCGGGGAGCGTGGCAACAGTGCTGTTAGCAAATTTGCTGACGCAGTTTGTGGGAGCTGTTGAGCATAAAGCAAAAGCCAGTCAAGTGTTGCAGCTTTAGATATAATTCATCAGTTGAACGATTTGATTTATATGGCTAAACACGACACAGTTATTATAATATTATTAATATTAAATATATGAGTGCATGTGTGTGTGTGTGTGTGTGTGTATGTGTGTGCGGGTCTGCTCATGAAAATGGAAAGTAAAAGAAATCTTAGCGAGCTGTTAACATGCATGCCTTAACATGAAACAACAACAAAAACGGGAAAAAAACATTAAATTTAGCTGGCAAGGCAAAAGGCGTGCTTCTGTCTGCCTCCCTCCCTCTACATACATAAATATGTACATACGTGCATGCACAGCTAGGTACACAGTAAGCGCGAGAGAGAGAGAGAGGGGGACAGGCAGAGGCCTGCCTCCTGCAACTGTAAATGCGCCTGGCGTTAACAGCCGCTCTGACTGCGTGCCATTGTCATTGCTATCTAGTATATGTGTGTGTAATTAGTTGGCAAACAATTTAGCTAGATGGAAAGTGAGCGCCGTCTCTTTTGTCACTTACCTGCGCTTTATTGAAGACTTAACCCCATTAGCGTAAATTGGCGCACTTGCCAATCGGCTGCGATCAGAGCAGCGCAGGTAGAGATGGGCAAGGGCAGCGGCCAACACAAAAGAAACAAACTTTCTGCGGCATGCCAAAGAACGACGAGGCAAAAACTTTTACCCAGCCCAAAAATCATTCACGAAGCTGCACACACAGCAAGTGAGAAAGAGAGCGAGAGCAAGATCTTTGGTCATCATCATGGGCATTTTTAGTACACTGCTTTTTTAGTACTAATAGAGTGTAAGAAACCTGTTTTAGAGTTTAGCCAGCAGCCAGCAGCCAGCAGCCATGCCAAGTCTGGGCCAGCCACAACCACCAGTTGCTCCGCGACGCTCAAGTAGAGCACAAGACGTTCAGTGAACAAAACGGAAAGACGCAAACGAAACGAAACGAAACGGGACGCGACGACAACAACGTCAAAGCCGAAGACGAAAACCGAAGCCATAGCCGAAGTCGCAACCGCTACGCATACGCAGTCTGTAGTTGTAGTTGTTGTTGCCGTGTACTTGTTGTTGTTGTGCAGCACCAGTGCGCAGCTTAATTATTACCCCAGCAGCAGCGGCAGCGGCAGCAGCTCGCACTCTGTTGTTCCCGTTTCCCCCACAGTTGGCAAAGTTTACTTGTTTGTCTGCATTTTTCCCGCACTTGCACACACACACACATACACACAGAGAGAGAGATACATAATATTTTTGTAGCCACTGTGTGTGTGTGCGCTTTTCCCTGGGAAAAATATTCTTTGTCGTTTTGCGCTTTCTTTTTGTGATTTGTGTGTGTCTAAATGAAACAAAAAGAAATGTAAACAAGCCGCGCTAAAACAACGTCAACTAAACCCGCTAAGCCCGCTTATTACGGTGCTTGGTGCAATCGGCGAAAAAGAAAAAACAACAAAAACAAAACAAAAGAATCAACTCGACAAATTTCCCAAGCAGCAACCAAAAACACACAGTGAGTTGGTGAGCTGCAATTTCCCAAAACCAAAAAAAAAAGTAAGCCAAAAATATAAATCAGTAAAGAAACAGGTTACAAAACACAACATACAACAAAATTGGCGTTATTGTTGTTGTTGTTGGTTTTTTAAACCGCAGTTTTTGTGATTAACATATTTCCCATCAAAAAGTTTCTGTTTTTAATCGCCATGTACATGTATGTATGTATATGTGTGTGTATGTGTGTGTATGTGTGTGTACATGTGTGTGTATGTGTGTGTAAAAACAAGAAGTGGACACACAGTCAGAGACCGGAGCGTATACAGCTAAACGAGACCTTGAAGCTGTCGCTCTGCCAGCTCGAGTCGCGTCTTGGAGCCGCTTTTGGTATCGAATCAATTCCCATTATGCATTTCAATGAGTAAAAGGGGCAAATAAAAACAGACACATACACACATTGCGCTAAAAGACGTTGGGAAATTTATTGAAATGCAACCTGCGACGATGTTTTATAGGCAATAAAAAAATTTACATATGCTCAACCAGACAAACAGACATAAGCAACATATTTACGAAAGATCTGTGGCCCACAATTTGGACAACTGACCAAATAACGTTTTGCATGACTATGGACCGTAGAGCAAACAGCAAAGTACAAACACACAAGCACACACACACACCTGCATAGTTGTTCACGCTTAACGTTTTTTTTTTTCTTTTTGGTGTCGATGCGCAACACAACGGTACAAGAAACGCCTCGAGAGAAATAATCAAGAATATGCTGCATACATATGTACATACAGACAAATATAGAAGTATTTATGTATGTACATGTGTATGGCTGCATGTCTCTATGAGCACATTGGCTGTGTACTAAGAAAAAGAGGAAATAACAGTAATCAGAGTCGAACAGAACAGGCGCACACTAGCAAAACAAAAGCAACACAAGTAAAATAACAAATACTGGGTACTTTTACTAAGACTTCAATGTTAAATCAAAATAAAGGTATTTAGCTGTACTAAAAACAAACTCAAGCATTGAAAACAGCTTAGTTCTGACACAGTCAAGGTAGTTTAAGATGCAGAATTAGCAGTTGTTAAGAATAATAGAATAGTAAAAATATTTAGATAACATCTTATGTTAAATGTAAATAACTTTCTTAGAAAACTATACGAAATTCCTTATAGAATTCTTATCAAAAATGAAATCAATACATGATCTAAATTGCAAAAAGCATAAAACTCATTTGAGATTTGCATTTAAAACTTAAAGATTTTGCTTTCGATCACGTTCTGTTCGCGTATTTCGATTGGAATGTATTTGGCATTAGTCAAAATGATTAGTAGATCATCAAACCCGTATATCCATTTACCAACTGGCATCGTAATGCCACATTCTTGACATCAATGTGTAGGTAGGTTGAGAGACCTTTGCTGTGCTGTTAGCTTTATTGATTATAGTGGAGAACCTGGTGGGAGAGTGACAAACAGCAAGAGAACAAGAAACTTGACTTTGTTAAGGCAAAACACACACACAAATATGTGGTTTTCGACAGCAACAACAACAAAAAGTCTCCAACGATATTCAAATTAAATGTTCTGTCCCAAAGGCCGAAGATAAAAGACGAAATGACCAAATACAGCGTGGCAGCTGCTGCTGTTGCTGTTGTTTTCTTGTTGTCGCTTAGACTGTGACTGTGACTGTAACTGTGGCTGTGGCTGTGACTGGGTCTCAAATCAAAAGAATACATAATTAGCGAGTTTTGTCTACTCGCTCAATATTATGGAGAGAGAGTATATTGGTTTTTTTGTTAACTTCCGGACTACCAAGCTAAATGAATGCAATAGAAGCTAAGCACTGACTATATACGTAACAGATATGTGTTCTTGAGTTGAAGTGCATATTATACTCGCTTAATAAATATAGAGTATATTGGCTTTGACCAATACTCGATTATCTATATAGAGAAAGCAGAGCTAAGAATTTACTCTATCTATGTATGGACATATGTATATATTCTAGAGTCTTATAGCATTATATACTCGCTCGCTATAAGTAATGAGAGTATATTGGCTTTGTCACTTGTCAGACTGTCTGTCTACCAGATTGAATTGAAGCTACAGTGAAGAACTGACCATATCCCATAGACATATATGTATACATATGTATATGTATTTATAATCAAGAAGTTTTTCCTTTTCATACTTCTTCAACAATTGTACAGATCAATCTACATGAATGCAAGTAAAGCCAAAAAAGGCAGAATTAAGAATTTACCATATATCTATATATAGATATGTTGTAGAGTCTTATAACATTTTATACCCGCCCAATATATGAGGGCGAGATTGTCTGTTTCAATTGAAGCTAGATCAAGAAGAATACCATATATGTATACCATATATGTGCATACATATATAAAATCTACAAATTTTCACCTTTTTATACTTCTTCAACAAGTTTAACGTGGGTATATTGGCTTTGTCAAATACCCCAGATTCATAACATAAATTTCATTAAAGCTAGAGGCTGATAATTTGAACATAATTCAGGAAAAGAACTTTTCAAAGTGAAGAGAGAGTACATATATGGGCTATGCCAATTATTCAGGTGCCTGGGAAGTTTGACTAGAAAACTTAAGAACCTAAAGATATGTACTATATACATATAGTACATACATACAATATACATAAAAAGAAAAATTAAATTAAAAGCACTAATAATAAAATTTAATAAATACAAAAAAAAGATAAAATTAAAATAAAAAAATAAAAATTAAAATTAAAAAAGCAAAAAATAAAATAAAATAAAATATTAATTTAAAAAAATATATAAAAATAAAAATTAAAAAAAAAATAAATAAAATTTTAAAAAAATAAAAAACAAAGATAAAAAATTATATTAAGAGAAAAAAAAAATAAAATAAAAAATTATTAAAAAACAAATATACAAAAAAAAACAGCAAAATTAATTATAAAAACAAGTTTGAATGCATTTTCCATTTGATGACTAAATGAAAAATTGACAATTTCAGCGAAAATGAAAATCAAAATGAAAATGGAAAGGGGGAAAATGCTGTTGACGTTTTTATTTGGTTTGCTGTGCTGCTTGACCCAACGCAGCGAGGCCTGGCGGCCATGTCCGGAGCTCAGTCCCGCATTGCGCTTGCCATGCAGGTGAGTTAAAGAGAAAAAAAAACACAAACAGGTGGACAGACAGGTGAACATACAGACAGACACACAGACAGACAGCTAAATAGATGGATACATAGACAAAGCGGATTTCCGCTTGTCGCGTATTATTTTAATATCAGCAATTTGTGATGCTGATGCTGACGCTGATTCGATTGTGTTCAATCATGGCGATTGATTGTGATTGACGACAATTACAGGTGTAATGTGGTGCCTTTTGCGGCAACTGGTCAACTGGGCGCCGTGGCCATGGACTGCGATCGAGTTGTTTTTCACAGCGATGCGCCCCAGCTGCCATATGGAGCGCCCATCGTGGCGTATACGCAACGTCATAGCGGTCAGCAAACGATGCCCGCGCAGGTGCGTAAATTTAGTTGCTTACTCACCTGAGCGAGTCCATTGAACCGGCCTCATTTCTCTTTGCTGCAGACATTCGGTCAGCTAAAGCTGCCCATTGAGGAGCTCGACATGTCCAACAATCTGATACGCCGCATTCCAGAGAAGGCATTCGACGGGTTGAAGGATTCGCTAAACGAACTGCGCCTGGCCAACAATTTGCTGGGCGACAATCTCAATCCCATATTCTCGACGGCTGAGCTGCACACCCTGAAGAATCTGCGCCTGCTCGACCTCTCGGGCAACAAGATCAAGCTGATCGAGGAGGGCGTGCTCAAGGGCTGCATGGATCTCAAAGAGTTCTTCATGGATCGCAACAGCTTAACCGCAGTGCCAGTCAACTCGCTGAACGGACCCAGCGCCCTGAAGCATCTGTCTTTGCGTCAGAATCACATAGGTAAGCTTGCTCCTTCATATTGATCAGTGGCAGTTGACTCAACTCCTATTTCCTAGCTACTCTCTATCGGAACTCCTTCAACGCTCAGGCTCAATTGGAGATCATCGATCTGCGCTATAATCTCTTGCGCAGCATTGACAGCCAGGCCTTCCATGGCCTGCGCAAGATCAGGGAAATCAAGCTGGCTGGCAATCGCCTAACCAACCTGAACAGCGATGTCTTTGAGCAGCTGCATTCACTGCAGAAACTCGATCTGTCCGAGAATTTCTTTGGCCAGTTTCCCACGGTGGCACTGGCTGCCATCACAGGGCTTAAAGCTTTGAATCTATCTTCCAATATGCTGCAGGTGAGTTGCGATTTGAATTGTGAGATATCAATCTTCAATGCAAACAGAGTATTGCGCAGTTGATAACACTTTTCTTCTCCTATATCTTTCTTAGCAACTGGACTACACGCACATGCAAGTGGTTAAGTCGCTGGAGAGCCTGGACTTGAGTCGCAATAGCATCACGAGCATACCGCCTGGCACGTTCCGGGATCAGACCTCACTCAAATATCTGGATCTCAGTCTCAATTCGCTGCGCACGGTGCGTATACACAAGAGAAAGAGAGAGAGAGAGAGAGAGAGAGAGATGGAGCTTAACTAATGTAATTTCCTTCCTTGCAGATTGAGGACGATGCATTGGAGGGTCTGGAGAGTCTGCAAACGTTGATCATCAAGGATAACAACATACTGCTAGTGCCAGGCAGCGCTTTGGGCCGGCTGCCACAGCTCACCTCGCTGCAAATGGATTTCAATCGCGTGGCTGCGCTCTCGTCGGAAATTCTTGGCTCTGTTCAAGCAGGAGACATTACCACATTGTCGCTATCTCGGAACGTTATACGAGAGCTGCCACCAGGCAGCTTCCAAATGTTCAGCAGTCTGCACACACTCGACCTGTCGGGCAACTCGTTGGTCCTGATCAATGCGGACACCTTTGCGGGTCTGGAGGGCACCTTGATGCAGCTGAAACTGGGTCAGAATAAGCTCAGTGGCTTGGGCAATATGCCGCTGACGCTGCCGGAGCTGCGCAGCCTGGACCTCAGCAGCAATAGCTTAACGGAACTGAGCTTGAACATCTTTGAGGATTTGGAGAATTTGCAATCGTTGAACTTGAGCAGAAATCATTTGATGCCATTGATGCCGGCGCTCTTCCGGCCGCTAGCTCGACTGCAGATCATTGATCTGAGTCAGTGCGGCATTCGGCAGTTCAGCGGCGATCTGCTCGGCGGTCTGCAGGATCTCAAGCACATTCACTTGGCTGGCAATCAGCTGCAGGAGCTGCAAGACGGCAGCTTTGTGAATCTGTGGAACATCAGCTCCATTGACTTGTCCAACAATCAGATCAACTCGATCCGTGCTGGCGCCTTTGTCAATGTGATGCAGTTGAAGCGTTTGGACTTGCACGGAAATCAACTGTCGGCATTCAAAGGAGAGTTCTTCAATACGGGCACCGGGATTGAGGAGCTGGATATCTCCCGTAATCAGCTCAGTTATCTCTTCCCCTCCTCATTCCGCATACATCCACGACTGCGCGAGATCAGAGCGGCGCACAACAAGTTCTCCTTCTTTCCCGCTGAGCTGATTACCTCTTTGCAGTACTTGGAGTCCATTGATCTGTCGCACAATCAGTTGAAGACGGTCGAGGAGTTGGACTTTGCGCGCTTGCCACGTCTGCGCGTGCTGCTGCTGGCACACAATCAACTGGACATGGTCAGCGAGATGGCGTTCCACAACTCGACTCAGCTGCAAATCCTCGATCTGTCGCACAACAATCTCGATCGCATTGGCGAACGAACGTTTGAGGGTCTTGTGCGGCTGGAGCACTTGAATCTGGAGCAGAACCAGTTGGCTGAGCTGTCGGACAATGTCTTTGAGCACTCCAAGCTGCACATGTTGGAGAACATAAATCTGGCCAGGAATCGCTTCGAGTATGCTCCACTCAAGGCCTTGCAGCTGCGCTACTTCTTCGTCTCCTCGGTGGATCTGAGTCACAATCGCATTAGGGAGCTGCCCAGAGACGATAGCATTATGGTGAACATCAAGCGCATCGATCTCTCCTACAATCCACTCACCATGCAGGCGGTGCACAATGTGCTCCATGAGCCCAAAACCGTGAGGGAATTGAATCTAGCTGGAACGGGCATTGAGGAGCTGCAGCTACTGGAGACGCCTTTCCTGCAGTATCTGAATCTCTCGCACAACAAGTTGCGCAACATCAAGGCGGAGGTGTTCCAAAGGGTCACCTTGCTGGAGACCTTGGATCTATCCAGCAATAAGCTGGAGTCTCTGAATGATCTGTCGCTGGCATGGCCTCAGCTGCAGGTGCTGCAGGAGCTGGATGTGTCCAACAATAGCTTCGACCTCATCTCCCAGTCCAACTTTGCTCACCTGGAGATGCTGCACGGCCTGAAGCTCAACCATTTGCAACTCTGCAATCGCATCGAGAAAAACGCCTTTAAGCCACTGAGCAATTTGGCCAACTTGGAGGCCTATGATCTGCCCCTGCTGGGCTATCTGGATGTGCAGGGCATTATGGAGCTGTTGCCTGGCCTGGAGATGCTGGACATTGAGGTCAAGGATGCGACCATAGGCAGCGAGCAAATACAGCCATTGAAGCATCCCAGACTCAGCTCCATTGGCATACGAGGCGAGCGACTGAAGTCCATCTCATCTGGCACTCTGGCTGGGCTGAAGAGCAACGATTTGACCGTCAAGCTGCAGAATACCTCGCTGACGGCATTGCCACCAGCTTTGCTGTTCCCAGTGCCGCGCTCCTCGCACCTCACCCTCAATGTGGCGGGTTCGAAGATTGCTTCGCTTGTGCCGCAATTCCTGAATGCCCTGGACGATCGGCGAGCCAGTCTGCAGCTGCAGGGTCTGGCCAGCAATCCCATCAACTGCAATTGCGATGCACGTGCTCTGCGTCGCTGGTTGCCCAGCTCGAGCATGTCGGAGCTGTTGTGCAGCCAGCCGAGCTACCTGGCTGGACGCAAGCTCACCGAGGTAGGCGACGATGAGCTCACCTGTGATCCGCGGCGCATGACCTCCACCTCGGCGCGTCCCTCGATGCCGCAGCTGCACAAGAGCTCCGCCTCCAGTCAGCTGGTGACGCGCACCAGCAGCAGCGCCCACACAGAGGAACCGCTCATCATCTGGAGCATGGAACCCACCCAGCCCACCATCATGAAGATCAAGACAAAGGCGCCGCTAATGAAGGCCCAAGCGCCGATCATCAGCAACGATGACACGCTCATCATTGGCATTGTTGGCGGCGTTGTCGCCTTCATTGCCATACTCATCATCATCATCTGCATCATCCGGCTGCGCATGAGCAATGTCGAGTATCAGCAGAGTGCCGCCATGATGGGCCTGCCAGCCATGCATCAACATCAGCAGCAGCTGGGCGCCCACAATGCTGCCTACAGCTATAAGAATGGAGCAGGAGCAGCCTTGTACGCTGTGCCGCCTTATCAGGCGAATTATGCCACGCTGCCGCACAAGGCGGCCTCCATCCATCATCAGTCGACGCAGAATCTCAGCCAGCGTCAGCAGCAACAACAGCAGCAGGCGCAACAGCAGGTGCAGCAGTTGGCAGCGCAGCAGGCAGCAGCTGCGGCCGCCTACTCCACCATGTCCCGCATGTCGTACTTCAGTGGTGCGGGCGCTGGCGGTGGCGCGGCCAGCGCCGATGGGGCCGAGAGCTTGACGCATCATCAGCATCAGCCCTACATCATCTACTCGGACGACAAGGCCTACAGATAGACGTGGCCCAGTACGTTCCCAGCCAAGTGCTCAGTCCGCGTGGCCAACACAGGTTCTACACAGTCGTCATTCGTCGTCAGCTTTTGTATGTTGTATATAGACCATAGTTCATTCTCTAAACGTATCCGTATCTTAACATAATTAAGTCAAAACAAAAAGCGAAATAAACAAATTATAGTATAATAATTCTGTGGCGGTTTTTTTTATAAATCTATCAAATTATTATATATTATAAAATCTTTGATTCCCATCAAAGCATTTGCACATCACTTCTAATCATACAACACACAAACATACACACACTTCGATATAGATGGGACATTTAGAGCTGCCCTTTCAAACTGATATTTACTCAGTTGCCTTACTCTCTTGCGCTCTAAACGAGCAAGTCTATGTGGCAGCCTTGACTCTAGCGCGAAAGAGCGAGATGGCAGCTGCTCTCGAACACTTTCATAATATGCCATTTTTGCCATTTGCTCTCTCAAACGTAAGTATTTTTGTTTTTGCTAACGCTCATGCTCTCTCGAACGTATGTATGCAGATGTGCCTATGCACTTCTACCCTACTGAGAGAAGAGCAAGCATTGCAAAGCAATGAGCGGATCATCTTTAATATTTGCATGATTTTAGTGTAGTGTATAAAACATTTGGCATGGTTTAATAATCAGTTTTTAACACACACACTCGGTCTCTCACGCTCACTGTTTTCTCAAACGTATGTATGTATGTATACATTCGTATGCATTTGTGCCCTACGCAATATTTTTTGCTTTTTTGTTTTGCTTACGTTAACTGCTCTCTCGAACGTATGTATGTATGTATGTATATGTATATGCGTAATATGCATTACGTATGCACGTATGCACTACTTAGAGAAGAGCGAGCATTGCGAAGCAATAAGCGGAGCTGCCATGCTCATTTAATATTCATTACATGATCATTTTTAGTGTAGGGTATCGCTTGTGTGTATTATAACTGATTTGCCTGCTGCCTTCCATTCCGACTCCATTATTAGTCGATCAGCTCATTGGTTTATTTGATAAAGAACATGAATGGTTTTGCGATTTAACATTTTGGTTTATTTTTGTGCCCGTTTTATTGCAGTTTACAAAATGTTTTTAATACAACAAGATTTCAAAAAATGCCTATACTCGTAAATGCAAATACATTCATATTTATGTATATATAGTATATGATATATGTATGTATGTATATAATTTCACATGTAAATGCGTAAGAAACTTCAGGGTAACTATTCACAGTCTTTGTTTTTCATCGTTCAACAAAAGAAACAACAAGATCATATGAGCTTATATACTAAATGTTTCAACAATTTCCATTTTCAATTATCGTAAATATCGATTAACTACTGTATCATATTCATGTTCAAATATACCAGAGCTATATATATTCATGAGTGAGTTTAAATCAAAAGTGCTCAATTTGTGTTCATAGACGCCTCTGGGCATTACTCGATCTAAATTCTGTGCTTTAACAAAGTCTTTTCAGTAGGTCACATCTACGCCATTGGGGCGTAGGAATTGTGCATCTGGTAATCTCTGCGACGATAAAATATCATCAGTCCGTAGCTGGCGAGGAGCAGGATAGCAATGATCCCTATAAGAATGCCTGCATAATTATATAAAAATTCTATTATTATTATATCTTAAACGTTTTCGTATAAATAATCCGAAACCATAATAGATTATTAATTTTTCGAAAATGACGGCAAATTGCAATAGCTGTAAATGAGATATAACAGGAAGTTGAGGATATTAAACAAATACAAAAGGAATTAATAAATAATAAAGGGAAATAAAATGTTAATGAGAAATGGCAGGTAACTGGCGAAAGAACAATACATCAAATACAAAGAAATTAAATGAATAATGGGATTAGGAACTAAAATAGAATATAGAAAATAGAAAATATAAGCACAGCCAGAATTTAAAGTTATTATTAATATCCTTTAAATAAATGAAGGCGGTCATATGGGTTAGCGAATATAGGGTATCTTTCATCGGATAGCTTGCCTGTTGCTGCGCCAAGATTAGCCTCCTCGTACGTCATAGTCAGAGTCGATCGTTTGCATTCATCAGCCCAATTTTCGGGCAAAACATCTTCATATAATTCAAACATTTTTGCCAACGGGCAAGCTGTACCACAACCGGGTATATCCATGGGCAAAGGTTCTGCCGTTGTGTTCTTATAGAAAACCGATACGAATGGCGCATCGTTGTCATCCACACGCAATTCCAACAATATGCACGCCGTATACGGTGGACTGTGCAGCTGTTATGAAATGACATAGATTAGTTACAACAAATAAGAAAGGAAGGCTGCTCGACTAGAAAAAATCCTGCACTCCGAGCCGAGATTCTAATATACTTTGATCAATCTATCTTCCATCTTGTTTTCGCTATTATCTTATACAGTCAAACAGACAGGACAGTTCCGTCCTGTTTGTTGATATTAGATCAATATATATTTGATATACTCGCCCCGTTTACCCCTTACCTAAGGCATATATAAGCTAAAACTAAACTGATATAACAATTTATCATATATGTATATAGTTATTTAAGGTCTTACCTGGAAGAGTTTGAGGGTATTCAACAAGTTGGCAACTGTCGTATCGTGCGCACTATATATAAATACATTCCGATCCGGTTTTAATTGTTTCTTATGTTTGATCTCGAAACGATTGAGTACATCCTTGAGCAGAGGTCCGGCCTTAAGGCGCGCCAGCTTCCGCGTATGCGTACTGATTGAGAAGGCGAAATTGGAGACATAAGTCAAGTCGGGGCTGCCATAAACCGTTTGCGCCCACACTGGCAAAGTCTTATTGTACAATGACTCAATGAACAATGTATTGTTAAGATATTGTGCATCTATAAATGTTTGAACAGCTCGACCGCTATTATTCGACAAATAGTCAAAGAGTTTTTTGTAGCGCGCCAAGAGAGCTTGAAAACCATCGGAATCCTTGAACTTTTCCAAATAGTAGTCAAAAGCTGGACATGGCGCCTTGGCAGCTAAAATCTGTAAACACATAAAATATAATATAAGTAGTAATTTTAATGCTAAATGCCTTTACCGCATCATTCTTCTCGGGTATTGTATGCACCGGAATTGGCTGCCATTTGATTTGCGGATTCCACACATCGTCGCCGACGGGTTCGTACAAGCCAGCCAAATCCGACTGCGCGCTCATAAGTGTTCGATCCACATCTGTGGACTGCACATAAATCTGCTCATTGTCAAACTTTGTATCCAACAATGAGCTATACCTGCTCCTCAGCCATTTACCTAACTCATAATGTTGTAGTTTGCCCCGCTATCAGAAAAAAAAAATAGAACAATCGTCGTGAATATATGAATCACAGCCCGCTCAACTACTACTCACATTAGTCAACTGTCCCCAGCCTGTGGGCCAGTACTTCCTATTGTTCCACGGATCGGTAGGATACGGGTCAACAGGCATTCGGTCGCCATGCCTGAAAATCTACATTGAATATTATATTTTAGTTAAAACATGTGTCAAAAACCATTTTGTCATCGACTTACCACATGTGCAAACTTTAGCTGACCAGGTAAACTGGTTTCCACACCTGAACTGCCAACCTCCAAAAACCATATGGAAATTAAAAATAACAAAAATGCCTTGAGACAATAACATGCATCATTCCTCATCATTATCAGCACTGCTTGCTGGTGTGCGTGTACGTGTGCGTATGTGTGTGTTAGTCTGTGCTGCAGCGCTATTTAACACAATGATAAATAGTTAGATAAAAAATTCTTTGTTATGCTGCCTTATCTTTCTAGTCACTTACTTTCAAGTCAAGACAAATACGTTGCTTATCAGACACTCAATTAAATGCGAATGTGAATGTCATTTTAAGCAATTGCCATTGTTGCTCGATTCCTGATAATATGAGCGATTATTTTGAGCAATGCTATCGATGATTTCTAAACAGTGTGGCCAAAATACTACAAAGGATATAATCTAGTATTTTTCTTGTATTCTATAATTTAAAATGAAAGCAAACTCGTTGGCAAAATTCAAATTTCTTATGTTTTTAGTGCTGCTTAAAATGAAAGTCAAGTAATATTTTAGGTTGATTGAAAACTGTTTTTAATAGTTTGATATTCGTATTGATAATATCGTAAGTCGTCGGCCATTTGGGAAGAACATGTCACACTATTTGCACATTGCTAAAATAATTAAATATTGTTTTGCACACTTAATGATTACAATTAACAAATATACTGATCGATTGGTTTGGTCTTATGGATAACGCGTTTTTGATATTAAAAATAAAAAATAAAAACTGTTTTCACACTTTATATCTTAACTTAAGAGGTTTGCACGAGCTCAATTATTGGAAAACAAAATTCGGCTATTATGTTAGCATCCACTTAGATTACATAGGGTCCATGTTTAAAAGTTACATACACGAGGATAATTTTAACTTCAGAATCTTCTATTGCCGCTCATATTTGGTCCATTGAAACTATGCAAGGTAACGTATACAAAGTGTTATCATAGTATGTTTATCGATATTTTGGTGAAGTCTTTGCTTACCGATTTCGATTTCCTGGCACTCCCAAGGGCGGAAAATCTGAATGATATGCATTTGCTGCATTGCGATTGTGGTGACTATTGTGATTGTTGTTCACTGGTCCGTGTTTGTTAAAATTTTGTGACATGCTGCTGTTGCTGCCACTGCTGGCACCACCGCGTCGGCCACTGAAGCCACCACTACCACGGCCACCGAATCCGCCGCGACTTGCATTAAATCCAACGCGACCGCCGCTTTGTGCGCTGCCACTGCAACCATTTCAAAAATTAGTTTCATTAAGGCTTCGTTTAGCTATTATGATTCTCACCTGTTGCTACGATTGCGTTGATACATTCCACCAGCATCGGCATTGCTTCCACTGGACACCATTGGACTGTTGCCAAAGCGACTTTGCTTTGAAGCAAATGGGGCTTGATGATGATGATGATGATGTTGCTGCTGTTGCGGTTGATGATGGTGATGATGATGATGATCGACAGAGGGCAGCGCAAAGCCACGACGATCTTGGCCAATATTGTGACTTGATGATCCACCACTCCTCTGACTTCCACCAGCTCCAGTCCCAATCGAACTGTTAGCATAGTAATCATTGTGAGCCATGCCTTGGCTTTGGCCTTGGCTGAATTTGTTTTTAAATGGCTGCGTTGGGCCATCAAAGTTTTGGTTATGCTGTGGCAAGCCCTTGCTGTAGGGCGCATTGCGCTGCTGTCTAAAATGTCCCTCATTGCGCATGGGTCCAAATTGGCTACCATTTGAGCTGGATGAACGATTGCCGCCGGCTGATCGAAAACCATTGCCAGCCGTATGGCTGCCACGATTGAAAGTGCTCCCGCCACGTCCTGGAATTACATTTCAATCAGTGTTATCGATTTACGTATGTGAGTCTACTTACCTTGCATCGGTCTGCGATTGCCGGCACCGCCGCCTGCTCCAGCACCACCACCACCACCACCACCGGCACCGCCACCACCACCACCACGTCGGTCTTTGGGTCTGCCCGGCTCGACGACTATGGCCTGTCCTTTGAACTCGACGCCGTTAAGAGCTGCTATGGCTGCTTCGGCCATTTCAATGGTCTCCAAGTGCACAAATCCACAACGATTCATAATATCGCACTCGACTACCACGCCATAATTTGTGAACAAATGTCGCAGCTCCTCGGGCTTGCAGCCACTCGGCAAGCTGCCCACAAAGACTTTCGCGGTCTGCAGAGAGTTGACAGAGAAACTCAGTTTGTATTGGTCAATTTGTAAGTAGCACCATATTTTTAGTACTTACAGACATATAGGATGCTACTTATCTTCGTGTTTTTTTTCGCGTGCACTCTATTTTACACTTTTATTCTTTTATATCGTATGAGCGATTAAAACGATTAATAATGATGCGATGAAAACAAACTCAGTTAATATCAAAATATCGATATCAATTAATCGAGTACAGTTTTATTTGTTTACTAATTTTTTTGGTTTTGTTTTGAGAATTATTTTTTAAGAATGTGGGCGCCAAGTAATGAAGAAACATATTTTGCTAATATGGATAACAAAAAGAACGTGATACACATCATGCCAACCGTGGAAATGCTGGTTACCTTTAGTGCCGACAGAGACTTAATGCGCGCCAAAAAAGCTTGTTTACTGTACGCCGAGAAAGTGGACTTCAAGGAGTTAATCGTAAGCAACAGCTAGAGCAAACGAGCTCTAATTGTGTATATGCATTAGATTAATGTATTTGAACTTGCAGCAATTGCGTTTGGCCGAGAAATGTGACCAGCGACGCATGTATATCACCACTGTGGACAGCGCATCCTTTCAAGAGCTAAAACAGGATCAGTCGCTAAATGTCACATTCGCTGGCTTTATGGAAAATGTGGTGCGCATGCTGAAAGACTGTCAGGCCGGCAAGCTAGAGCTGTGCCTATCCGCTAGAGAAACTATCGCCGATCAACAGAGTCACGACTACCTTCTCCAGTTCGTGGAAATACGCACCTTCAAGAATTTGGTTCATTTGTGTTTGCCTTGTCGTTCTGCTCCGCTGAACACGGTTCTCTTTTACATTAATGCGGCCCTAGATGCTACGCATAAGAAGCTCTTCTTGGTAGAGCAGAGCACACAGCAGCTGCAAATGGAATTAAATGCCCAGAATGCACATATAGATCAGCTGAACTCCGATAACGCCAAATTGCGTGAGGCTTTAGCGGATAATACACGTCAACTAAGTGAAAAGCATTCCACAGAGCTTAACGAAATGCAGATCAAACTGGAAAAGCTGAACGAGCAACGTAGCAATGAGTTGGAACGCAGCCGACGTTCGATAGCTGGACTGCAGACCCAGTTGGAACGAGTCACGTTAGAGAAGGGAGAACTAAAGACCTTGCAAGAGCAAGCCGAGAGTCGCAATCAGAGTTTGAACGAAGAGCTCACTTGCTGCAAGTCGCGTATTTGCACGTTGAAGGAGCAACAGGAAAAACTACATACCGAATTAACAGGAGCTAAGAAGCAAGAGCGGAAGTTAGAATACAAAATAGAAGACTTAAAGCAGCACACACTCGAACTACAGGAGCACATACAAAAAGGAAACAAAGAAAAGGTAAAAGACACTTATACTAAAATAAATTTATACTCATGACTTCATATCATATACAGGCCAACATTGCGGCTGAGCTGGAAGCAGAGAAGAAGATTTTGCACACAAAACGTCAAGCGCTGGAAATGGCTTCCGATGAAATAACCAAAGCAAATCAAATCATCCTTAAGCAATCGCAAGAGCTGCTCACCCAGAAAAAGACAATTTCGTGGCGCACCGAGGTGGCGCTACAGCAGGAGAAGGCAATCAATGAGAAGGAAAAGCTGTTGAGCATACGTGAAGAGGAGTTGCAGCAGGCGCGTTTAACCATACAGCAGCTGCGCGAAGAAATTCCACAGCAGCTGCAGTCCATGCGACACTTTGCACAGAGCCTTGAGGAGAAGTACACGAATCGTAAGCTGCATTATTATAACACAAATATATCATTATAATGATTTGTCATATATGCTTTAGAAATACTCACGCTCAAGGAACGTTTAACCGGTGGTAAAGAAAACTCCAGTCGCAGAGCTAATCGGAAATAGGGCAACTTATATTTAGTTAATTATTAAGTATAGTATAAATATGATGATTGTTAGTTAATTGTTTTAAACCTTGCTTTAATTATACATTATTTATCTCGATCAATTCAAAAATCTTCATCAGTATTTTTTTCCGCTTGCACTTGCGCCGTGGCCACATTTACCGCTTGGCTGATGTCCTCGAACTGGTTCATTTTCAGTCTGTCGCGTATAAGTTCCGCAATGGCTTTCTGTGTGCGGCGCTCCAGACGTTCCAGCTTTTTGCTTACGTCTCGCTTTAGATCCCAGTCCGGTTTGCGTGGAGCCAGATTCGTAATGTCTATTTCATCGATAACCATTGGCTGTTGCAGCAAATTAAGCTGGGACTGAATAGCGGTTTCAATGTCACCGGTGGGCTCTTGTGGCAGTACTTCGCCTTCTGTGGTTTCATTATGTGGCTTATAGCTGCGAAACACTGGCCTGAAACAACAAAACAGTTTTATTCACATGTAAACAAACCAAAAATCGTACCAATTTTACCTCGGCAATTTTTCAGTACCCTCTTTAGCGTCCGCAGTCTTGGATAGCGCTTGTTCACGTAGTTTTTGTAAACGCTCTTTGCGCTTTAAAGATTCCTCTGCTAGCTTGCCTAAATTGTTTTCATCATCGTTAGCCATTGCTTAAACAACTGTAAAGAAGTAAAATATGCGCTCTCTCCTTTAATGTTTCCTGATTTATTTCGATACAACGATTATCATTGTCTATCGATAGTGATATACATGGAAAATACAAATTTTATTTTATTTTATACATGTTTTAAGTCAATATAATGTCGATAAATTGTAAATAAATAGTATATTTATTAAACATTTCTATTATTTCATT
The DNA here is from genome assembly GCA_035045945.1 of Drosophila anceps. Taxonomy (NCBI): domain Eukaryota; kingdom Metazoa; phylum Arthropoda; class Insecta; order Diptera; family Drosophilidae; genus Drosophila; species Drosophila anceps. The sequence goes on along the minus strand of JAWNON010000225.1, from coordinate 719,369 downwards.
AGAATAAATTAAATATATTTAACCAAAAACTATTTGATAGTCACGTTCTTTGTGTGCCAAGAAAATCTAAATTAAATATGTCAACATTAAACTTTTTCCGGTCATACACTAACAGAGGATTAAAATAAAATCAAAATACACTTAAATACATAAAAAAAATTACTCACAAAATATATTTTATATTATTTTATAACTATGTTAAATTTCCAGTTGGTACATATTATTATCGATATGCGAGTAAATACTCAATTAGATACACAAACACTACAAGTTGGCAGGTCCGGTTTTCCAGGTATAAGTGTGAGGGGAGGATAAAAACAACGCAAATTTTTTTACTTGAAAAATAAATAAAAACAAACATAGCTTGCATTTGATCTCAACACTCTTGAGTTCTTTTACTGTTGAAAATGAGCTAGCTATTCATCAAATAAATATACAATCTAAAATATATAATAATGTAGCAGCTGCTGTTGCAATAGGCTTTTGGAGTAACTAAATTTACTATTGCTGCTGCTGCTGCTGCTTGCTAGCGCCCGTTGCTGCAGGTAAAAGAAAACGCTTTAGTGGCTATTAAAAACTATTTTTATGTGCTTTACAAACGACACGCCGAGGCGTGTGCTAATTTCAATTTTGATTTCGATTAAAGGGAGCTGCAGCCACCGCCGCCGTGATCAACAACTAACTGCAGCGGCATCCATAGACATACACACAGACACAGAGAGGCAAACACATACTTACACACATAGAGCACCTCGTAGAGCTCATTGTTCTGTGACTGTGACATCGTTTATATAGCCGCCGTCTCACCCGTTGCCCGTGGCCCGGCTCTTTAGCCAGCTATAGCTGTATCTAAAAATGGAGTGGACTAGAGAGAAGACATTGGTGCTGATCAGCGAGTACCGACAGCGACGCGGACTGTGGGACATGACATGCGACGAGTATCGCAAGAAGGATGTCAAACAGCGTCTACTAAACGAAGTTAGTGAAGTTCTCGGCGGCAACATACCTATACCGGAGCTGGAGAAAAAGTTTCATACACTCCGCACACAATATCATCGGGAAATAAATCGCATGAAACGCAAGGAGCCGTACAATTCCAAGTGGTTTGGCTTTAAGAATCTCGTCTTTCTTAGCTCCCCATTTGCGTGTCGCTCCACAAAAGGCCGCTCCAAAGACAAAGAAGACACAACAGTACAAAAATATATATTGGGCGACGTGAACGCCGCTGGCGCTGCAGAAGGCAACAATATGAACGACGAGTATATTATAACGCAGCGCAAATCACATGCGAGCAGTCGAGCACAGGAGCTGGAGAAGTTGATCGAGGAGACGACCAAAGATATCGAGGATACGGAAGACGAGGAGCCCGGCGTGGAGGAGGATGTTGATACAAAGCCCAAGCTTAGCAAAGAGCTAAGTGGCACCTATGTGCACATCAATGAGGATGACACCGATGCAGTCGAGACGCATACACACCAGCAACAACAGCATGCCCACACCCATACCCATTCCCTACCCCATACACATCCGCATCCCCATCACCATCAACAACAGTCTATGATGGAGTTGCATCACTCGGCAAACGCTGTGGAATCGGTCAGCTTTCAGGCTAACGAAAGTGGCGAGCTGCACTACCAATCGACATCGTCGACGCCCAATGCGAGTGGCGGAGGCGCTGGCTCCTCAGTGCATGTGATGCCCACGCGTATCATTAAGATACAACGGCGCGATACGTCCAATCAGGAGAATGGCTATTTCGAGGAGCAGCAGCAACAGCATCAGCTGCATCAGCCACCGCCGCCCAAGCGGCTCTACTTCGATCCGAACGGCACGCACAGCACCACAATTCTATCCGCATCCACGCTGCAAACGGCATCACAGAACGTCAATGGCAGTGGTGGCAATGGTAGCAGTGTTCTGACCACAACCTCCAGCTCTGGGCTGACGGGTGGCACACTGCGTCTGCCACGTGTCAATACCATAGTGAATGCCACCACGCTGTCACCGCCAAAGCCAGCCAGCTCTCCAATACCTCCGCCGCAATTGGCAGCGGCTAATTCGCTGCAACGAGACGAATTCGCCACGTACGGCGAATACGTGGCCAATGAGATGCGTGCCATTAGCAACAGGGAGGTCTTGATCGCACTCAAGCACAAAATAAATACTGCCATATTTGAGGCGAATATGGCAGAGTTGCAGAAATAAAATTGTCAGCCATATTTGAGGCGAATATGGCGATAGCTGCAGTTGAATGGCCATATTCGCCATTGAGGCGAAGTTGCAGAAATACAATTGACGACCATATTTGAGGCAAATATGGCGGATCTGCAGAATTGAAATAAAATTGAACTCTCAATTATCGTATGGAAATATTATCAATGTTTTTAGCAAAAATTTAAATTAAGTGTCCAACCCCAGTAAATACAATTGTAAAGCTTATGTGTTATCCTGTAAATTGACATAAATTCACAACAATTTGATTAAATAAGCCAAATATAACATTTAGTAGAATCCGAATATATACATTTTTCAACTCTATTGACACGAGGTAGTAAATAACAAAAATAATAATTTGTCTAGAAATTTTGGTTAAAATGAGTACGAATCCAATCTGCGAACCGTTTACAAATTTCCCAGCTCGATTTGATATCGAGAAAATTGCCGAAGAATTCAAGCCGAAGGATAAGGAAAAAGATGTTGAGAAAACGCTTAGTGCGCGTGATTTTCTCAATGTTCCCGACAAAAACTGGGTCGTATTGCCTATGTTTAAATATCACTTGGATCATCTGAAGCCAATTCTTTCTGTGCGCAAAAATAAGTATATGCGTTGCCGTTACCGACAATTTCTAGACAATGTGCCCGAGCACTTTGTCAATGTTACTTTGTTTGGTTCGAATGTTAGCAAGTAATTATTTTCATTTTTAATTAATGAAGAAGAGACTTTCCTGATTAGTATGTTATTTAGTCAGCCCAAGCCAAGACGAAAATCCCTCAATGGTCAATTTTATGGTGTGGACTATAAATTGGCGCCCATACCCGTTACATTCGATCCACGTAATTATGGCGGCTCCAGATCTGGAAAATCTAAACATTCTTACAAGTAGTCCAATTCAAAATATTGACTGTAAGCGCCTTGCGGCTATCGCACTTTTTGCTATCAATAAAACAATTTATCGAACAGATACAGACTGGAGTCATCGGCAGATGTGCAACCCTGCCATATTGAAAATACGAATATTTGGCAGCACTGCTCGATCAATTGAGACGAAAAATGTTTACAAAATGCATTAATTGTTGTGCTTCAATCATATTTTGTGTAATATTCGCATGCCTTTTGGTCGAAAACAGTGGCAAGTATCGCAGTGATGATAACTGTATTGTTTTTCATTCAAATAACGAATTATTTCGAACACAGTTGCCCTGAAACGGACACTGCGCCACTACGAAGTTTTCCACAAAGATGACATTGTTCATCGGATTATCAAGAGGGGGGCTAAACAGAGCAGCAATCCATATAACACTATTAAAGAGCTGGAGTTTAAAACACTTGGGAAGAACTTTCGCGTGATTTTACATCCGCATCGCGATGTGCTGCACAGCAAATTTCGTGCCTATGCCGTGGATGCCGATGGCAATGAGACTGTTGTGCACTTAGGTAAGCAGTTAAGAAGCTTTCAAATATTAGCAAATTTAATGTGATTTCAATTCTAGATCATGATAGCTTTTATACGGGTCGCGTATTTGGCGAATTGGAATCGTCCGTGCGCGCACACATTGAGGATGGTACATTGACCATGTCCATAGAACTGCCCCAAGAAACCTACCACATAGAGCCTTCCTGGCGACACTTGCCCACAGCTAAAAAGCATACGATGGTCGCCTACAAATCTTCCGATGTTAAATTAAATCATGCTGAACCGGGTGAACAGGTGCCCAAAACCTGTGGCTATATCAAAGAGGGCCTCGAGCTAGAGACGAAGGATAATGAGTTAAGCACGCGTGAGAAACGCCAGTCCGATCAATATGAATACACGCCTACTAAGACGCGGTGTCCACTGTTGCTAGTGGCGGACTATCGTTTCTTTCAAGAGATGGGCGGTGGCAATACAAAGACAACTATCAATTACCTAGTAAGTGACATTTACAGTGCTGCGCACAACGGCGATTCTCCTTCCCTTGTTCCAGTTATAAATTACTATTCCTTTTTTTCAGATAAGCCTTATCGATCGTGTGCACAAAATCTACAATGATACTGTATGGCAGGATCGTTCCGATCAGGAGGGTTTCAAGGGTATGGGGTTTGTGATCAAGAAAATCGTCGTGCATTCAGAGCCAACGCGTTTGCGTGGCGGTGAAGCTCACTACAATATGATACGTGAGAAATGGGATGTACGCAATTTGCTGGAGGTAAGTGTGAACTGCAATTCGTTCACTCGATTAATCTGTAACTTGTTTGTATAGCTAAAACTTGTATATATCGTTCTACTGCTAACTTTCTCTCTCATCTTTCATCTCTTGCTTGTCTTAAATTTTAATGGTGCTTTATGTAGGTCTTCTCACGGGAATACAGCCATAAAGACTTTTGTTTAGCTCATCTCTTTACCGATCTCAAATTCGAAGGCGGCATTTTAGGCTTGGCTTACGTCGGTTCACCACGCCGCAATTCTGTGGGTGGTATCTGTACACCAGGTTGAAAACCCTATCCGATCTATGCATATTAGCAATATAATGTTTTTATCATTATCATTTCGCTTAGCCACCTTTATTTGTTTCCTTTTCTTTTGTTTCTTGCGTCTTTGTTTTAAAATCTCAATTCCCTTGCAGAGCATCTTCTAGATATCGATATCGATATCGATACTTATTTAGAGATGACTTGATATTAACTCTGTCCACATGTCTGTCTGCTTATAAAGGTTTTAAGATAGCTTTGGCTAGAGTCGTTATTTAGCTTCTCGATTTTGATATATTGCATTCTTAAACAAAGCGTCCAACTCAGTTGATCTGGTCATATTCCTCTTTGCTTCTGTATCATAGTATCTCGACAACTTCAAAAGCTACAATTGAAATTTTTATATATATATATTATTGAATATGCATTGTCAATCTTATTTTCCGATAGCACAACCAGCTTTTATATAATCGATAAATAGCGATATTGCTTTTGAAAATATAATTTGAGAACCAATACAGCTAGAGACACCAAATTACCTATGTAAGCTCTAGTAAAGCAAACACACAAGTGTTCCTACTCATGCGTTTTTGTATATATCTTTTATAGAATATCTTACAAGGCCGCTCTGCGCAAGGCCAGGCAGCTGCTAGTCGGTTGCACCCGACTAGAGTGTTCTTCGTTTTGTTTAATTTTATATGATTTACTTTAGCTTATCAGATTTTCAAGATTTTATACTAATTAATGTATGATTTTTCGTATGACTATTCCAAGAATACTTCAAAAATGGTTATACACTCTATCTGAACTCGGGTCTCAGTAGCTCTCGTAATCATTATGGCCAGCGTGTGATAACGCGCGAGGCTGATCTGGTAACTGCTCATGAATTTGGACACAATTGGGGCTCGGAGCATGATCCCGATATACCTGAATGCTCACCCAGTGCCTCACAGGGTGGCAGCTTCTTAATGTACACCTACTCCGTGAGCGGCTACGATGTGAATAACAAGGTAAGTGAATGGAAATTATACATAGGAATCATATATATATTTATATTAATGTTTTATGTTTGTAGAAATTTTCACCCTGTTCGCTGCGTTCCATACGCAAAGTTCTGCAGGCGAAGTCTGGACGCTGTTTCTCGGAGCCGGAAGAATCCTTCTGTGGCAATTTACGCGTCGAGGGCGATGAACAGTGCGATGCCGGCTTGCTGGGCACCGAGGATAACGACTCGTGCTGCGACAAGAACTGCAAGCTGCGACGCAATCAAGGCGCCATGTGCAGCGACAAGAATTCGCCCTGCTGCCAGAATTGCCAATTTATGCCAGCGGCCATGAAATGTCGCGAAGCTCAATATGCCACCTGTGAGCAGGAGGCACGCTGCACAGGCTCCCATGCCGAGTGCCCCAAATCTCCAGCCATGGCAGATGGCACTATTTGCCAAGAGCGCGGCCAGTGTCGCAATGGCAAATGTGTGCCGTACTGTGAGACGCAGGGGCTGCAGAGCTGCATGTGCGATATCATTGTGGATGCATGCAAACGCTGCTGTCGCATGAGCATTAATGAGACATGCTTCCCAGTTGAGCCACCCGATGTACTGCCTGATGGCACGCCTTGCATAACAGGCTTTTGCAATAAGGTAGAGGAAACTGAACCATATTAAAAATGAAGGCTGAAGTGAAAGTCGGGCTATGGTTGCTATGTTATACAGATACCCTGCACTTATTCCATATCTTCTTCTCAAGAAATTAATATGTATCTCTATTTGCAGGGTGTCTGCGAGAAAACCATTCAAGACGTGGTGGAACGGTTTTGGGACATCATTGAGGAGATAAATGTAGCTAAAACGTTGCGTTTTCTCAAAGACAACATAGTCAGTAAGTAAATGTTTCTAAAGCTCAAACCCCATGTATATATATCATATATATTTGCGATATCTTTCAGTGGCTGTTGTCGTGGTTACAGCTGTCTTCTGGATACCCGTCAGCTGCGTCATTTCATATTTTGACCGTAAGAAGCTGCGTCACGAAATGAAACAAATTGAATGGAGCCACAAATTAGATCTCATACATCCCAGCGACGATAGGCGTCGCATCATACACATACGGTAGGCTGAACTATATATTCTATATGTGATCTCTCTATATATATATTTATGTTTCTCCATGAATTTGCAGCGTACCACGACAGAAAATCTCAGTAGCGCGCGCTTGTAATTAACATAAAATATGGTGGCGGACAAATTGTTTTATCTTCCGTGAGCATTCTTCTCAAAACTGCCACAATTATTTATATATATTAAGCATAACATTTAAAGAATATGAATAAAATTCCCAATAATATAGACCAATACAAAAACATGCGCAAATAATTGATGTCAAGCGGTTTCGCGATCAAAAATCATTTCAACTTTGAATTAAGCAATACAAAAAACTACAAATTATATTGTATATAGACTCTATATATGTATTACAATTAATGACAAATGAATGAATGAATGAATTCATTTCGATTTGTTTTGGATTGTTTTTTGTTTATTCATACTTTACCAAAAATATTTTTTAGCTTTTTTGTTTCAGAGTTTTGCTGCATTCTGTTAAGAATTATGATTGTTTTTTCTTTTGTTTTATATAGTTTGTAGATTAGCTTAGTTTGTTTTACTTTGTATTACTTCTTTTTATTGCTCTTGCCATTTGTCTGTGGAGAGCAATCCTCCTCAGGGTCTAGTTCGCTGTCGTCTTCATCATCCGAATACTCCTCGTACATCTGACCGTCGTCATATTCGCCCAAGTTCATTTCCGCCTTATGAAAAATTTGTAATTATTTTTGGAAAAATTTAAATTAAAGTTTAGCATTTACCTTGCCGCACACATAGACCGGCCCCGTGCCCTGGACAAGTTTAAATGTGACGGATCCATTGGGGAATTCAACGTTTGGCCTCAAGCTGCGAGTTTCTCCAACCTTCAGAACGGCAATGGGAATTTTGACTGTCTTCTTTTCGCCGTCGTCGTTCACGTTTGTTTCCGCCTGTAAATGTGTGAGAAATTTTGTGTTATGCGATATTAAAGTGCAACCCCTCACTGCCACTCTGCCCCCTTTTGCCCAGACAGAACTCTTTCAAAGTGTTGGTCAGTGTTTTTCCATACCTGAACGACATTGAATTCGCCGGACTTAGCCTCAGGTCCCAGGGATATCTGTTTGATGATTAGCTTGTGTGAGTGCACGATGTATTCCTCTGGTATTTCCGGCACATCGAATTGTGCAATTGGCTCCTTTTCGCTCAGTGTAACACCTAAAAGAATAGTAGCCGTTAATAATACATACATATATATATGCACATACATATGTACATATGTATGTAGTCTGCCGGTAATGCTGTGTAAGCCAACTGATTGCATTAAGCTTTGCCGTTGGTGAACTTCAAAAAATTATGGTAGATTCCTCACCGTAAAATGATTCGGACTCCATTTGTATGCTCGCAGACACGTTCTCGTACAGTCCAATTAAAAAGTTTATGAAAACTTCTACTTTTCACACGTGCCCCGTGTAATGGCGATAGCTGAAGAGTCAAACGCGGCTGGAATGATGCCTGATTCATCGATGATACCGATACATTCAGCCGCCGATAGTGCCAGCATATACGAAATATGACTTACATTTTAAATATCAAAATATGTTTAATTCAAGCATATAATATGAGGTACGAGATAAATATCCGCACTTGACTTTTATAGCTTTGGCATTAAATAAATAAACTAGTGTATAAATACCATCGGTTTTATTTCGCGGTTAATGTCACTAGATCTGGTAGCACCATGCATGTATGGCTAGCACATCTCTAGCGTGAGTTGCATCCCTAGATTGTAGCTACCATTTTGCGAAAGTTTTTGCTCAACACGTGCTCGGCGCTTGAATTTTATATATTAAACTCTATCAAATAGTTGCAATGGCAGAGGAATCATTCTATGGTAAATATCAATTATTGACGTGCTTATTGCGTAGTGTGTAAGCGGCTGCAATTGGATTATTTGCACAGCGCTGCGCTGTGTTGCCGGCTGCCGGCATTTTTATTCAAGGTTGCGGATGTGCGCGAGTGTATGTATGTTCATTCGTGCATGTATGTATGTGTGCATGCATACACATGAATATAATGTATCTGTGTTAGCTAAACGTTTTAGTATTTGTATATATAATTTTTCGTAAATCCACAAGTAATATGCAAAATTTTTATTAGGTGTCACCCTAAGCGCGGAAAACAACAGCGTCACCTGGGACGTTGTCGCCGACGAGGACTATGCGCGCGGCCAGAAGCTGGTTATCAAGCAGATTCTGCTGGGCGCCGAGGCAAAGGACAATGAATTCAACGTGGTTGAGGTAAGTGCGCCAGTGCAAATCAAATGTGTGTGAGTGTGTGTCTGTCTGCATTTGAGTGTATGTGTGTGTGTCTGTCTGCATGTGAGTGTATGTGTGCGTGTCTGCGAAACTCTTATTGTGTTTGGGGGGCATGGACCGGTTTGAAACATTTTGCTGTGGGCAAAGGGTAATTTTGTCTGTATCTGCAATACGCGCCCTTTGTCTATTATCGTTGTTTGCATAGCTGTGACGTCATAAATGCCTAAAAGTCTGCTTTTGCCCACGCTCAAGCTTTAAATACCCTCGAATGCTACGTAGCAGAAAGAGAGAGAGAGAGAGCATAGAATTGACTATGCTCACATCAAGTAATATTTTAATATATTATATAAAAACTTAATTCACTATAAAATGAATAGAAAAAAACCATATTTGATAAGAGGAAATTTTGGTTATTTTTGTACATATATTTATGTGCACTTAAACTATTTATAAATAATGCTTTAAAACATTTTCAAGCAAACTTTAGACCTATTTGATATGAAGTAAATGTAGCACCAATAACTTGTGGCTGCTAGCTTTTAGCTATTCAATAGAGGGTATTTTTAGTGCGACTACATGCAATTCGCATAATGTAACTGTACAAAACAGAACACATTTCATTATTGACTTAAGCGTCATGAAATTTGATCAACTTGACTGCTGTCATTTTGACAGTTGCCGTTGTTCTTGCTGTCGCTGTCACTCTTGCTGTTGCCATTGGCTATCATTTCTAGTAGCTCAGCAAAGCTTTTGGTGAATCTGAACATGTTGCGTGCCTTCCTTTGCAGTCGACAAACAACGCCCGCCGCTGCCATGTTCCAGTTCCAACAGATAAGCTCACACTGCAGCTGCTTCAGGTCATCCCGCAAAGATACCAAATTCTGTATGGCAAAAGTCAAATGATGTATTCTTGATATATACTTAAGTTGATATACTTACCAGCGCAACAGTGGCATCAATGGAGCCAATCTCAGAGCCTTTAATGATCACCAATGAGATGGTTTTCTGCATCATTATCCTCTGCTCTGTCACGAATTCGACTGTTGTTATCTTTAAGGATTCAGCTGCCGTATAATCCACGTTGCCCTTTAGCTCTGCCACGCACAGTTCGAGGCCATTGTGCTATTTGGTATTGCGCACAAATTGGTAACAAGTTCAAGTTGCGAATCACGTGGCTTTTTGTCATATTTAACCTTACCTTCTGTGTTTCAAGCTCAAACTGTGGCGTCATGCTCTTGCCCAGTATGAATAGCGCATTGATTAGAACGCCCACCAACATGCCGTACTCCAGTGACCAGAATAAACAGCAAATCACGGTGAATACAAAAGGCACCATGTCACGTTCTGTGGGTAGACAAGGACGAAAATTAACGATTCAGCTATACACTTCGGCTAATACATTGCTAGACATCTATAGACTTGCTTAGGCTAAAACTTGGTCTTGTGAAAATGTATGTAATAGGGAGAAGGGGACGTGGCGGAGATCATAATTTTGATCAGGATGATGAGCTGAGTTTCTCATGCTTTTGAGCTAACTCCTCGCATTTCAACGTGTACTCACTTTTTGCACGCCATATCTCTGCTATTGTATCATACTCGACCATAAACAACATGGCTGAGATGATAATGGCTGCCAGCGTAGCTTTTGGTATGTAGGCAAAGACATTGGTCAGAAAGGCGAGTGTCAAGATTATAAGAATACCCGTGAAGGCGCCGCCCAATGGCGTTTTGACACCGCTCGCATTGTTGATTGCCGAGCGAGCAAAGGAGCCCGTTATGGGCATCGATGAGAAGAAGCTGCTGATCAAGTTGCAAAAGCCCAAGGCAATCATCTCCTGTGAAGCATCCACAATCTTGCCCTTCGCTGCAAATATAACATCAATTATAATAATAAATTATGTAATGTATTGTTGCTCTTACGCACAGAATGCTTTGGCAATGGAGACAACCTCCAATATGCAGAGAAAGGGTATTGTGCCCACGGCGCTGCCCAAGTTGGAGATCATCTCACTGAAATTGACAGTTTGCCCCTCTTCGTCTACGGTTTGAAATGGCGGTGCACGAAAAGGTGGTAAACCCGGCGTAATTTGCTCGCTGATGCGAAACGGCATGTCTTCGCGGCCACGACTCATCAGATAGCAGAGCAGAATTCCAATGATGACGGCCAAAACGTTGCGACAGAGAGATAGATATTTGAGCAGCGTATGACAGCCGCAAGACTTAAGATCCTTAAGTTTCTGTTGGTATTTAAATAGAAATTATTAGCATTATCACCATAATCCATTAGTAACCATGTACTTACTCTCATTAACAGCAGCAGAATGAGTGTACAGCAGCCGAGTAGCGCATCGTTGAGTCGCGTCTCTTCTATGTGACCAAAGAAGTTAATCCATGACTTGAGAAACTCATTCGAGTTGCTTTGTATGCCAAACAGATTGTTGATCTGACCGCTGCCGACAGTCAAGGCAGCTGCCAAAGTAAAGCCCGCTATCACAGGCGCCGAAATGAAACGTACCAAAATGCCGAGATTCAGAAAGCCCAGCACCAAAACAATGCAGCCCGTTAGAAAGCATATGAGCACGGCATAGTCTGGGTGGCCAGCAACATATGGATTGACCATCATAGATATTATGGCTGTGGGACCTGTCAATTAGTTCATATAACTAAGAATTAGCATACTAATATTTGTTCACACTAGTGTGCGGAAAGCAGAATTTGGTACAATGTGCGTCTAGACTTCCGTCAGTCTATAGCTAGAACCATCAAGTTTCACGATTCGCTGCCGAGTCTACAAATAGAGCTACAAATTGTATGGCCAATCGATAAATATTGATTAACTTGAACTGTTTCTATATAGGGGCAATTGTAAGCAGCTTCCATAAACCTTTTCTTTCACAAATTGTAGAAAATCCTCTAGAACTCTTTCACTTAACTGTCTTACTCACCCACTGTAATGTCCTTGCAGGTGCCAAAGATAATGTAGAGAAAACAGCCCATAAATGACGAGTATAGGCCATAGACCGGGGGTAGTCCGGCGACGGCGCCATAGGCAATTGCCTGCGTGACAGCCGTCAGGCCGACTGTCATACCCGCCACGAAATCCACTATGAGGGTTTTTCGGGTATATTTGGGCAGCCAAGTGCATATAGGTAGCTTGCGCTTGATCGCATTTATGCTGCAACAGGTTTTCGACTTCTCGCGCATGGCGCCGCACACGTTGGGCAGGTGCTCGTGATAAAGCTCATCTGGATAGTTGGACAAGTAAGAGGGAGAGTAAGAGAGTGAGCAATGAGGGAGTAGTACTTGAATTTTGATTAAAAGCCGCAAATGATTTGACGCCGCTCGCCTTCTTATCTAGTTGACAATGTTTTAATATTATTTATTGAATTTCGCCTTAATCGATCTGAAGTGGGCCACAACATGTTCAACTCAGTTCTGCCTTCTACCTGCCTGACACAAATTAAAGATTCTCAAAGCTAGATTGAGATTTGTCGTATATCAATAACATTCTCCACGAAATATTAGTAAAATTCCATTGACAAATTATTGATGTTATTTAGGGCCCTAAACGTTTTTGATAATGTTGTTGGCGCTATCAAGACGTGAGGAAATGAGTAATATATTTAAACGTTTCCATCGGAACAAAGATTCCATTATCTAAAAGAATTACTTTATGTCTTTTATATATGACAGTAATGTATTCTACTATAAAGAGTTGCTGTGCACTTTAAAAAACTTTATCAAGACTATAATTTAAATGTTTCTTTCAAATAGAGAACATCTAGTTGAATAAGATCTTGTCTGATATAGGAACATAAATATTTATATTTATAAGTATACACAGATATAAGTATTTAACTTTATGTATACCTAGCCAATATGCATTCGTAAAATCGAAAAAAAAATCATTTGCTTGACACATCTTTGAGGATATTTTCCAGGCTTCTTCAATCCTTATTTCATCCTCTTGGCTAATTTTTGTTGATTAATCCTATACATTTCCCAAACAGACTTCAAATGTGACTCGCAGCTGCTTCCTTGTTTGATTTCCTTGGAAATCATCGATAATATCGATTAATCGATCAAAAAATAAATAACAGTTCTCAGTTATTTGAGCACTCACTAAATTTGTTATATGGATTATTAACTAATCTTAACTGAGCACAGATACTAAGCACTCCACCCCTTGGATATTTATCCAGAAATCGCTTTAAAAATTGAAGAAATCATTTGCTTGACACTTTCACGAGTATTTCGTAATATTTTTAGCTAGTTCTATAAGCAAGTTCTTTGAACGAAAAATCCCTTTAATAGTTCTTGATGCATCACTTCTCTGAGAATTTCACATATTTTTCATATATAACAGAATAACTTCGCATATTATATGATTTATGTTTTATTTGATAAAACTTCTGCATAACTTTGCATATTTTATGAAATATATTGAGCTTTGAGATTTATACTTTTATCTTCCCACATTATCATTGAACTATATCAATAATTGATATTTGAATTTCTCTCATAATATTTGCATTATCAATTCGCATTGCCTCTCGCTTTCTTAGAAAGTTGTTTAATTTTTTAGAGTTGATTTTAATTGAGTTTCCATTGTGCACTCTAACATATATAGCTCACTTATCAATTATTGGAACGTACCATCATAGTCGCACATATTTGCGAATATTTCCACCTTTTTGTTGTTACTTTACTCGTCTCTCTCGCCAGGTACTTCACGCCAAGTGGTTTTTTTATTAGAAACTTTTCGACAAGTTGTTAAAAAGAAAGCACGTGCTTTCCGATTCGTGGACTCTTAAGTGGACGATTGTGAACCAATTGCTTTACGATGTTGTCTCTGGCAGTGCAGAGCGCCGAATGCTCCACTAGGTATCATTGTTCCCGTATATAGGTCTATTGTGCTAACGCCTACGATTTGTATCTCTTTTTTTTTTGAGAATTTTTGGTTATCTCAGTTTTAAAATGTTTGCTCCAACCGATTGAAATCAGTTAACGCCGGCTACATATATATTCTATATATATATATATATATATATATATATATATATATATATATATATATAATGTCAGCGAAGGAGGGAGGAGCGTGACTTTGATTGACAGGTCAGAATTCTTATCGATCCTCGTGCCGAAGTTCAGATACCCTAACTGACAGACTATACTGACTTGCAATGTACGTGAATTATATCACTATCAAGACAGATCAAAATTCAATAAGTATATACGTTGCAGTTGGGCGTAACTGACTGCTTAATGCCCTTGAATTAGAAAAAATATGTTGTTGCGTCCATCATTTGGAGCTTTATTTTGTAGAGACTGCGAGGCAGTAATCCTTAGCTCTAAAACTAGAAATTAGAGTTTTTTTTGTACGATTTGCCACTCCCACATTCAAAATAAAAAGAAACTCAGTAATAGACTTACCTTTTAGGATATAGATACACAGATGTAGATTTTGTTGTATAAAGCCTTAATTAACTGTTTGGGGTACTCAACACTAATATGCCCCCTTACACTACGAGAACGGGTATACAAAATATCGGGTAATTCGTCTAACGCTGCAAATTGCCTGCTGTGGAACCCGCTTTATCTAGAAGCTTTAGCTAGAATTAGCTTAAGTTTAACTAAATTTCCAACTGTCAATTCGCTTATCTATATATAACTTAATTTTCCTTTCTCTCTCTCTAACACACAACAGGTGACTACAATGAAGGACTCTGTACAGATTCCAATTGCCGTGCTGAAGGCTGGCGAGACACGCGCCGTCAATCCCGACGTTGAGTTCTACGAATCGAAGGTTACGTTTAAACTAATTAAGGGCAGTGGCCCCGTCTATATACACGGCCAGAATATCAAGGATGATGTTGAGGTTGTCGATATGGAGGAGGAGGACGATGAGGATGATGGCGAGGACGATGAGATTGAGCATCCAAAGAAGCGTGCCAAAATCGAGCCAAATGCCGATGGCAAAAACGCCAAGAACCCGAAGAAGAAGTAAATCCCAAGGCAAAGAGGAAGTAGAGGAAGATGGATGGATTGTCTCTAAGCTAAATCTGTAGATTTTAAACGTGTTTTAGGCCCTATAAACAATACAATTACAATACATAACATAACTAAATAACAACATACGATACGATATGTAAAACTTGCAACATATATATTACAACCTACTATTTAGTTCCTTTCTCTGAGATTCTTAAAATCAGCAAACAACATTCAATTCAGATAATAAAGTACTATGATTACTGATGATGTATGTATACAGACGACTAACACCTATGCAATAAGCCAAGTTATGTAAACACAGCAAACAGTGAACACCAGCGACTAGTGAACGCTAGTTGAAGCACATATATTTGTATATAAGTACTTTACAAAACGAAACTAACTTCAATCCCAGCTGAACTCTTAACGCTGTTCTCGATTTTTATACATCAACAACAAAAAAATAAACACAAACTTAAAAAAAAAACTAAAGGAAGAATTGATCTATTTACTGGGCACCACCTAGCGTCCATTTGCTGCAACAGTTGTGCAGATAGCTTTAAGGAGTGTTCGACTAAGAAATACTCTCACTAATTAGTATTTACGCACACAGAAGCACACGCGCCATCTAGCGGTCAAATTATGCAGCAGTTTTGCTAGTTTTGAAGACTAAACTGAAATTGGTAAGTTACTAAGGAGTTGCCGACCATGAGGTACTCTACCTATTCGTAATGCGCACATGAAAACGCACCATCCATATTATGAAGTCGTTGCACAACTAGTTTTTCCGAGTAAATTGAAAATGGAGAGTCATTAGGGAGTGTACGACTAAGAGATACTGTAACTATTTAGTATTTATGCATACATACATAAGCACACGAGCCATCTAGCGAATATTTTAGTATACGACTATGAGATACTCTATCTGTAATGCGTACATGAAAACGCGTCATCTAGCACCCAGTGTATGCAGCATGTGCTTATTGCTGCCACAGTGTCCCAAATTCGAAATTAGTTAAGCTTAATATCTTGAACTTTAGATATGCGTTCGTTTTACCGAAGAATGTAAAGATAGGTATCCAAAAGAGAAGATTCAGTCACATACAATCCCTCTAGATTGCATAGTACTCAAGTTATGCTGCAAATATCTTTTCCAAAAATTGTTACTATAAATATGTAATGAGATATTGGAACACAGACTAAAGATATACATGAATTTATATTTGAAATGCTCTTCTAGATTTCTGTATTCAAATAGACCCGCATCTGAATTCTGATAAATACTTTGAGCTAGATAAAGATATACAAGAATTTATATTTGAAATGGTCTTCTAGTTTTTTTTTTTGAATTAACTGCATTCATACAGACCCGCATCTGAATTCTGATCTAAAATACAAATATATATATATATATACTTTATGAGATCGCGACCAGGTTAAGTGAAAGAAATCAGCTTACAATTTACGAAGTTAACATTTCCTTTAATGATTTCACTTTGTTGATTTTCTTAGCGATACAGACGAAAAGTTCCGGATGTAGAAAATTGAATGCTTTTGAAAAATGTTCGGAGCAGTTCTAATTTCATATTCAAAATATCTTCAGCTAGGATTAGGCGTTGCTGTTCCCATGGGGGCTGCCATTAATTGTGGTATTTGGTGCTGTGAGACTTAAACGTCACAGGGCATCGCCTTGATGCGCTCGAAGGCTGCCTTCTCGAGCGCCTCGCGGTGCTTGGGATCGGCGACCTGAATCAGTGCGTGCATGCGCTGGCGCACGTTCTTGCCAAACAGGGAGGCAATGCCGTGCTCGGTGACCAAATAATGGACATGAGCACGAGAGGTGACAACGCCAGCTCCTAAAAGATTAGAGGAGAAATGGGCATTAGCTAGAGGATCAGCTGGTTCCGGAGCTAGAGTTTACCTGGCTTAAGCATAGGCACAATCTTGCTCTCTCCTTTGTTGGTAGTAGATGGCATAGCTATGATTGGCACGCCCAGGCCATCAAGGCCTTCGGCTGCACCGCGTATAAAGTCCACTTGACCGCCGAAGCCCGAGTAGAAGCGTGTACCAATCGAGTCCGAGCACACCTGACCAGTCAAATCCACCTCGATACAGCTGTTGATGGCCGTCATGCGGGGCTGTTGCTTGACAATACTCGTGTTGTTCACATAATCAATGGACAACATCTCTGTAAAAGGAGTACAGCATATTAGGTAGTCTATACATAGCTATTACGAGCTAAGAGCCCTACCGATGAAGGGATTATTGTTGACAAAGTCGTAGAGGGGCTGATCGCCGATCAGGAAAGAACCAACAATGCGTCCCCTGTGCATAGTCTTTCTGCTGTTGGTCACGCAACCTTTCTTGACAAGTTCTACAACGCCATTGGCGAACATCTCCGAGTGTATGCCCAGATCCTTGTGATTGTGCAGTGCGTTCAGTACAGCATCCGGAATGTTGCCAATGCCCATCTGGAGTGTGGCGCCATCCTTCACCAAATTCTCGGCTATCAACTTGCCAATCTTTTGCTCCACATCCGACAGCTTGCCGGTGCCATGCTGAGGCAGTTTGTCGTCCACCTGAATGGCGAAATCAAAGTGTGACTTGTGTATGATGCCATCGCCAAAGGTGCGCGGCATATTGGGATTGATTTGAGCTGCAAGCACACGGGTGAGTATAAGCCAGTCTCTAGATATCTATCATAGCTGATTTCCTTACCAACAATCAACTTGGAATGCAGCAACGCAGTACGAACGCAATCGACGCTGGTGCCCAGCGAACAGAAGCCATGGTTATCTGGCGGCGACACGTGTATCAATGCCACATCGGGCTTCACCAGTTTCTTGGTGAAGAGCATAGGTATTTCATGCAGAAAGATATGCATATTGTCGCCACGCCCCTCGGCAACGGCTTTGCGCACATTGCCGCCCATGAAGAACGAGTTCGAGCGGAAGATGCCTTCGTACTCGGGCTTGCAGTACTCGGCCGGTCCTTCCGTGTGCATATGGCAGACCGTCACCTTCTCCAATTTGTTGCACTTGCCATGCTGGGACATTGCGTTGAGCAACGCCACAGGTGTGGCAGCCGCACCCTGTGCGAACACTGTGTCACCTGTAAAGCAAAACGTGTTCAAAGAGAAATCATTAGAATTGACATGTAAAAATTGCTTTATGATTGAGATTGATTGAGGACAGTGCTTTGAAAAATATGAAAGTACTTATAATAGTATACCATCTCTCCGAAAACTAAAAAGTCGTTTTAAGATTGATTGATAACTTAATTGATTGATAAACTGATTGATTAATGTCCTGATTGACGACTGTCGTCTTTTAAACCTATAAACTTGATTCATATATATGATTGAGTGCTAAACTCATTGACTGATCACCTGATTGATTGATAACCTGATTCATTGATAGCCTGATTGATTGATACCGTAGTTGATTGATGACTGTTCTCTTCTTAAAACTACAAACATGATCAACATTAATGATTGATTGATAAATTCATTGATAGCCTAATTACTCTGATAACTCGATTGATTGACAGCCCGATTGTTGACGCCATGACTGATGACTATCGCCTTTAAAAATGGTAAAAGCATAAAACTGCTTTAACATGATATGACAACTTATTGATATGATTGCTTGATAACTTGATTGATTGATTGAATTAGTCTTCAATCAACTAAAATGCACAAAATGTTGATATGAATAAATCCTGAAACTAATTTATTTTGCCACCCTTTTTTGTTTGTTATTTATGATTGATTGAAGCCCTGATTGACTGGTTGATTACTGTGTCAGTCGCTACATTTATGTACAGACTTCTTTTGATTGAGTATAATTTGCCAGTTTACTTCATTCAATTACTTATTCATTTGATTTGATTGAATGATTGATGAGCTAGGTATAGCGTCACCTATATATGGCCTATTAAACTAGGTTTTCATTTTTTGATTGATTAATTTGAATTTCGATAACTGACTTCAATCACTATTAGTATATGTTTATATACAAAGCTTTTTATAAATTTCAGCTGATTGAAAGATTCATGAACAGCGCACAGCTTCAATCATATAGCAACAAATGTTTATTTTTAGTCAAGTTTAGAGAGTGCGCACTGTACTTGATACGACTAGTTGGCCTTGCTAATCGTCCAAACGATCAACGAACTTACAGTATATGCACAGATACACACACACACACATACATGTATACACATACACATATACATTTATATACGTACATATGTGTAGAGCTGTAGGCATGCCAATTTTCTATTTATATGGCGCCCTACGAATGCAAAATTCTGTCAAGATGCGACGTTTCCTTATTTTTGAATATTTCATGAGTGTGCGTGTATGTGTGTGTTGTTGTTGTACATGTGTGTAGCCATCATCTATTCAAATATGCATTTAGATAAACTGCTTGATAAGATTAACAAACGTTATTTACATTTAATATGTTCATGTATGTATGTTTGCTCATTAATCATGCTTATCGAATAAGCCCCGTACGCATGTCATGCAATCGCATACATAACAGCTGCGTACCTGCCTCAAAATGTTATCGAACCGAACGACGCCGCGTAACGCAAAAAAAAAAAAAAGAATTCAAAAAAACAACAAGAGAAACTTTTCCAAACGATATGACGTAGTTGATTTAGTTCTGCGCGTGTTTTGCAAATTGATCTAAATTTAGAACGCCAGTGCTAACCAGCGATAGATCGCAAATGGAAGTAGAAGAAGAAGAAGAAAAGCCAGCTGAAGTGCGAGCTACAGACATCAA
This sequence comes from Drosophila anceps, assembly GCA_035045945.1. Classification (NCBI taxonomy): domain Eukaryota; kingdom Metazoa; phylum Arthropoda; class Insecta; order Diptera; family Drosophilidae; genus Drosophila; species Drosophila anceps. The sequence goes on along the minus strand of JAWNON010000225.1, from coordinate 699,521 downwards.
CTTAAAACGTAAATAAACTGTACATCTTTGCGGTGGGCGTGGCGAGCTTGAATAACTAGTTTCATTAGGATTGATAAAGATTTTCTTCATTTTTTTTGCTCTTGCGCAACTTGTCGATTGAAATTAATTGAATCAAAGCTAAATTAGTAACAACAATTTGGCAATTTATTTCGTATTGGGAGAGACAATAAAATGTTATCAAAGCTACGGCACCGCCCACATGGAAGCAGCCAATAAAATGCTAATGCTAATATGAACTTCTGATGTTGTTGCATAATGTCCGACATGCATGTGTACATTATAGCGGTTTCAGTTTATATATTTATTAATATTGCTCTTATCAGCACAGCTGTTAACAGTCAGCCCAGACGCGCGACTCTGTTATGTATGTATATGCTTAACTGTATGTGCGTGCGTGTGTGTTTTTCTGTTTGTGCCTCTAAGTTGAGCTTTTCTCATACAAAGCGGAACAGCTGGACAGAGTACAAAGTACAATACACTATTCACTACTGTTCAACACTGTTTTCTTAGAACGAAAAAGGAACAACAAAAACAACTGCAACAATTTCTATCTGCTGATCTTGTAGTGCATACATTATGTATAGATTAGAATAGTGAATATTGTATACGTGGGGGTCGCTCATAAATTACTGATATGTAATAGTAGGACTAATCACAGTCAATTGATTTCTATATGGCCGCTGCTACTGAGCACCCTGTAATAGGCCACTTGATATGTTTATGTACTTAAGCACACGCACACAAACCAATATGTAAATAGTTTAGATTTACAAACGCAAGCACACACATACACACATATTTATAATACAATTTGCATGCGCTAGTGACAACCCCCGTGGCCCTTCGTTTAGCTGTAAACTTTGGCTGTTCGCATTTTCATTCTGTTATTCTAAACAGTCAAAGCAAGCCAGTGTAGTGGTGGGGGAAGGGAGACAGCAATCACGGTAGTTGCTGGCGTATTGCATAACACTGTCGTTTTTAGCATTCCGCTATGCTAGGGCACTTAACATGGGCAGAAATTGGGCATTGGACACTATTGATAATTGTAGTGTAGCTGACTTACCAGACTTGATGCAGGCAACAGCCTCCTCAGGCGACACAATTGGCGGGTCGCGTGGCAGCGGATGCGACAGCTCATTCACATAGGTGAAGTAGTTGTTGTGCGTGCCGCCGGCGGCGTTCGCCGTGGCCATGGACAGCAGTTTTTTCATTTGGCGAACATTTCGAGTAAGTTGTTTGCTCATGATTGCACGAATTTAATTGCAAATTGAATGCAGCTTGTTCCTTAAGGTAGTGATTGGAAATTTGATTTACACTGCTCGCCCAGAACAATTCTTATTGTGTCTTGCCGCTCCAGCGGTGCGATTACAACTAGCCTTAAGCGCAAGCTTTACCACACCGCAAAAGCTTTTAGACCGTAGACTATTCAAGTTGTTTTCCCCATTGGACTGCAATTTGGAATCGGCTTTTTAAAATACCATATACAATTCTGATTTTGTTAAAAAAACAATTAATACATTTTTAATTTTTATTTTAATTTTTAGATTTCTGTTTTGTTTTTGGATATTCTGTCAAATGAAATGATTTGTAAGTCAATTTTTTACGTTGTACAGCACTGTAATATGAATGACATTTGTAAAGAAGCGCGCCAAAATTCAAAATGTCTAAATTAAGCCTACAAAATTTCGTAATGTGACCAAATTTTGATGAATGATGACCTTTAGCGTATTCTTGAAAGTAGTTCACCTATGGCTATTTAAATTTACTTTCACTTTATGTATATTATTAATTCTTATTGTCATTACATTTGCATGCTGCTTGTAATCCAAATGTATTATATGTATCGATCACTAGAGCTGCCAGACTGTTACAAGCTCCCCATACACCAAATTGCAAAAGTTGCTGAAAATCAAATTCGTGTTATCAGTAACCATACGAGTTTAATAAAAAAAAAAAACTGCAAGAGGTTTCAAGGCAAATTGCAGTCGCTCATTGAAAATGAAAGTTGTTCATTGTGAATTCCGTTAGCCATTCTCATTAATTTCAAATTTCAATTTAAACATGAAAATTAAGAATTACTTGTTTGTATTTAATTAGCGTTTATTATATTATTATAAATCTTAATAGATAAAAGCGCCTTTTGGACTAACAATTAAAATTAACAAATTATGCACATAAATTTAATACTAATCTCGATTATTTTTATATATTAAGAGAACTTATGTAAAAAGTAAAAACTATACAACAAAGTTGGAACTATTTACATGCTTTATATTAGTATCTATAAAATATTTATTCAAATTTATATTTATATATATATATATATATTTTATTTTTTATAAATTTCTGCATATTATTCAGAATATATTGTGTTCATATATGACTAGCTAATGCATTATGGTTTCTTTAGTTCTTCTCAAAATTTGACTTCGGCACATTTGGGGGATATATATAATATATATTTAGTAGGATCTCATGCAAGTTATAAATATATATATATAAATATATAGGAATATTATCGAAATGATAGCTTTAGGCGTCTTGATTTTGTTCAATTTTGGACGGACCCTAAATAAGAAACAAGTAAACGAACTCTAAAAAACGGCACAATTGAAAATTTCATAGTTTTTGTTCGCCTATACAAAATCTGACTAGAGAATTATATATATCTATATATATGAATTGTGTTGCACTGAATTTCGTTCTTTTGTATTTGTATAAAAATTTCGAATAGATGCGAATTGTTTGCGTTGATTGCGATTTCGAGCTGTTGTTAAGTTCTTTGATCTTTTATCTGGGGTTTCTCGATTCTACATATCTGTATGGAGTTAGCGCTACTTAAAATGATTTACTACATAACTATAAGCTCTAACCATACAACACATAAATAGGACAACTAGAACAAACTTGTTCAACGCAAGCAATTTGAGCATTAGGTACCAGTCCTTTGTGCATTTGTGTGCCTGTGTGCTAAACTCTTGCTGCCTGTGGAAATTATACCTAATGCTGTCTATGTGTTGTATGATTAGGGCTATAGGCTAATAACTAAACTAATTTGCTATGATTAGAATCTTTGTTTTTTGTTTTGTTTTTGGTGATTTATCGCTTTATCTCGTTGGCAAGGTCATGTTGAGGCAGAGATCGTGATCTCGCAGATCGCCCCAGCCGCCGTTGCCTTTGCGTAGTTTCGATTTCTTGATCAAACTGGGCACCGTCATCATCAGCGAACGCGGGAAGAGCTGATGGGAGTTGCGTGCAATGCGCAGGACATGTTGCACCTTGGAAATCACCTGATTGGACTCGCAATTCTTGTTCTTGTGATGAACGCCGCTGTCATGAAATTAAGAGTTTATATAGTTCATATTGTACTGTCTCTCTCTCTCTCTCTCTCTCTTTCTGTCTCTGTTCATACATACCACTCGCCAATGTGAAAGACTCGCGGTCCTTTGACAATCATTGCGTGCAGTTTCCTCTGCAGACACTGCTGTGACACATGCTGCAGCGACCAATCCCAGTTGTAGTCATCGTAGCTACAGAAGTGTCGAGCGCAACGTCTAATGCTCGTCCAGGTGGTACGATTGAAGGCGAAGCCCATGTTATGTTTGCTGCTGATCCAGGGCATGGACTCCACCTATGGAGAGAGGGAGCATGTCAAAATGAAAAGGGCATTAGTGACAGTCACAACAATTCAGCTCAACTCACAGCGAAAAGTGGGGCAAAAAAGGTTTGGTGTTCATGCAAATTTGTTTTATGTACACACATAACAAATATGTAAAAACAATTGTAAACAATATACAAATATATATATTTTTTCGATAACTTAACCGAAAAATAATCAACTTATAATCTCCTGCTTAATTTTGGCCTAATACACTGTGCATGGTGATCAGCATTGCCAGACTTGTAATGCTTGTGATGAATGCATGGTGCATGAGGCCATCTCTAATATTGAGCAAGCTGCAATTTGCATACATGTTGCATAAACAATTAACGATATATTTAACGCTTACTACCTTGCGATAGTCTTGGACGATGCTGCGCCTATCGAGCTTGGCGATGTGTACGCGGGCGCGCAACTGTGTACGTGTGGGTGTGTGTGGTTTGTATGTTTGGTAGAATTTAACGGCATGCCACAATAGACGTAGACACACACACACACAGAGAGAGAGAGAAAGAGACAAAGAGAGAGAGAGAGAGAGCCAAGCACACATACACAGAATAACAACATAAAGAGAAACAACAACATAGTTAAGTATAAACAAAATGAAGTAGTAACGGTAACATGCATTGGGTAGCGTATTTAGTTGATTAACATGCCGATAGAAAAGCAAAAACATAAACAAATTGAGTGCTCTCTACACTATAGCAATGATTGAAGGTGCTGAGTTCGCATTGAATTAATGCAAATTAAGTATATAAATATATATATGTATATTAATCGTTTTTTGTTATCGAGGATGGTGCTACCTTCTGATAGACGGAATACAATGACGGCAGTACATGATAATTCCAAGTTTGTGCACCATTCTTATTGCTATTATCATTGTTATTATTATTAGTGTTGGATGTGGCGGTGACAGTGTTCATGTGGCTAGTTTTTTTATTGTTCATCATTTTGTTATTCTTATTCTTTTTATTATTGTTATTGTTATTGTTATTGTTATCAACGTCTGCGGTGTCGCCCACATAGACCTTGGCGTTCTTTAATGAAGTGCTGGATGATAGAGCTGATGAGGACGCAGTTAATTGCTGTGAATTTCTATTATTATTATTGTTATTATTATTGTTGTTATTGTAATTGTTCCTATTTGATCCTAATAGACTGTTTGACGAGATCAGCGAGGAAGCGTACGATTTTTTGTTAGTCTGCATCAAGTAGAGAAGAACGCAGAGAGATAAGATGATATTTAGATACGAATATGAATTGCAAATGCAGGTGTACAGGTGTGTGTGTGTATATATGTGTGTATTAGTTTAATTTATAGATAGAAGTTAACATACATATGTACAACATACATATTTTGAGCCAAATGAGTTACATTGAGATGTACTTATGCATGTATGTATACAGCTATGTATTTATGTATGTATGTATGTATGTGTGTGCGAAAACTATTATAGCACCATTATCACAGGTAAACTGGTTTAGTTATCTAAGTAAGCTTAGAATCTTCGAATATTATTTATTTTTCTATTTAGAACACTACATTATACTGGTGCTATTATATTTTTCGCGGCTGTATATGTGTGAAGTACAGTGAAAGCTCTACAAACGAACAGTTTTTAGTGCCTATGTTAGTCGGGTAGCTAGCTAACTAACTTCTAGGACATAAATATATAAATGCTTTAAGCATTTCTACTGCTGTGTTCGCTCCAGCGAGCTTTCACTGTAACCGTCCATCTCTAGCCCTACTGCTTGACATGATGTGTACATTATATGTTTAAACAGATGTATTTTTTAATAACAATTATATTGGCATAAGCGTGAATATTTGCTTTTTTGGATTTCTTTTTTTCTTTTTGGTTAAGAAACAAAACGTAAATAAAAGAAATTGAAATGTTTCATTTTGAAGCAGTTTTTGTTTTTGTGTTTGTTGTTGTTGTTGAGCGACTAAGCCACTAACGACAATTTCGTAGCCAAGGCAAAGAAGCACAGAGAGAGAGAGAGACAGATGTGAGGCATTTGTTATGGATTGGGCCAACTCTCACCTTGCTGTGGTACGTATAATAGTTGAATGTCTTTAGATAGGTGCCCAGCGAAAGGATATTGCATTGCGGACACAAGTCTTTGGTGCGCTGCTTCATCATAGCCAGCAAATAGAGAAAGTCCTCAGCCACATAGTGATCCTCCTCCAGGAACAAAACGAGACCTGATCATAAAATAAAATTCAGTGTATAAGCTAAGCATATTTCGTTGTTGTTTCGGCCATGGCTAACCGGTATGAAAGCGTGTCACTTCCAGCTCGTTGAACACTCGATTCGCCTTCCACCACCAATGGTGTTTGGTCTGCGTGAACTTGGCCTCACGATAATGGCCATAGAGATCGGGATATAGTGCATTATTGCAGTTGCTGATCAGAGCTCTGGAAATTATGAAATAATGGAATTAGGAATGGAGTTCATTTGGAATTTGCTGGGCTGCACTCACTGCTCCTTCTTGATGTTCCTGGGGCAATCGTTGGGATCGACGCCGGGATATTCGTGCGGATGCGTTTGTATGGAGTACGGATAGAAGATCTGTAGCACCTTACAGAAATCGATTTGCTGTACCAGATCGTTGATGTCATCGTCGTAGAAGTCATGCGAGAAGATCAGCAAAGATTTCGAAATGTCGCGTGCCTGCGCCAGGCTCACAATCAGATGGCGCAGGTAATTGATGCGCGTATGCACCTGGAATGCAAAATGTTACGCTGATTACTAAATATCGATCATTCGCCATCGATCTCGATCCACGCACCTGTACGACAATTATCACAGAATCGTTTTGCAGCGGCCCGAATGTCTCCTCATTGAGCACCATCTGCATTTCGTTGTATCTCACTATTTGACGCTTGATCTCCGTGTTGTTCGGCGGACGATAGACCTCAAAGCTGATTGTTGTCGCCGCTCCACTGCCCGATCCGCTCAACGCAGACCCGCTGCTATTCAGCTGGAGACCTGGCGAAAGAAGCAGGTGAAACTGGTTAATGGAAAGCATAAGGCTTAGGGAAATGCGTATTGATGATTGAGTTGTCTGTCTCCTATACTTAATCAATCATCAGCTTTTGTCACCTATATTTATACTACTACTTAATCAATCAATCACCAGTCAATCATTCAGGTAGCAGCTTTTAGTCTAGTTCTTGTGCAAGCCGTTAGCACCAATCAGTCAATCACACAGTTACTCTTTCAATCACTCAGTTGCTGTACATCACTTCTGCATTGCTTTATCATCAGTCAGGCAATCAATCAACTATTGCCGCCCCTCTTCAATCAATCAATCAATCAATTACTCACCTGCAGCTGTCATGCTGTGATTTCGCGTATGTGGAGTCAGATATTTGTGCAGCGTGGCCGGAACCATTGACATTATGGCATCCACGGAGTCATTGGTAACCGATTCGCTAAGCATTGCATCGCGGCTGTCCACTGCACGGAGAGAAATCGATCATGATAAGTCAATGACAAATGCAATTTCTAACGGTACTTACAGTAGTTAAAATTGTGATACTGCAACAGGCCAAAGATGCACAGAGCCAAGATGAAGATGCTGCGCATATAGAACTTGTTGCGTTTGCGTCCCATTGCCCCAGTGTTGGGCAGCGGTATCAGTACACGACCTGAAACCAGAGCCAGATATAGACGGGGGGGCGAGGTAGTTCAATTATTTGCTATACGAGTGTAGAGGGTGATCGACTCTGAATTACCTCTCATTTTTGACATATTCCGTACTCAACGGCTGAATTGCTAGCAACTGCCTACTGGGCTAGCCCTTTTATAGCGCCATCTGAAAGAGTATGAAATAAAAATTGATATATGTACATGTGTGTATGTGTGTAGACGAGTGTACAGTAAAACAGCACTTGAGTGAATATATGTATAGCGTAACAGTATATATATATATATGTATACAGCAGTCGCTAACAACCTCCTACCTAACGCAAAACTCAACTTGAAAGAAGTTTTTCGCTGAAATAGAAAATGTTCGCTCCGAAGGAGTGCACACTGTAGGCATATATTTTAGAGAAGCATCAATGAGCCCCAATTAGCAGTGCACACTGTATGACAGTATAAATAGAAGAGCTTACAAATTGGTTTTTTGTGTTCTCTTTTTGGGAAATATCTTATCAAGCCTATCGCACATACATGACACAGACTTGAGGGAAATTAGTTTTGCGTAATATTTATCTGTCTCGAAATTTGTTTTAATTGAAGCAATTTTAGTACCGCTATTAGAAATAGACGTGAACTGATTTGCGTAGCAGCTGAATCTATGTGCAGCAGGTAGGAGTGCTCTACTGGGCAGTGTCCGACTAGCAGATACCTGGGCCTCTCTTTTAGCACATTTTATTGACACATTTTCTCTCTGTTTGCAGATTTCACACATTTGATGTGAAAACTAAATCACGCCTCGCTCAGAACTTACCGTTACAGAATTTAGATCAGAACTTATATTAGCGAAATATATATAAACAGTTTATATACTGGACTAATGCTGGGCCCAACTTTTTAGCATGCAATTAACATGGCTTAAAGCGGCTAGTGAAAGTTGTCATCAAACTGCTGCCAGAATTTAACGCCATAGAATCAGAATCCGTGAAACTCCTGCACCGAAGCTTAAATCAGGCCAACTTAATTTGAAAATAGTTCCAATTGGAATTAAAGATCATTTAAGCCTGAAGTTTTCTTTTACTACAAACTGAAGAAACTGAATAGTTTTAGTCAAATACGTACACCTTCAATGGGGCTTTAGGGAAAATGCAGCGAGACTTCTGTCTTGATCATACCAAACTTCCAGAATAGCCAAAGATTGATTGAAACAGCTTTGTTGAATAGATAGATTGCAATCAAACTTATAGTTATTCAAAACTTAGTGCTAAATGACACAAAAGTTTTCAGTTGAATTTAGGATCTGTGACAGAACTTTGCCTCTGTGACGAAGACTTTGACTTTGACCCAAAGTTCTTTAAAGAAAATGTGAATGGAATGTGAGCAGGTGATAGAGCAGTTACAGTCTACATACAATGTATATATATATATATCCAAAAGCATTACGCATATGTCAACTGCACAGACTTTTTATCTAAAAGGTCTGGAATGATTATTACTAACTCGGAATGCAGTCTGTGCGCCACCTAAATAATTAAAAAACAAAAACTGCAGTCGTAAAATGCGAATATGCAAACAGAGCCAAGTCGGGCTATATGGGCAGGTATTAGCGAGAGAGGGGGAGAAGAAGGGAGAGAGGGAGAGAGTCACTTCATCAGTCCTCGCCCAACTTGAGCTGACGATAAGTTCGAGTCGAGACGAGGGGACAGAGTGCGAGGCCTCCAATGGCCTTTTAGCGACACGTAGTCGCTGCCCAAGTTGTCATTAGGCATCTAGCAATAGCCGCACCACCCGATCCACCCGGACCACCCGATCCACTGGCTGGCTTGTAATGTGGGCGATCGTGCGGCCTCGCGTCAATTGCCATAAAAATAGAAACAAATTTTTGGCGACTGCCTCGCGTGACAGAAAAAATATATATATATGATATATGTATATAAATATATATATCTGAGATGTCTTGGCGGCAGCCAAATAGATGCGAAAGGGAATGTTAATGTAGTCAACCTCAAGGCGATGACTAGATAGATTCTGGGAAAACTATCAAAATACGATAAAGTAGGAAACTGAGTTGAATTCGATTGATGGACTGTAACAGAGAAAATTATAGATAATATTATAATTCTATGGGTAGATAGTGCACATAGGAATCTGCAGAAGAATCTTTCAAGAAATTGCAATGGGAAAAGCATGAAAGAAGGAGCTAACTAACGCACATATAACAAAGAGTTAACTAATGCACATTTAAGATATAGATTTATAGATCTATCAGGCGTAAACCCATAGAGAACAGATCAACCGCATTAAATCTGCACGTTTCATGGCTTTTAGAATTCTGAAACAGTAGAAAATGCAGTTCTTAACCGATTAACTACGCCTGCCAATAATATTTTTAGCTCTATATAGGTAGGTTTTATAGGGCATAGGGTACGAGAGGGTATACACGACTTGATGTTAAGAAATTGCACAAAACTCAATATACCCTATTGTCTCTTAATGAACGAGCATGCAGTTTCCTACTCCAGCTTCAATAGAGAGGAAATAAATTGAATTCATGCAGGCCGAGGCAGAGATGAATGGATACGGCACATAAAGCCAATATGCCCACTTTTGACAGTTTGAAAGACTTTAGACAAGTGTAAAGATTCATTTGATCATAGATCTATGGGAATTAGTAAAGTAAGGAAGGAAACATAGATAAGACAAGGAAACGAAACCATGTATAGATATAGCTATTCAGATTTGCTATCGATAGATCAGTAAAGTTGTAAAGCTTTACTCAATGAGTATTTCATCTAGTCAACTATAGCAATCCCATAGAAATATAGCCACGATGTGTAGTTATGCTATATAGATTTCCTAGCTATATTGTCACTCAGAATGGAGAGCTCAACGAGATGAGTGTATAACTGATATATACTATATATATTCCATAGGAAATTATCTATACTTATCTATATGTAGTTATATTCCTATAGAATTGCTATGGATGCCTACAGTTTTTACCCATATCCAAACTGTAATACCACTCACTTGCAATCACGTCACGCCCTTTACAGCTCTATATATCTGTGACTCTCCATCTCTAGCTATAACTCATTAGACTCATTAAATGTCATTTGCCAAGCAATAAAAATCGTAATTGATTGCAGCTCATGTCCTCAACGCCCCCCTTTGGACACGCCCCTCAAATGTCATGGCAACTTTTGGGCTTTTTATTGTTGTTCTTTACTCCACAATGAAGAACATTAAATTTATTTTCGGTTAATCAAATCAATCGAATTTCCATAAATAGTAAAAAAAAAAACAACAAAATTATTTTTGTTTTATTTTGTAGTTGTTTCTATTGTGGGGCGTCGCTTGATGACGCTTGAACTGGAGCTAAGGTGGAAATAGGTCTTACGTTTGACTTTGCGTTTGAGCTTTGGATATCGATTGAGTTGGCTAGAGGAGTGCTACAAGGATACCCTGTAATATACTTATACATGTGTAGACCTATATATAGTATATATGTATGTATATATGACATCGATTGAGGATTGAGACAGTTTTTAGTTGTATAGCTAAAAGTATGCAACTGCTAGATACCCTGTATTTTTATTAGTAAATAGTAATCTACTTATATACCTGAATATTTGACTTTGAATTCGTAGCCACGACTTCAATTGAGACAAACAATTAAAAATTTTAATGGTAAGGCTACATTGTTATACCCTATAAAATTACATCAATTTCTTAAAAATACTCTTTACATCCATATTACATACATTACATGCATAATTTAAGCTTTAGACACTGCTTGAGGTTTGAGATATCATAGAGTAGAAACTATGCAGCTGCTAAATACCCTGTATTTTTATAAGTAAATGGTACTCAATTCACATTTGACTTTTAATAAAAACCCCACAGTGATCTAATTTTGAACTATCCAACTGCAAAGTACCCTTTAATTATAATTGAACTCGCATTTTGCTATCTTTATATGATTATCAGCACATTTATTTAGCCTACAAATAGAGGCTGCAAAGCAAAAGAAAATCTATATGGTATAGATAATCGGGAAATCGGTAAAAAGCTATATATTCTTCTATAGCTGAAGGACTAAAATCAACTAATTTTGCAGACTAAATTCGAATATATTTAATCTTGAAAATAAAATGAACTTTATTGTTTTTTATATTATTTTTATTTATTTAATTTTATAAGATTTATCAAATTTAAGTTTTACCTTTTATCATAATTATATATGAAAAAAGAAGCAATTAATTTATAGCTGTAAATATATACCCGCTTTTGATGACACACGAGTACAGGGTATTTAAGTGCAATTGTACTCAACACAAACGGACACTGCGGTCAAAAGAGAGACAGAGACAGATAGAGTGGGAGGGCAGTGGGGAAGTTGGCAGCTGGGGTAACTGTGGCAGCTTCTCATATACAGGTGAAACAGGTATGTTTGTATTTATTTATTTACTGTTTGACTGTTACGAAATCTAAGCGACATTCATAATATCGAAAATGTTCGCATTTGTTGTTGTTGTTGTTGTTGTTGTTGTTGCTGCTGTTGTTGTTGCTTGACTTGATATGTGCTAATTGATGGAGAATCGTAAATTGGAATTTCATCTTACCTTTGGCTGAATTTGCAAGTGCGCAATGTTTTCGTTTGTGGCTTCGCCTTTGCTGTTGGCGGCATCGTTGAATGTTGATCGATTTTTCAGTTGGCTTCCCAAGTCCAAGTCCAAGTCAATTCGCAGCGTAACGGCTGCTGCATTTCAATTGTTGTTGCCGTTTCGTTGTTGTTGTTGTTGTTGTTATTATTGTTGTTGTTGTTGCTATTTGGAGCATTTTTGCAAAAGTGCCTCAATTGATTAATTAGTTAAATAGATTTTATTGCTCTTGTTGATGCGCGCCTTACGGCTGAGATTCGTGCAATTTCTACGCACACACACACACGCACATGCTGACACAACACGCATACATATGCTGAACCATACCAACACGTCTGAAATCTAAACGGCTTAAGCTACATTTTATTAGCTGTTACGCATTTGATTAGAGCACATACGTTTTATGTAAATTATGTATTCACTTTTTGCTTTCTTTTTTTGGCATGCAGCAACAAAAAATCCACTTTTGCTTATCCGTCCGCTGCACACGAATGTATCTTTCGGTGCGCTCTCACGACGACTGAAAATCAAAACGAAACAGCTGTGCTATATTGGCGCTCCTCAACACTCAGCAACACAAATAGGGTGACCATACCAGGTGAACGTAAACGATGATTATGGGTAAAGCAGTGCTGCTGTGGTTTGCAAATAATTAAAAAACAATAATTAAATCTGCTGCTATGTAAAATATTTATATATAAATATTAAAAAATACTAATAAATAAATATAGTACTGCTGAATAAAATAATACGAATATTTTATTCGTAATGCTGCGCGGCCCGCTCAAAGCGTAGTTTTTTAACAAACAGCACATTACTTTTGGATGCCTTGGAATTATTTTCAAATCGTCTTTGCTCAAATTATTTAAGCTTTATAATTTTATATTTAATTGAATTTAAACAGATGTGGAAATTTTAAAGTGTGAACTGTTTTAGGCGCTGGTCAAATTTATTAATCGCATGCCAAGAATGTGCAACCCTGAGGACATATATCGTAATATCGGTGCGATAAATCGATAGACCCATTAGTTCACTTGGAGTTGGAATTGCAGCCTTGGTGTCGGTCGTCGCTTTGCACCAAACCAACATTTTTTGTTACACATATTCCAAAAATAATACGAACGCGCGTGAATCATACGCGACGTCTCGGCTGACAAAAAATCGAGTGTACATAGCATAAAATTTACAAAAATATTCAGTTATTGAATATAAATAAATATATATATTTATATATTTCTATTACCCGCATACGCATAAGCCAATAAAAAAGTAAAATAAAATAAATATATATACGTGTATATATATTTAATAAAGTTGTCGTCGTTGCAGTAAAATCCCGTCTGTCTGCGCTGACTGTCTGCTCTGTCTGTTTGATTGTGTTACTAAATTTGTATTAAATATTTGTGTGAGTGGATTTAGCAAAAAAAAAAAAAAAAAAAAATGTTTAGTTTTTTGAAGCGCGAGACCAAGAACCAAGAGGTGGTCGAAAATGTTATCGGCGAACTGAAAAAGATATATCGGAGCAAACTGTTGCCGCTGGAAGAGCACTATCAGTTCCATGATTTCCATTCGCCCAAACTGGAAGATCCGGATTTCGATGCCAAGCCTATGATATTGCTAGTGGGTCAATATTCAACGGGCAAGACGACTTTTATACGGTATCTATTGGAACGTGATTTCCCCGGCATACGTATCGGACCGGAGCCGACTACGGATCGCTTCATAGCGGTTATGTATGATGATAAGGAGGGCGTTATACCCGGCAATGCTCTTGTTGTTGATCCTAAGAAACAATTCCGCCCGCTATCCAAATATGGCAATGCATTTCTGAATCGTTTCCAATGCTCCAGCGTAGCATCACCCGTCCTGAATGCCATCTCGATTGTGGACACGCCCGGTATTCTGTCCGGCGAGAAGCAGCGCATAGATCGTGGCTACGATTTCACCGGCGTGCTAGAATGGTTTGCCGAGCGTGTCGATCGCATCATATTGCTCTTCGATGCACACAAATTGGATATATCCGACGAGTTCCGGCGCTCGATTGAGGCGCTCAAGGGGCACGACGATAAGATACGCATTATATTGAACAAAGCGGATATGATCGATCATCAGCAACTGATGCGGGTCTATGGAGCGCTCATGTGGTCGCTGGGCAAGGTGCTGCAAACGCCGGAAGTGGCGCGCGTCTACATAGGCAGCTTTTGGGATCAGCCGCTGCGCTTCGATGCGAATCGTCGGCTCTTTGAGGATGAGGAGCAAGATCTGTTCCGTGATCTGCAATCACTGCCCCGCAATGCGGCGTTGCGCAAGCTTAACGATCTGATCAAGCGCGCGCGGTTGGCCAAGGTGCATGCGTTCATCATTGCAGAGTTGCGGAAGGATATGCCGTCGGTGTTTGGCAAGGATAGCAAAAAGAAGGATTTGATTAAAAATCTGGGACAGGTGTACGATCGAATACAGCGTGAGCACTCTATATCGCCGGGCGATTTCCCAGACATCAAGAAGATGCAGGAGGTGCTGCAACATCAGGATTTCACCAAATTCCATTCGCTGAAACCCCATCTGCTCGACATTGTGGATAATATGCTGGCCAAGGATATAGCGCGTCTCATGGAGATGATACCACAAGAGGAAATGACACTTGTGCAGGACCCAGTTGTCAAGGGTAAGTCACATTCGACTACTATAACTAATATTATATTTGTATACTTAATTGTTTAAATTTGTCTCTTGTTTTGATTCGTCCAGCAATTGAAGGTATTTAGTCAGCCAAACCTTTGGTCACACTTGTCGCATACATGCATACATATGCCAACGATACTTTAGTATCGAAGCACGACCTGTATTGCACATTCACTTTTGTTTTTAAGAATTTTAGTTCGTGACGAATTGGTATGCGATAAGCCGCCTGATTCATTTGCTCCCAATTGGGAAAGGAATCATTTGCTGATCGTTTATCGATATGTGCATATACAAATTTGGTATTTTCTGCTTAAGTTTGCAAGGTCATTTTATCCTTTTTTAATTCATTTTTCCTTTTATATTGTACTTTAGCTTTCCATTATCTCTCTCTCTCTCTCACTAGTTTTCTTATGTTGCCTTAATAATGAGGTGCGCACGCGCAAATGCTGCAAATACAGAAAAAAAATCAAGTTGACCTAGTTAGCAAATAGTCATGCCAAATTGTGGAAAACAAGTTTTGTTGCTTACCACACACACACGCACATACATCTATGCATGTATGTATGTATGTGTATCTAATGGCAGCAGCAATTACAATTTAACTGTTTAGCAGCGCATGCAGGCTAAATGAAAGCTACAGGAACTGTACTTGGGCATATCCACTCGCTTTCATAGTCCAAAGTCAAATGTGTATATATCTAACTGTATTTATGACTGATTGATGATCGACGCACAGTGAAAGAGCTGAAAAATGAAAAATATTTCGGAAATTTTTGTTTGGTAAAATGAATATTCAATTTTCCTACTTGTTTTCAATTAGAAAAGCTTAGCAAAATTCAGCAAATATATGCTGAATAATAATGCATAATATGTATGTATATAAGGGTGTGGTCATAAAAATAGTAGCGTAACTGAAATGTTGAAATTTTGTGATAAGCAAAATCATTTGAAATTAGTATTACAATTAATATACAACATTTTAGATGCATTTTATTCTGATCACAGCTGTGAATATACATATGTATATATTTAGTATAATTCCCATATAGAATATGTTCTATCTTGAACCCGATTACTTGTGCAGCTTCTTCCCCTTTTCGCACTTATGCAATGTGCCTATATATATATATATATATATATATATATATATATATATATATATATATATATATATATTATTTGCTACGTAAACAGTGCGATAAGAGCAACTTTTGCTGATAAGCAACTAAAACTCTATGCCAGACGCACTTTTTTGGCACAAATTCTGGCATATACTTCAAGCAAATATTAGAGAATGAGCGAGAAAGAGAGAGGGAGAGGGAGAGGGAGAGGGACAAAAATAGTTAATGTTGGGCTACCATTCGAAGTCTAAGTGAACTTGTTCGTCCACTCTTATATCTAGCTGAAATATTCTGATGGTATTTGTGTTATGATAAGCTTCTAGTTTGTACTTAGAAATGGGGCGTGCAAGTAATGCTGCCGTTGCGGGGCGTGGCCACGAGTACGAGTGTCAGATCAACTTATGTATGTATGTATGTATGTATGTATGCATATTATCAGACTTGCCCGCTTGTCGTCATGTTCGAGTGATAACAAAGTATCGAACCGCATTGTTTGCCATGATGTAAGCACTGGAAGAAAAAAAGAAATGTGAAAAAAATAATGAGAAATACGTCAACGCATGACTCATGGATAATGAAGCAAAATGAGAGGCATTGAGAGTCGCGTGGAGTGCCCCTTCAGAGTGCTACAGTTCACACACACACACACACACACACACACACAAACATACATATGTATATATATATATATAACTGTATATTTTACAGTCCAGCGCTTAGCTGATAGTTGGACACAGACGCATCCAGATTCGGTTGGCAACCAACCATGACAATGGCCAACAGACTAAATGGATTCGAGTGAAAACTAAACTGTAATTGTACTATGACTCTATGATAGACTAATATATACCCAGCAGTGACTATCAGTTAGAGTTTAAGCCCATTAGCTAGGCGCAGTTGTACTGTGAATGCCTGCTGAGCTGTGAGAGCATTTGGTACTAGTGACTGACTCGACTATGACATACCCTGCACTGTTATTTCACTTAACATATAAGCTACTTAGCTTGTATTGGAAACTAATTGATGATGTTATACCCTGCATTTGGTTAGTAAGTGCTAGACTGGAAGATACCCAGCACTGAATGCTTGCTGACTAAAACTTATTGCTTGATCTATGAACTACTATGCACTTAATAATTTACTGCATATGGCCAAGTATTTTACAGCTGGCTTTAAATGCATAGCTAGAATATAAAGTACACTGAGAGAAAAAGTTAAAGGTATGTACGAATGAAGAGTAGAAAGTTCTTCAAATGTACATATATTTCTAAATTCAATTCTATTCTTCAACTTACTGCTCGGCTATGAGATACCTAGCACTGAGTACTAGCTGTTTAATAAGCATCTAGTTAATATAATTCTTCTCTTGAAGTATGATCTCAACTTAGAGATATGCACATACATATGTAAACAAGATTTCCATATTCTTACTTTTCCATTTAATTTAGTCATAATAATAATCACCATTGTGACTGCGTCATCTTCTATCACACATTTTTCTCTGAGTGTACTTAAGCACAGGCATTAGTTTCTATATATAGGTATATAGGCTTGTATATATACAAGCGATTATAATTGTCGCTTCTACAACTATATTCCATGATTTTCTATGTGCGACCTATGAACTCGAACATTGTTAGCTTTGCGCCCATTTGTTTGCCCGTCTCGACTTTGGTTCGGTCTTTAGTTAAGTTAAGTTCAAGGTCTTCTGCTTTGTTGACTGTTGTTCCACTTTGGCACCTGCTCATTTTCCACCCAATAAATTGTTTATTACGAGCATTATTAATCTTAAATGCTGCACAAGTGGGCCAAGTCAACTAACTGTTTTTTGTTTGTTATGGCTATCTCGATTTTTTTTTTGTCGCGTTGCCAGAGGCTGCTCTCTAGATAGAGAACTAAGATAGATAAAAATCAATGCTAACTCTTATCAAGATTTCTAAGTCTTTGGCCTTTAAGTTTCACACTTGGCTATAAGCAGAACAAAATGAGAAATTTGAGTCTAGCCGAATAGTAGATACACAAATGATAGATATACATACATATATGTTATTAATATGCGTTACATATTGCATCATTAAATAGTAATGTCTCACATGCGTAGGGTATAAGTTAATGCGTGGCCCAAGCTAGAGCCATCGGCCGCCCCTTGCTCAGTTAGCGCTGTTCTAATTTTCAACAACAAAGAACTCGCGTTGTTATCAAAACTCAATGAGCGCAGAATAAATAGAATATTAATAAATAATAATTCGTTATACATACATATGTATATATATATATATATATATTAATATGTATATGTATGCCATAAATGCCACATGATCATATTGCCGCTGTGAAAAGTTGCGAGAGGAATGCTTTTAATAACAAGTGTGACCAGCTGTGTTTATAAATATAGTGCATACTTATGCGAAAGATGCTAGATATGTGTTTATATGATATATACATGTGTGTTTGTGTGTTCTGCAGCAAAGAAATGCTTTTTAAAAAACAGTGTGACCCGCTGTGTTTATGTATATAATGACAAACCAGACCTGCTAGTGTATTTGTGCGTGTGTGTAGGTGCGTGATTGAAAATAGTTATTAGCTAACAAATGAAGCACGCGCGGACCAATAAAAAAAACGAAACGATGACATAAATCGGTTGGTAGGAATACTTAAAAATACTTATAGGCGAAAGCTGTACACACTTGCCAGACATTATATATAGTATAGTTGCTAAATTACGTAAAGAGAGTGATTTGAAATACCAGATTAATGATGAATGAATGTGCGAGGGTAGTTTAAGGAATATAGGAAATTAAATTGAATTATTGAATTGAATGATTGAATTTAAAATATATTAATATTTAAATTAATTTAAATTTACATTATATTATTTTATTTCATTATTATACAAATTTATTGAAATAAATATTTTTTTCTTGAGTGCTCCCATGCAATATAGGGTAAAAGTATTTAGTATTTATTTATTTAGTATGTATTCTCCCTAATTTAAGTATTTCTCTAGTAAAAGATATAGTTATATATGCCATATATAAACAATAATTGATGTAGTTCTTGTAGACATTTGATGCGATAGCATTTACTTTGTTCAGATATATGTATATCTATGTATAAAATATTCAAATTGTATGAATGCAATTTGTTTGCCCGCCTCCTTGATCTCTCTCTAAGCCGCACAAAACTGGCACAAGTCAAGCCACGTCTAGCCAAGCCCAATGCAATTTATTCCAATTCGTAATACCTATGCCGCACAACTATATCTCTCTCTATATCTCTCTGTCTCTCACCTCAACGCAACCTGAGGCCGCGGATCAATTTATGGCGCCGACGTGTCGCGTGTGCCTTTAAGTGGCCCCATCCTATGCTCTAGAAATTTCAACTACAAATTCAAATTCAAATTGAGACAGAGAAAGAGACAGAGATCAAAGGAGAGCAAGACAGAGACTTGCACTAAGTGCAGGAAGAAAGCATTTATTTGATGATTTGCCTCGTCCACAGATGTATTTCGAGAACTATTCCACAAAGGCATTTAAAGCTCTGGGCGAGTGGCTAAACTGAAGGCCCACTTGACTGCCGTTTCGCTATCTATTCACTTACTATATAGATATATACTATATATATGTATGTATAATCCAACCCAATGCGAAAGCGATCAAATCTGATGTCATTCGATCGGCTTATAAATGCGTCATGCCTCACCAAATATTTCCCCCAATTAAATTACGTTGATTTTGCAGTTGTCCGCAAAAAGAAACATCAACTTTTGTAGTCGAGTCCAACTGACTGCGTGATACTCGCTCTCGGATCTAAGTTAACGTTTTGAACAAATAATCTGAGAGGATTTTCAATGGAAATTTTTGAGATTTTTAAGCATTTCATTATTCACATTGTTTTATACAGTACAGACTCTTGCTGTATCAATTAGTTCAGTGTTTTTGGCTTATAAATAAGAGTTCTTATTTACATTTTATCAAATTTAGAAAAATGAAGATCGAGAAATATTATATAAAAATCGTTCGCTTTAATGTGGCTATACTGTAGTCTTTTCCCCGATAATTCACTCCAATGAAATCCAGTGAAAGTAGCCGTAGCATAAGCGAAACACCACTTCTCTGTTCTATTTGAACTAAAATAAAATATACTTTCTTCACTTTGTTGCGCGAGTATAAGAAAGAAAAGAAAAGCCTTCTCAAATAGACATTCCGATTCGTTCTGTTTTCAAGTTTGTTACATGCTCTGCAAAAAAGCTCTCATTACAAATTGTGTAAATCAACTAAAGTACAATCGCTCTGTAGGGTATACGCAAAATGCAGTGAGCAAGTGAATGAACTTGTTTGAAATTACCCCAGCACTTGTCAGAGCGGAGGGGGGGGGGAGGGGGGCCTATGTTTAAAGATACCCACCAAAACATAAAAGAAAGAAAAGAAAAGAAATTAAAGAATGCGCTGATAAGTTGACATAAGAAACGAATCCGGAGCTGAGCAGAGCGAAAAATCAAAGTCAAGAACACTCGAAGCGTCAATTCCGAGGCTAATTTCGTTTGTCTTGAATAATGTGCCGGTCGCGTTGCGTCTCTCTCACTCTCCCCTCTCTCGCTTACTCTTTCCTCGATTTCTTTTATTTACATTTGTTGTTCGTTGATTTGCCGCTTTTCCGATTTGTGCTTTTGTTTGTCTTTTCGTCTCACGCTGCATTTCCGTTGAAATTTCTTTGGTATTTTAGGCGGGCAAATGACCTTTGAATGAAATAGTTTTTCTTTCAGTGCGTTTTTTTTTTAGTGTATAGAAGAGCAATATCACTGGTAGATATAGATAAATTACTGAATAATCTTTACTTCTTTAGTCAAAGAGTTCTAAACTGATATTTCTTGCCCTAACAACAAAATAAATTAGAATTTTAGAAATTTTTTCATTAAACAAATGTTTATTTGCTACGATCTGATAACTGGGCGTTATCTAGATATTCTTCAAATCTTAATAATCTTTTTTTACCACTAACATTTGTCACAGATCGTGCTTCAAGGCAAGCAAATTTCATTAAATTTCCACACGCTCACAAGACAAGTTTTTTCTTTAGTTTTTGTCTATTTTGTTCGCTCATCTGCTATCATAACAACGGCATATACAATACATACATACATGCACACACATACATATGTGTGTGTACGTACTGTATGACAAACACATTTGCAAATATCACAATGTTTAGCAAGAAGTCGCTAAAAAGTTTCAACCCACTCTGTGAGCCGAGTTGTGTTGAGTTCTTCTTCTTTAGTTGGCCAATTCTATTCTTCCCCACTTTGACAATGGCACACTAATTTGGTTTTATTTAGTTGTAGATTTTTCAAACGTTCGTCAGTATCATATGAACGCTTTGCGTCACGTTCTTGCACTAGCAACTCTCTGCCCCTCTCTCTCGCTTACTCGCTCTAATTTCATTATGTACAGCAAAAGAAGAGCAGAAAGAGGGGAGGTAAACTCCTTGTCACGCTGTCGCACCAGCTACTCTCGCTCGCACTGTCTGTCTCTGTCTTACTCTTGCTCTAATTTCGTTTTATGCATTTGCATAGGCGGGCAGGAATAAGAGGAGAAGGAGTTTATGTAAGAGCAGTCTTCTTGTCACGCTCTTGCACTAGCAACTCTGATTTCTTTTTATGCATTTGTAACTCAGAAGAAGATGAGGAGTTGGAGGAAGGGAAAACTCCTTGTCACGCTCTTGCACCAGCAACTCTCTCTCTCTCTCTCTCTCTGTCCGTCTCTGTCTCACTCTCGTTCTAATTTCTTTTTATGCATTTGTATCGCAGAGGATGAGGAGGAATTGGAGGAGGAGAAGGAGCCCCAGGTTCTGACCCCTGGCACACAGAATGCTCAATTCGCGGAGCGCTTCGATCGCTGGCTGCAGAATCTGCGCCAGCAGCAGCTACGATTGTTCAGCAGCTGCACTAGTAGAGTAGGCCATATCGAGAACGATACAGAAACAGACACAGACACTGACAACGCAAAGGCAATTGAGACAATCGTCCAACCCGATCCCAAACTCGATTCCCCACAGCCAGAGCCAGAGACAGCCATTGATGTAAGCAAGCCAATATAACTATTTCTCGAACTCTCACGTCGAGCTTTATAAACGGTATACATACATATGCTTTAACGATTTGCAAATCAATTGAAGACATTATCTACTTCGGTATATCGAAGATCAAATACCCTTTCAGTTGTGCAAGAGATCGTAGCAAAGACGAAAACTGGAGAGGAGAGTAGGTGAAAGAAAAACAAAGTAAAGAGTAGAAATGTACATACATACATATGCATGTTGATTGACGATGCCTTTAACTATGTGTCACAAATGTCATGGGAAAATGAAATAATATTCTGGAAGAGTATGCAAAGAGTGTTGTGCACTTGCTGCATGCGGCACTCGAGCTCGTTTACTATGCGCCAGGGCTGTTTATTGTTGCACTTGTTGAGGTAGGGGCGCTGACCAAGTGCGTACTTAAGACTCTCGCATGATGGTCACGATGTGGCGGCATCTCAATTGTAGCCTAAACGAAACTGAAGGTTTTTAATTGCGTCTAATTGAATGTGTGTGCGTGTGTGTGTGTGAACCATTTAGATTACATGCTTAATGAATCTGCATTTGTATTGCTTGACCAGAAATTGGAGATGGCGACGAGCAGATAGCAATGTTATCGATATCTAATTGATTAGATTACATGCTTAATGAACAGACATTACCTTATTACTGTGCTAGAGAAGGAGCTGAAGCAATAGCATTGTTATCGATATGAAATTTATTTAATTACATGCTCAATGAAAAGACTCGATATATAAGTATAAATATGTTCATTACCGATAAGTAATTTAACTGATTTTCTTTTTTTCTGTAATTTTTTGCAGGTGGTGCGTTCGAGGGCGTCATCGATGACAATGTCTCACCATTCGGTTACATGAAGGGCGAGGGCATCGATGCTGGATACGGGGAGCACGAATGGATATGCAACAAGGATAAGCCACGTACAGATGCCATCTTCAACGGGCTGGGACCGGTCGATGGCAAAATCTCTGGCTCAAGTAACTATTCCAGATATTATTGCATATATAATGATGACTCTAACGTTTGATCTTTCTGTATTGCAGCTGCCAAGCAGGAGCTCATCAAATCAAAACTGCCCAACTCTGTGCTTAGCAAAATCTGGAAACTATCTGATATCGATTGTGATGGCTTTTTGGATATTGATGAATTTGCGCTGGCATTGCACTTAATCAATGTCAAGCTCGACGGCTGTGAGCTGCCAACTGCATTGCCCGAGCATTTGGTCCCACCATCAAAGCGTTTCGCTTAATGCCGAAATTATCCGCAAACCAAATGAGGAATATTCGCACACACGAAATATGTTGCCTTCACACAGAACGTTGGCAATATATTTATGCTGCACTCGTGTTTGTTATACGTTTTTCGTTTCGCAGAAATTCTTTTTTATATGTACTTTATTTTGTCGTTATAAAAAAACTGTAAGTTAAAAAATATCAGAAAAAGCAAACACAACAACTATTTTTGGATAACAAATCAATTTTAAACTGTAAAGCGAAAAGGAATTATAAATATATATAAAAACTAGCTAGTGGAATTGTACAACAAAAAATAATAATAATAATAATAATAATAATACAGTTCTGTATAATAAGTGCTGCCTATAACTAAATAACGTCAAATGTTGATTTAAGAGTAAAGTACATAATAATAATAATTATAAACACTTGTTCAATGATAATGAAAAGGCATGAAGTTAGTAAAAGTACTGCTACTTTTGATACACATATTTTATATATATATATATACACATATATATACATAGATATATACGAGTACATATTGAATTCGATCTAAAGTAATCTATTTATTTGCAATATCATGTTTAATTTAACCCAAATACAATGAAAATTGTGCAATTGAATGCCTTCGCCACATATTTAGTGAATTCTTGTAAAATGCAAATTACGTTTAAAACATTTGTAAATTACGAATAAAATTTATTATTTTGAAAATGAATCAACAGAAAAAGACGTTATTTCTCATCGGCTGTATGGTCACACTGCATTACTTACCAAGTTGGCAGTCTTCGATACTCGATAGCGAGAATCGATTTTTTAATCTAGCATACTAACCAATCGGCTTTAACTTGATAGTCAAAAATCATTTTGCTCTTGTTTTTTATTTCTCACATTCAATTATTGAATTATAATGGCCAGCTACGAGGAAGTGAAGGATATACCCAATCAACCCACTAAATATTTATTCGATGTACGCAATAAATCCGAGCTAGAAGAAACTGGTGTACTGCCAGCTAGCATTAACATACCGCGTAAGTAGTTAAGCTACCTAGATTAACTAGCCGAAATTTTTTTGATGAGTCACGCTGTGGGTGCATATTCTAGTGCCCGAGCTAGAAAAGGCCTTCAACTTGCCCGATGACGATTTCAAGAAGTCTTATGGGCGCGCCAAGCCGGCCATCGATGCTGAAATGATCTTCTCCTGCAAAGCTGGAGGCAGAGCAGCGCGTGCTGCTAATTTGGTCAAAACACTGGGATTTGTTAAGTAAGAGTACATACAAAAACAAGCGCAATGGTGTAGCATGTATATTAATTCACACATACTTATTTCCAGCGCCAAAGCTTATGCCGGCTCATGGACTGAATGGGAGCAAAAGCAGGGTAAATAAACTACACACTTGAAGGTCCAAAATGGAATAATAAATTATTTGTGAAATTTGTTTCAAATAAGCGTATTGTTACTTTGTATACCCTGTACTCATTGCAAATGTGTAAATAGGGTTTATTGGTTTTTTAAAAAGTTATATAGCAAAGGCAAGAGTCGGTCCGAAGGTCGCACTTCAACATGCTCAAATTTGTTACGATCAATCGATTACTTTTGTGTCTAGATTCAATCGATTAGCCACTTTATCGACTTTCAAATATTTAAGCATATCTCGCACATCCTTTGATCAGATGCATTCTTATGGAAAATTGGTAGTTTTTTCCCTAATATGCTTTCAAGTAAAGCATAGTTCACTAAATTTCCACAAGTTCGCAGACAAACTTTTCGTTTTCAGTTTAAAACTTGACTTCCTGTAGTTCGCCCCAGCTGCGCCCGATTTTCAGCTTTACTCGCAGCGGCACATTTAGCTTGACGCAGTTTTCCATTGTTAAACTTAAAACTTTTGCCACCTTTTTGGCCTTATCGGTGGGCACCTCAAAGATCAGTTCATCGTGCAGATGTAAGACGAGATTTACGGCATTTTTGGCCAAGCCCAGCTTTTCGCGATATCGGCCTAGATTCTTTTCCATGCGCAGAATCGCGCTTTTGGCTATATCAGCTGCGGAGCCTTGAATAGTTGAGTTGATGGCCTGACGCTCAGCTTGAGCTGTAAGAAAGATGTTGTTAAAGATAGTGATCTATTGAGTTGGAATATATGCTGAATATACAGACTCTTCAATTGCATCTCGCCACTGTTAATGTGATCTAGGTAACGTCTTCTACCGGTGATGGTCTCCACGTAGCCGTTGTTACGTGCAAACTTTACAACTTTCATGGTGTAAGCCCTGCAAAATACAAATATGAAGGTATGAATGATAAAATATATGGTAAATACACCCACTTGATGCCTGTGTAGGCCAGGTGAAACTGTTCCGATATCATTTGTGCCTCCTGCTCTGTACATTTCAATGCCTCTGATAGGCTGTGCATGCCCATGCCATAGACAATGCCATAGCAAATTTGTTTGGTGCCATTTCGCAGCTGTTCGGACACGTACGATTCGTCTATTTTGTTCCAGTGCGCCGCAATTGCTGTGAAGAGATCTTGGGTCGAGTTCATCACTTGCAGCAGCGCTTTGTCCTGGGAGAGATGCGCCAGGATGCGCATCTCCAGCTGACAAAAGTCAGCAGAGATCAGGCAACGAGTCTCATCCATGGGCGCAAAGGCGCTGCGACAAGAGATCTTCAGCTGCTCCTTGGCCAATTCGATATTGAAGTCTTTGGCTACATTCTGCAAATTTGGCTCTGACATGGAGATGCGTCCAGTGGCTGTGTAGGTAACGCTCTGGCCATGTATACGATTTGCCTGGCAGCATTTGAGCAGCGGCTGCATGCTCTTCGCCAGCAACATGCTCAGCTTTCGATAGTTCAGTATTAGCTGAGATATAGGCGAATCGATTTTCTCCAGAATTTGGCGTGAGGTGCTAACGCGTCCATTGGCCTTACGATGCAGTCCGAGTACTTTGGCCACCGCCTGCGTGGAGCCCAAATTAAAGCGTGAGCCATGTAGCTCATAGATCTTGGACTCTAGCCTCTTCATGGTCGCCACCATTTGTTGAAAGAGACGCTGCAAGCTTTGCTCCTTGGCTGGGAATCCAATACATTCCATGTGGCACAATGACATTTGAATGGGCATCTCCAGCTCTGCGG
The DNA here is from genome assembly GCA_035045945.1 of Drosophila anceps. Lineage (NCBI taxonomy): Eukaryota > Metazoa > Arthropoda > Insecta > Diptera > Drosophilidae > Drosophila > Drosophila anceps. The sequence continues at coordinate 673,256 of JAWNON010000225.1, read as the reverse complement.
AAAGGAATAGGTTATGAAAAGGTTTAACTTAACTTTTATCTTAACAACTTGGGCTACCTCTGAAGAACTTGAGCAGCTGTCCAGTGCCAATCCTTTCCAGATTCTCCAGCTGCCCGTTGAGTATGTGCACAGTGACACAAGCTTCAATGGATGCACGCACCTTGGCTATGATGGCGCTGCTGGCATCTAGACCAAAGCTGCTGTAGCCACGGCCACTGCCGCTGCCGCAAAGATTAGCTAGCGCCCCGCACTCCGGAGCGAATTGCTGGCACTGCAACGGAAGCGTTGGACTTGGTTAGTTGAGAACTCTGGGATACTCTGATTGCAGAAGTTTACCATGTTGTGAAAGCTAAGCGTTTTGTCTGGCTGAAGCAGCCAGTTGGCCACCTTTGGATCCTCGATCAGCACTTGAATGTCCTTCAGCTGTGGCAGCGCTTGACGCAGCATCTTCAGCTGCTCCTTGGCATCGTGTGTGAGCAGTGTTAAGTCCTGACGACTCAGCAGGCTGCACAAATGCTGCACCTTTAACTCGCTGCTAACCTGCTGCTGTTGCTCCTCCTCTGGCTGCATGTTCATATAGTAGACCACATTGTCGTTTAGGCAAAAGGCCACACCTGCCAGATAGGAGCTATCGTCCACTTGGAACTGTATGCTTGTGCCTGCAGCTGCCTCACGTTGTGCCGCAGCTGCCATTTGGTTGATCAGCAGATTGCCGCCAATCAGTGGCTTCCGTTTGCCCGTCTGTGGCTGCAGGCCAATGCTGAAGCCGCAACGCTTCGCCTGGCGCAGCTCTTGGATGGCCATCTGGAAGAGCTGCCTGTTGCCGCATATGTCAACGATGTCTATGCTGCTAAAGCTGGATGCATTCTCATCCGCCTTGGAGCAGCTGAGTATATGTGAGGCATTCAGCTGCAATGGATGCTTTATCAGAGAATTTTCCAGCGACAAATTGGACAGCTCTATGGAGGCGGAGGCGGAGGCGGCAGTCGATGTAGATTGCTGTTCACTGGCAGAGGCCGAATTCGATTCCTGTTCCAGCATAGCTTCTCTTGAGGAGGCGGCACTCGCTGTGGGTTGCTGTTTCAGCTGAGCTTCTCTGGAGAAGGCGGATTTCGATGTGGATTGCTGGACGAGCTGAGCTCCCCTCGCTATCTCCGGCTTAGGAGTTCTTCTGCGTTGCGAGCGCAGCAACTGACTTGAGATTAGAGTTCTGCAGCTGCCTGGAGTTCCTGTCTTTGGCTGCGAGCTGGGTATCTCATCGGCATCTGCTTGGGCTTTGCTTTCAGCGGCTGTCAACGCAGCCGTCAGTCCCGTGTTGAGCATGAAGGAGTCATCGCTAGGAAAGAGTTCCTGCTCCTGGTCCATCTGCTGTTCCACAGCTGCAGCTTGCTTGTTTGATTGCGTGCCTTGATGATTACGTGGACTGCGACGTGGTAGCTGTTTAGCTGTCTCCTTACTGATGTTGCACTTGGCGTCCGGCAGTCTGGTAGGCGTCTTGTGCTCCTTGTTTGGTAGATTTTCCCTTATACTTTCCTTATGTCTTGCTGTTGGTTGCGTTTGATAAGGCGTTGTCTTTGGTGGCGCATCACTAGTCAATCCTTTACTCATATTTTCCATCTCCGCGCGTTTCTTGTTGATTTTCATCATGGCCACACGCCGCCGTTCCTCAATCTCTTTCTGCAGCAACTCCTTGCGGCTAGCGGCGCTAGTACTTGGCTTCTCAGTCTCGCGGACATTGATTGGGCTACGCTGATTGCGCTCCACGAGAGGCTTTGGTGTGGCTAGAAGTGCTGGACTTGGCTCCCTGAAAACTGCTGCACTCAGCTCCTTGACTTTGGTTTCTATTTTTACAACATTCTTTGCACTGTCTGGTTTTGCAGCTACAAGCATTGGACTTGACTCTTGAACTATCGTTTCTACATGCTTTGCATTGCCAGCCTTTGCGGACTTCCGCTGGCTTTTGTTGATTGGCTGCTTGAACTCAGGCACTTGCTCATCCAGCTTAGGCAGTTTTCTTATTGCTGGCCTCTCGGCGCTGTCTGGCGTCTTGCGCTTCCGTTGCGAGCTCAACGCAACGGCCATTGGTAGCGCGTCCTCTAAAGACATGTGCAGCTGCTCGACTGCTTTGCCTGACTGCGTCCATTGAATGCTGCCCACTCCGATTTCGTGCTGCACAAATTGACGCGCTTCCGCAATGAGCAGCTTGGCCGCCTCGGCCACAGTCATCCCAGCTTTGCCTGTAATGTAGAAATTTCTGGCCGTGTTGCGCTGTGCGGCCTGCAAGTCATCCTCATTGTCATGCCGCTTGGCCGAATCAAAGCTCAGCGAATCGAATAAGACTTGCTCCAGGGTAAGCACATTGGCGGAAGCCAACTCCACCAAGCTAGTGATGCCCGCGTCGTGTAGAGCGCGTGCGCGCTTGTGGCTCAGATCGGGCAGACGCATCAGATCAATCAAATCGCGATGTATGCCGAAGTAGAGCCGATCCTTGAACTGTGAAACGACCAGCGACAAAGTCGACCACTGCAGGGAGTTGCAAAAGGCGCTCACAATGCCAGCAAACGTGGAGGCCATCTGCTGCAAACTCTGTAGCATGCCGCGCTGGCACTTGAACTTGTGGGCCACCACATTGATGGGCGTTTCATTGACAAGCTCCTGCAAGGCCAGAGCCGTATAGAAGCTGCAAGGGAAAATTTGTATGAATGCATCATTTCGGGTTTGCGTTTTGCTTACCGTTTGTGGATCTGCATTAGCTTGTAGTCCAGTTTGGCTTGGCCGCGCATAGCGCGCACTAAGAACGCCTCCTTCACGCCGACCAGTTCGCCCACCTTCTTCATGGCGGGACTCAGCTTCTCCCACATGTCCAGATAGAGCAGCCAGTCAACATCCTGCAACTGATAGCACACGGAATAGGGCGTCACCAGATAGACTGCATGCAGTTCCGATTCCAGCACGAAACAACGTCGCGACTTCTGCAGCTCGGCAAAGAGCAAGAGTCCATCCGTTGGTGGCATCGATGAGGCCAGACAGGCAGCACCCAACCGCGTGGCCACATAGTTTTGCATATCCGTCTCCTCATCCGTTTGCAGCCGTATGAACTCGTATTCGAGTAGAAAATCTAAAGCATCGGATATGTAATGCGCTTCATCCTCCTCCTGTTCCCCCTCTTGTACTTTTTCGCCTATCTTTCTTTGCACACTGAGCAACGTGCAATTGAAGAAGCTATCAATGTCCTGTTTGCTGCTGGCCACACCAGATGAAATCACCTCCAACAGCGCGCGTTTCAAATGCGTCTGCAAAATATAAGACCTTAAAAAGGTTCCGATTCATGCTGAACATTTCGCTACTCACGCTGCCATCCAGATCCAAGCAGGAGCTAATAGGCTTGAGCTGTGCTGTTACTAGTTCCCGACCGATGCGTGCATTGCTATCGGTGCAGATGAGTATGGATTCGCCCAGTGTATCCTTGCCGGTGCGGCCAGCGCGTCCAATCATCTGCCTGTAGGTCAGCGAGCTCATCTGCTTGCCCCCAAACAGGGGAGAACGGATGAGCACACGCCGCGCGGGCAGATTGACGCCGGAACTCAACGTGCTGGTGGCCACAATAACCTTCAGTGCGCCCGCCTTGAAGCTAGCCTCCACGATGTCGCGCTCCTCCGTGGTCAGGCCAGCATGGTGAAAGGCACAGGCGTAGCTTATGGCCTTTGACATAACCGAATCGAGACCTGTGAACGAGGATTACAATACGATGATTATATCTGTCCATACATATGTAACTATAGAAGCCTCTACCAGTGGGTATATCGCGTAGCTGCTGCTTGACTTCGTCTATGGCCTGCTGGTTGAGTTGGGCGTGCAGTCGTTTGCCCACATTGCTCTCGGATTTGATGAGCGTGTGCATGGCTGTGGCTAGTTGCACGGCCAGGTTTTCGCACCAATCTTTAGACGGACAGAAGACCAGAACGGAGCAGCCTTCCAGCAGCGTTTCGATGCACAGCTGTGCCACATGATCTCCATCGTTAGCAAGAGCTGGCACATCCGCATTGCGGCTTAAGTCCCTTAGAAGTTTCAATTGATTGTCATAGATCTTGTTGCCCACTTTGATCATCTCCTTCAGCGCCACGGGACGAAAGTCTGTTATGTAGAGCTCGGCATTGAGCCACTGCTGCAGCAGCTGCACATTGGCCAGCGTGGCAGACATGGTGATCACCTGGATGTGCAACGCCTGCTTGCGGCAAATATACAAGATCTTGGCGAGCAGCAGCTCCAAGATGTACCCACGGCCCACATCCGAGATCAGATGCACCTCGTCCACAACCACAGTGCCTAGATCCTCGAGTTTACGCTGCTCCAGCAGTTTGTTAACAATCGAATTGGCCTTCTCGATCGTGCAGATGGCCACGTTAATGCTCTCGAAACCACCTGGCGGACTGTAGCCGCCAAAGAAACCCTCCACACGATAGCCAGCTGGCGTTAGCAGATCCTGCAAGTAGAACATCTTCTCGCGCACCACCGAAATGAAGGGCAAGATCAACAGTACCTTCTTGCCACGCTCCAGCACCGTCTTCAAGAGCAGAATCTCACTGACCAGCGTCTTGCCGGCGGATGTGGGTGCGGAATAGACTAGATTACAATGCTCAAAGAGCACCTTAGGCTTGCTAAGGCATTCCACTTGCCAGTCAAACATTTCTATCACTCCCTTCTTCTTATACTCCGCTAACACACTGTGCGGCAAATTCCAGGCAGAGATTTGCTTGAGTGCCTTGATATCCACAGGTGGCTGTGGTTTGGGTGACTCTTTGGCAACGGGACAGCTGGGTGAGAGGTGCAGTTGATTGGGTGACATGCTGCTTAGATTTTGTGTCAATCTTTGAGTGTAGCTAAGATTCTGCTTGGCCAGCTCACAACGGCTTCGTATGAGATCCTGTTGCAATTGTTGTGCTGCGAGCGGATTCTTGGCGGGTGCCAGAAAGCTGCTCTCATCCAAATTTGTCAATTCAATGGGTGAACCGCCCCTGTTGCCCCTACGCTCCGATTCCGGCTGCGTCTCCGTCTCCATACCAAAAACATCTTCCGTACAAATTTGTACCTCGAAAATGGAGGTGGTATTTAAATTTTCATAGCTGCCTTCGAGCGATATTTTATCCGCTTCCAAGTCCGCCTGGATCTGAGACACACGCATTAACGATTCATCGTTTGGTGACTCCTCTCTATTCTTCCTAGGCTGACTTTTATCATACGAAAAGTTATCCTTAAAGAACTGTGAATATCTTTCACAGCTGCCATTTATTGCTGCTGTTGCCAGTCCCAATTTGGAGTCAGATTTACTGCGACGAAATTGTTGGCGCTGTGATACATTCGATCTATTCGACTTTAATTGCGTGTAAACGCGCTGAGATTTTAATTTAAATTTCGGCGGCGATTCCTGTATAACTTCCAGGGCATTCGCTTCCTGCTTGTTGTTTGTGCTCCTTTCGCTGATGGGTGCTTTTAATTCGTTTTCCAGTTTCATGAACGTACTGTCGCCAAACTCGAAGGATTGTGAAAATGCCATAATTATTAAATATTCTATTATAATACAATTTAATTAAAAATACAAAACAAATAAATAAAAAAAAAAACAAACACAAAATTGCCGCGAAGTTCCAAGCGCGGACTGCCAACATGATTTTTTGTTGGGCATTTTTAGCACATTATTCGCGATAGTTGTATCGATGCTGGTCATTGTTTTTGATACCACCGGCGATCGATGCAATATGCACATCGCTAACGCAGATATCGGTATGTTAAAATAGCGATGTCTGCACACATCACTAATATACACAAGACTGCTTAAAAGCAAAAATATATACAAAATAAAAATAATAAAAAATTAAAGGTTGCGTCGTCCATGCAACATGGATGATTTCAAAGTGCCAATTTTACCAGCCGCCCCATCTATCAAATGCGAAGTTGCTGTCGAAGAGCCAACGCCAGAAGCTGCTAAAGCCAAGCCAGCCGCTGGCTGCCCCTACAAAGTGCCCAAATGGTCTCAGCCGCCAAATGATGGGCAAGATTACAGATTCGAGGTGCTGAAATCGGGTCAAATCATTGACGAAGTCAAGCAGCTGCAGCAACAGGCCAACTGGACCTTTGGACGTCTGCCCGACAACGATGTGGCCATGGCGCATCCAACCATTTCGCGTTATCATGCAGTGCTTCAATACAAACCAAAGGCAAGTGATGGGGAAGAGGAAGAAGCAGGTCAGCCTGAGGGCTGGTACATCTACGATCTCGGGAGCACACATGGCACATTCCTCAACAAACAGCGCGTGCCGCCACGCGTCTTCATACGCATTCGCGTTGGCCACATGCTGAAGATGGGGAGCAGCACGCGGGTCTACATACTGCAGGGTCCCGGTGAGGATGAGGAGCCCGAGTCGGAGCTAACGGTAACGGAGCTGCGAGAGCTACGTGAACAACAAGTGGCTGCAGCAATGGCCGAAAGAGAGCGGAAAGTAATGGAAGCTGAGGAACGGGAACGAAACGAAGGTGCCAGCTGGGGCATGGGCGAGGATGCCGATGAGGAAACAGATCTTACACACAATCCATATGCAAGCACCAACAATGAGGAGCTCTTCTTTGATGACCCCAAGCGCACTTTACGAGGTTTCTTTGAACGCGAAGGCCTCAATCTGGAATACAAATGCGATGAGCTTGCCCAGGGCTCGTTCGTCTGCCGTGTGGAGCTGCCCATCGATGACTCCAATGGCCGTGCCATAGTTGTGGAGGTCACACACAAGGGCCGCAAAAAGGATTGTGTGGTGCAGTGCGCCCTGGAAGCATGTCGCACACTGGATCGTCATGGCGTCCTCCGACAAGCCAATCAGGAGTCACAGAAACGCAAGCAGCTCAAGCCCAAAGGCGATTCGGATGACGAGGATGAGTTCTGGGATCGAACGGGCGATGTGGCCAGAAAGAAGCAACGGCTGGCAAATGCCAGCGCAAGTGTTACGCTCACCTATGATGATTTGGTAGGTGAATTATTTACTTCCTGTAGAAACATTTCCATTAACTTTTGGGCTTTACTCCTTGCAGCTGAAGCAGCAAAGCGAGCTGGATGCAGAGCTGGCCAAGGTAGAGCTAGAGATTGGCGCCTATCAGCAGAACGAGAAGCGTCTGAAGGCGCTGGCCGTGCAACAGCAAAGCGCCAGCGATGACCTCGACAATTTCATGGATACACTCAATGAAAATGTCACGCAGCTGGACAAAACTGAGATCAAGAAGTTGAGAGTGAGTTGGGCAAAGTATGAGGAGAAAGAATGTTGGTCTAAATGGAATCTCTAAATCATTTTCAGCTGGAGCAGCAGCGCATCAAGAGTGAGCAGCAAAAGTTGCAGCGGCTCATTAGGATTGCTAAGCCAACGGCCTTGCCCTTTGACACGCCCACTGGCAATGAGCAGAGGCTGGAGAGCAATGTGGCCAAAAAGCAATTGCCCATGATTGGCAAACGAAACCAGTTTAGCAAGTTTAAGATGGTCAAAGTGCAGCCGAGTGCTTGCAGCAAGGTGCAAGTGAATGCATTTGCAGATGAAGAGGAAGAGGAGGAGGAGGAGGAGGAGGAAGAAGAAGAGACGCAGGAGCAGCAGCAGAAGGAGAAGCAAGAGAAGAGAACGGAGCAGCAGCAGGAAGAGAAGCAGGACAAGCAGTTGGACGAGGATGAGATGCAGGAGCTGCAGCAGCAAAAGGAGCAGAAGTCAACAACTAAACCGGAGAGTTCCAACGAATCTGATAAAGCAACAGCAACAGCAACAGAAGCAACAGCAACAGAAGCAACAGCAACAGAAGCAACAGCAACAGAAGCAACAGCAACAGAAGCAACAGCTTCAACAACAATAGACACAGCCAACGAAGCGGCTGAGGGCGAGAGAAAACGTCGCCAGCGCCAGCGACAGCGAAACAACAACACCAGCAGCAACAACAACAACAAACAGCGATTGGATGTGGACATGGATCTAAATGAGCTGGCGGAGCACGAAGACAGCGAAAAGTATGCCAAGTGGATGCCGCCAGCCAATCAAAGCGGCGACGGCTTCACCCATCTCAATGACAAATTTGGCTATTAATCATAAATAATTAACTATCGAAAAAAAAAAAAACAAAAAAAATATTAAAAATATTTTGCTTGATATTTAGTTACGCTAGAAATTGTTAATTAACTATTTTATATTATTTAATTAATTAAACAGTTTTTTGTCTCATTTTAGACAGTTAATTAAGTGTTGAAACAAATGAGTTTTTACCTATTTTTTTTTTGTCAAATACGGAAAACATTGCAAATGTGTAGATGCTGATATACCTATTGAAATTGGGTAAGCAGGGTATATTGTTTGTGTGAAAGGATATGTAACAGGTAAAGGAAGGCAGATCTCATGAGTCTATTTGCCTGTGAGCTCGGCACTAGCTAAATTCCAATAAGAGAATGCCAATCAGATATTTTTATTGTAATTTGTATAGTTTTAAATATTATAATTTGAATTGTTTTTCATACATATATATTTATTGTATTTTATCTTTAATATAGTTATCGAAATTAATTCCTCTCCTGCTGAGCTTTTTTTGAACACTTTCCATACAATGCCAATTGGCATTTCCCCAGCTTCGCCTGCTGAGCTTTTCAACACATGTCAAACATTTCCAATTGGCATTGCCCCAATTGATAAGTCGCACTGGAAGTTTGGTATCATTGGTGTGCATTCCAACCGCTGCCGCCCCTTCTGCCCTTCCACTGGAATGCTCGCAAGGAGGGGCAATGTGGCAAATGAACGCCTTTACAAATTCCTGCGCACATATAGAGAATGAACGCGAATATTTGAGCTTGATTGCCGCTGTTAAGGCTCCAGCACTTGAACTTCCAATTCAGTTATAATTTTGCTACTCTTTTCGTCGGAACACGGTTCGGCGGAACGTTTCAGCGTGCGACGAGACGTTTTTGTTGCGTTTCATAGAATAAAAAAAAAAAAATAAATTGTTGAATTTAATTTGTTGTTAATTTAGCCACATCAATAATCATATCCACTAGTTACCGTTAACTATAAATAAATTGAATATTTGAGTTTGTTGTGCAATAGAAATCGAAAATTTGTTTTAATGCCTGCGCCACGTGCTTTCCATAGAGCCGGAGCACATGTCTGGGTTACATTTTAAGACGCGTAACAGTCCGTCTCAGAAGACGTCCCTGCGTTGGGGCGACTGCTGCCCAGGTGCAAACTTTGAAGACTTTTTCGTGTTTCCTATTTATTGATCAATTATATTTTTGTATCGTGCAACGCTGTCGTTCGTGCCGTCTGTGATCTGTATAAACTAGCAAAAAGTAGTGAAAAAACCTAATCGAACATTTCTGTTTAGGCAATGTTGCATAAGTCAAGGCGCATTTGATTGGCGCGCGCATTTGCCGTCGTTAAAATCAGCCAAAGACGCGCGGGGCTCACTCACTCGCCATACACATAACTTAACGCCTCTGCTTTGAACTTGGCACACACACTCAAACACACACACACGTACACTGAAAGGTTTTACCATAGCAAAGGTGAGTTCAATTGCCAGCAAATATAAATGCATTGGAACATGCGCAGTGAATGCGACCTGCTCTCATTTTCTTTCTCGCTCTCGCTTATTCAGTGCCTTCCATTTGGAAGTGCCAGCCATGTTGTTGTTGTTGCTTAATTACCGTTTGTTTTGTGAATGAAGCTTTGCTTAACTGTTTATCAGAAACATAGCGAATGCATGCATAAGTGGGGCATATTGTTTATATAAAAGCAGATGTTACTAGCACTAGGCAAACTGACTATATTTATATACATATATAAATATAATGTTAAATATTATAATTTACATCGCAAATAAATTATTTCTTATAAATATTTACTTCTTTGTTGCTCACCTGCCGTATCAGTTCCTTGTAATTATCAAAATTAATAAATAATAGAGCATTAGCCAGTCTATACAGTTGACACATTTGACTCTGTTAGTTCTACACTCACTTATGGATATAAATATTTGCCCAATTGACCAATTGCAACTAATTGGCAACTGCCATTTAGCACTATTAAACGCCTGACTAACTAAATGCCGTTCCCTTGCAACAAGGTCCTTTAATATGGCGCGTATTGCGCCATTGCGTTAGTTAATTGGACGCCATTAGCAAGAACAACGGGTGCTGAATCAAAGGCCATTACAGAATGCCAGGATACCTCAAAGGGGCCGAGGCTTATCCTTGTGTAAAGGTCAGGCGCGGGAGTTTGTCCCTGACCTTGTCAAAGGGTGTCCTGTGCAGCGGTTTCATATTTAATGCTGCGTGCTGCACAGCAAATTAATTTACAAAAAAAAAGAGTCAGCTAAGAAGTCTTATCTGTGCTTTCTAGAAGGTCGCTGTGTGTTTTGCTATACGGTGTACTGTGTAGCACAATAAATATATATACATACATGAAGCAATGCCTTATAGTATACATGTGCACATAAGTATATATGTACATATGGAAATAGAAACTTACATATCAGTGTATTTGCATGTACACACATACAAACATACATCCAGTCAAGCGTAGCTAATCAGCGATTCCTTTTATGCACAGCTTTCTTAATGGTTTTCTGCCGACTTTATTCTAATGCATGCATGAAGAGTTCGATCACTGCGCATACTATTTAACTCGCTTACACGCACAGATTTGTATATGCATCAATCATATTTAGGCAGCCATTGCTTTTATGCATGGCTGTCTACATTTACTCTTCATGCAAGAGCAGCTTGTTCAGTGTTCATACTCTTTGTCCTGTTCATCCACACAGCTATTATGATCAGTGTTCATACTACTTGCCTCGTTCTCACTCACATATAAATTCGTATATGCACATTAATATCACAAATTTATCAACATTGAGTCAATCTTTGGTAGATTGGAATCTTAGCATATTAAAATATAGTATTTCATATATAATTATATATTTAATTATGCGACTGTAATTAAGCCCCATCTCAATTCTTGACACTTTATTAGCTTAAAGGTCAAACCCAACGCAAAAGTATTAAGTGACAAGTAGGAGAGGCTACTCTACTATTAAGCTCAAGGACAAAACAACTTAACCCAACAGTATGATTAACATAGCCGGCGTGGTGAGCATTGTGCTCTTCTATCTGCTCATTCTGGTCGTTGGCATTTGGGCCGGACGCAAGAAGCAGTCTGGCAATGATTCCGAAGAGGAGGTTATGCTTGCTGGCCGTTCCATTGGACTCTTCGTTGGCATCTTCACTATGACAGGTGATCCTTGATCTCTGACTATACTTATTAATATATCTCTATATCGTGATCTTTCTCTCTCTCTATCTCTATAGCCACTTGGGTGGGTGGCGGCTACATCAATGGCACTGCGGAGGCGATCTATACCTCGGGCTTGGTTTGGTGCCAAGCGCCTTTTGGCTATGCACTCAGCCTGGTCTTTGGTAAGTTCCATAAACCTCTGATTAATTAGTAGGCATAATTCTTATGAAGATCATACTTTTCTGGAATCTAGAAGAAACTTCAATCCAGACTGTAGATTTTTAGCATATCTCGAAAAGTAGAAGAGATAGATATATCGAATTTGGAATATAGTTTCTTGGAAAGCAAACATTTTCCCAGACATTCCCTAATCTTTACATTGTCTGTCCCTCAGGTGGCATATTCTTCGCTAATCCCATGCGCAAGCAGGGATATATCACCATGTTGGATCCGTTGCAGGATTCGTTTGGTGAGCGAATGGGCGGCCTGTTGTTTCTGCCTGCGCTCTGTGGCGAGGTGTTCTGGGCAGCTGGCATTCTAGCTGCACTGGGCGCCACATTGTCCGTCATCATAGACATGGATCATCGCACCTCGGTGATATTATCGTCGGGCATCGCCATATTCTATACGCTCTTTGGTGGACTCTACTCGGTGGCGTACACAGATGTCATACAGCTGTTCTGCATCTTTATTGGACTCTGGATGTGCATTCCATTCGCCTGGACCAACGAGCATGTGCGCAGTCTAAGCGACATGGATGTGGACTGGATTGGGCATGTGGAGCCGAAGCAGCGCTGGTTTTACATAGACTACGGCTTGCTCCTCATCTTCGGCGGCATACCTTGGCAGGTGTACTTTCAGCGTGTGCTCTCCAGCAAGACGGCGGGTCGAGCACAGCTGCTCTCCTATGTGGCAGCTGCCGGCTGCATACTGATGGCCATTCCTCCAGTGCTGATTGGTGCCATTGCCAAGGCAACTCGTGAGTTCAATTAGAGTTGAGCCTGATCCCAGTCTAATCTTATCTTTGCTTGTATAGCCTGGAATGAGACGGAGTATAAGGGTCCATATCCATTGACTGTGGATGAGACCAGCATGATATTGCCCATGGTCCTGCAGTATTTAACGCCCGATTTCGTATCGTTCTTTGGCTTGGGCGCTGTCTCTGCGGCTGTGATGTCCTCAGCCGATTCGTCCGTCTTGTCGGCTGCGTCGATGTTCGCACGCAATGTTTACAAATTGATTTTCCGTCAGAAGGCATCCGAAATGGAAATCATTTGGGTAATGCGCGTCGCCATCATAGTCGTGGGCATTCTGGCCACCATCATGGCCCTCACCATACCCTCCATCTATGGCCTATGGTAAGTTTGTTGACTTTGATTGATGGCTCATTAAGTTAAGTGCTTGCTCTCTCCTCTCTGGCTTACAGGTCCATGTGCTCGGACTTGGTCTATGTTATTCTGTTCCCGCAGCTGCTGATGGTGGTGCACTTTAAGAAGCATTGCAATACCTATGGCAGCCTGGCCGCCTACATAATTGCACTCTTCATTCGGCTGACGGGCGGAGAGGCCATTTTGGGTCTGCCAGCTCTCATACACTATCCGGGCTATGATGTAGCGACAAACACGCAGCTGTTTCCCTTTCGCACCATGGCCATGCTGATCAGTCTGATTACGCTCGTATTTGTCTCCTGGTGGACCAAGTAAGTCCCACTTGTGCTCCAATGAAAGCCATCTAATCCTTTACCCCTTTCGTTAGAATGATGTTTGAATCGGGCAAGTTGCCACCCAGCTATGACTACTTCCGCTGTGTGGTCAACATACCGGAGGATGTGCAGCGCGTCGGCGATCCGTCGGAGTCTGGTGAGCAGCTCTCAGTCATGGCGGGGCCATTGGCGCGCTCCTATGGCGCGGCCACTATGGCCGGCAAGGATGAGCGCAATGGACGCATAAATCCAGCTCTAGAGTCTGATGATGATCTACCTGTGGCCGAGGCGAAGCGTCTCAATCAAAAGACAGCGCAAACGCAGGTGCAAAAAATGCTTGACTCAGCCACTGGGAAAGCAGGAGGCGGCGGCGGCGGCGGTCAAAGAGAGGGCATGGCCATGCCCAATGCCGAACAAGATAATACAGCCTTCTGAGCGGGCGACTGCAACCCACAACTGTTCCGTAGCTCTTAGTACTAAGACATCCACTAACTAGTTGCTGCAATTATCTACTTAGTTGAGGCTTTCTAGTACACGTACAGCATATACATATAGTATATATTATATCGTATATATAATATACATATGTACACACCATTATATATGTATATGACGTATCTTCAGACACACAAGTGCTCAGGTATAAAGTGCAGACAAGTTGTATATTCATTTTGCCATAGTTTTTGTATAGTTTCCATTTAACGGTAAAAACTCTATTTGATATTTGATATTTTCTATTTTCCATTAAGTTTTACTTTTGTGTTTTAGGCAGGCTTTGAGAGTAGAGCAAAATGGAGTTAATAGAGCAATTGAAGCATAAACTATGTATAAATGTTTTAGAATATCGATAACTGTCGATAAATCGATAGAAACAGAAGAAAACAAAACCAAAACATATCAACTTGATTCTAAACTATTTTCGATTCAGTTCGTATCTTAAGCTGAATTAAATAATCGATAAATATCGATAAATACTATAAAACCTTTCGATGCTTGTACTATTTTTATTAAGTTTTTGTTGTGAAAGTGTTTTAAGCAGCGTAAATTGAGTTTACATATAAAAATCCCATAAAAATCGATAGATAAGAACAAAACTAAAGCATATCGATTCTTAAACTATTTTATATAGTTGCAACTTAGTTTTTTTTTTTGTGTTTGAAGTTGACTTTGAGTAGAGTAAATGTAATTTATATATAATGTTAAAGAAGATTGATATACATAGATCGATCGATAACAAAACTAAAACATATCGGTCCTTAAACTGTTTTATATGGTTCCAACTCAGTTTTTTTTGTGTTTAAAGCTGACTTAGAGTAAATTAAGCGGAATCTATCTATAATGTAATAGAAGATAGATATACATATATCGATCGATAACATAACTAAAACCTATCGATTCTTAAATTGTTTTATATATTTTCGATTTAGTTACGTATTTTGTGTTCTTAGCTGACATTGAGTAGAGTAAATGGAATTTATATATAATGTTATGGGCGATCGATGAATATCGATCGATAAAAAAACACACACAAATACATATCAATGTCAAACAAGAAGAAAAAAAACTGAAAGTAACTGTAAACATATCAAATGCATTTCACCTATGCAAACGAAATGCATTCAAATACGTATTATTCAATAGAGTTAAAAGGAAGATAAACGCGAAGAACTGCAAACGAAGTACATATAGAATATACACACCTATATATATGTATCCATATATATATACATATTCCTAGTCATGTTCATTTGTGTATGTAAATTAATTGGCAATTCTGAATGATCCTATAAAATATCGTTTAGGTGCATATTATGTGAATCATGAATCATGTGTCCTTCCACAAGCAAAAAGAAACTAACTGGCAGAATGAGTAAAAGTAAAGCATATCAACTGATGAATACTTAACTATATATAAGAGTATAGGCAAACAAACACAAAAACAAATAATGAAAGAATTTTAAGCTGCTCTCAAAGAGCGAACACAAAAAATGCTATGAACAAAGAATCTATTAGAGATGTACCTATAGATACCATATATATGATCGCAGTTATATACATATACATAAAACCACTATATATATATATATATGTATATATATATATATATATATATATATATGTATATATATATATATATATATATATATATATATATATATATATATATATATATATATATATATATATATATATATATATATATATATATATATATAAGAAAGAGACGAAAAACTTTCGCAAATTTTTGAAATTTTATTCAAATTTCTTTAACTTAACTTTTAAATTAATATACATAAGTTTTAATGCCGTGTACCTGTTAGCAAAGGGTATCTTGGTTTTATGTAAATGAGTGTAAGAGACAGGAGCAGGCGTGGCCGATGCCATATATAATACTGAGTATTACTGCAACGATCTCAAGCACTACAAAACCTAAAGATTTGAAATTTTATATATAAATTCCTAAATATTAAGAAGCTACAGACATCCCACTTGATATATATTCTTTTGTAATATATAGACAGAGGTTTAGCAACGTAAAAGAAAAACGCGTTTCAAATCGTACAGATTTGAACTTTGGCATATGCACACATTTTGATGTCATAATGATGCTCTAAAAATTTCATTAAGTTCGTACAGCCAGAATCCAAGTTCAATCAGTTTATTTCCAAAGAAATTAGGCGAAGACAAGCGGTGTGCGTGCTTCTGCAAGCATTTCTAATTATATATTTGTGTAATTAATTGACCTAAAATAATATCTGCTAGTCGTGTATAGCCGATTATAGCATTTTCTCAATTGTTCTTAAATTTCCTTGTTAAAATTTCTAGCCCATTTATAATGAAAACTTTTGAATATGTATATGTATATGTATAGCTCGATAAATACTAAATACCTTAAATGTTGACTGCTTTTTGATTGAAACTTTTACATAAGCATAAAGTCCATAATTGATATATGAATAACTAAAGCTAACTATATATGATAAATGACATATGATATATGGTCTATGGTATATATTTATATATATATATCTGTTCTTGCTGTTGTTGAACAAATTGTTGATTGTTATTTGACTATTTTGACTATTATCTCTGAGTGTTTCCTTTTGCTAATTAACAGTTAAAGCTCGCAGTTGATATTACGCAAGTTGTGTTGGGATAAACCTTTAGCAAGTCGTAAGTGGAAACTGCGAAACCTGAGAAAAGATGTTTGAGTTTCAAGTTTTCACTCTCTCACTCACTCATTGTAACTGTCTGTATATAAGAAAACAAAACAAAACAAAACAAAACAAAACAAAACAAAATATTAAAAAAAAACCACCAACTATTTTATGACGAAAGATGAAAGACGAACTAAGGGTACTTCATAGACAGTTGATTAGTTTTGGGGCTTTACTTACGTTCACCTATTGTTGTCTAATCAATTGATGTATACACACATACATACATACATACATATATACTTATTAGTGGCATATTACAAACTATGTTAAATAATTATACATACATATATATAAATATATATATATTGAGATGAGTTTATGATATACAAACATATATATTATATATAAAAGAATAATGAAAACCGAAAATCGAAAATCGAAAATACATATCAATGTTTAAAGCATAGCAAAGCGAGAGAATAATAAATAAAAAGTAATTATTTAATAAATAATAAACAAATATATACGACTATTTATATATATATATGAATAGAGTTTATATATGTATTAAAATGGTTTCCCTGTTGTTGCAAATGTCGTGTAATTACTTATTCTATTTCGAAAAAAAAGAAACCGAAAGCAAAAAGAAGAAACTAACTGTATTTATTTATTTATTTATTTAGCCCATATAAAGTACAGCTTGTGTAATAACAACAAACAGACAAAGAGCTGCCTAATGACAATTTAAAACAATGGAATCGTATTATCGTAAGCGGAAATTTCCCATCATCAAAAATGCACTCTTCATGTAAGTGCGGGCGGGGGTGGCGCAAGGGGGAGGCAGACGGCGCAGAGAGAAGGGCAGCTACCTCAAGTTAAAGAGCAAATGGCAATTGGAGCTGCTGCTGCTGGCTGTTAACAATGATGCACAACCAACGGAATTACACAGCATTTGAAACTCGGAGCAGAAGATCACAGATCACATCAAGCAGATCAGCTGCTGCTGCTGCTGCTGCTGCTGGCGACAATAGCCTGGTAATGGAGACCAGTTGGCAGGGCCCATGTGTCCATGTGAATTATTGTTTAGCTGTTTAGAAGTACATTTGTTCACTAATTTGCACAGAAAAAAATTACACAGTAAACAATTTTGCATATTGTTTAAAAACTAAAACGACATTGAAGTGATGCATTTTCAGTTTAAAGTTCTCTTATGAAATTTTTTGTTCAAAGTTATTTAGAAGCAGACATTTTCAATGCTTGCCAATTTAAATGCTGGTACTTAAGCATATATTGGTCGGAGAGCCTATGGTAGATGGCGTGGCGCAGCGGCAAGGTGTCTGCAGTGTTTAAATAGGCTCCGGTTCGATTTCAGCACGCGTTCGTATTTTACTCAATATATGTACATAGTTATGTTTAGATAGATCAGCTGGCGAGACAGACAAAGGCTTAGTAAGTGAGAATGAGGAGAGGAAAGAAATTAAGCACAAAAAAGAGAGAGAGTAAAATGTAATGCTATCATATGAGTATGCATGTGTGTGTTAGTAGTTGTAGCTGTGCTGTGCTTGAGCAGCTAGCAAAAAAGTTGGGGTGGGTTTTTGTTCGCAAATATTAAAATCAAAAGAGAGAGCGCGAGAGAGAGAGAGAGAGTGATTTGATTTTGTATTTTCTATTAAAGTTTGTTAAAAATCAACTCACTGAGTAATACTTATCCATGAAAAATAAGCAAAATTAAAAGTACACTTAATCATCATTCAATTTCAATGCTCGACAAGTTTGATTCTAATAGCTGATTGACCTAATAATGGCAGCAGTATAAGCTGACGCAGGTTCGAGCTCAGTACAAATCGAGAATTAGAAATTTTTTCAATAATTGCAGTCGCGTAAGCCATAAGCTGAAATGCAGCGGGTGGGCATAGCCTTTAAAGTAGATTTGACTTGCTGACACACAAGATAAGCCAATGGAGTGTGGGGAAAGAGTCAGGTTCGAATACAGTAGAGGTCGAAGTATAATAATAAAGAATGTGTGAGTGGTATGTCAATACTTTTAGTAAATGTTGTTTCCATACAGCTGCAAATTTGTTGATTCTCGCCCTAAGGTGGTCGCAAGGTCAAGGTTAACAAATATAATACCATTTGGTGGCGCTTGCTTGACTTTTATATTTAATTACTTTTAAAGCTCAAGCTTGATTTCAGCTTTTTAGACAAGTTTTCAACGTGTGAAATACTTAAGCTGTAAGAGGTAAATCAGAAGAGACTCTGGCTCGACTTCACAGCAGCGTGACTGCAGGAGATGCATGACGTATCACGGTTCAATTCCAGAGAGGCAAGTAATGTGCGAAGATTTTAAGTTTTGTTTTTTTTTTATAAATTAAGAGCTAAGTCGTGCTTTAAAATAATCCTAATCATGTTATACAAAAGATGACTTTTAATTATATACAGTTATTTTTAAATTGTATCTCATCCAACAAATTTATACTTCATTAGTGTGTAACATTAGCTTCAGCTGTGTTCATTATGCTGTTGCACTTGTGCAATTAACTTGTAAACTTAATTAGATACAAAGCCACAACAAAGCTGTTGCTGTTGTTGCTGCGGCTGCGACTGTGGGTCGCTCATCACAAGTTCATAGCTGGCTTCGCACAAGAATTGCCCTCTAATTGATGTTGCTGCTGTTGTGGATGTTGCTGTCGTGTAAGTTGTTGTTGTTGTTGTTGTTGTTGTTGTTGCTGCTGCTGCTACTGGCAGCTAAATATCCGGTATTTTTCTTGAAATTTGCATAGCAATCGCCAAAGTTGTTTGGCTTTGAGAGCCTTCAACTGTCATTTCAGTTGGCCGTTAGCTGGGCAATTAGCAGAGCGGAAGAATTTCACGAATGTCATGTCCACAAGCGAGCGGAAGTAATTGTAAGATCTCACTCGAGAAACTGCATTTTCTATGCAGTATCAGTAGCGAGAGCCGATATAGGAAATTATCTTATAATCTTCAGTATGAGTTAATCGATATTAATCGATAGAACTAATCGATTCAGTAGTCCGTTAAAACCACTTTCGGTGTTCGATATTTATCAATAAAACTTTAAATGTAATCGATTACCCAGATAAGTTTTGTAGTTGCCAATAATTTCCGATATATGTATATCGATATTTATCGGATATTATTAATTTTTAGTTTTAAATCTACTTTCCACTTCAATCTACCCCATTTGTCAACCCATTACAATAAGATTTCATTTAGAAATATATTTCTCTTCTTCTTTATTCAGACATTCATTAAGCATTATGTCTAAAGCATATTATAACTAACATTGGGTCGTACAACAGGGTCGAATTTTTTTTTGTTTTTTTTCTTTCAAGATGCGAATAATTTACAATTGGGTTCTAATTTTCTAGAGCAACAAATGAATTTTGATGAAAGCCAAATTGTGGATGATGGGGGAAGGGGGAGGTCACGAGTATTCTAAGGCACTGGATCGAAGGAGGCGTTACCCAATACTCTAGCTCCACTACTTGCGGTAGGTATAGCCGCCATTGGAGCTGTAGCCCTGCTGAATGGTATCCGGGACTTGGCTGGGCGCGGAGTAGGAGTAGCCTGAGTCCTGGGAGGGTCCACTGGGAATGCTGTCGCCATTGGGTGCTCCATAGCTGCTCGAGGGTGCTGCGGGTGCGCTATATGAAGATGAAGGGCCTGTCGAAAAGCTACCGCTGCTGCTGCTGCTGGAAGATGACGAAGAGAACGAGGAACTGCCATGCGAACTGAAGCCGCCAGACGAATGGGAGCTCGATGGTGCACCATACGAGCTAGAGGGTGCCGCGGGATAGGGTCCTCCGCCTGCACTTGGAGCCGAATATGAGCTGGATGGAGCTGAAGCTGGAGCTCCATATGAGCTGGAGGGTGCCGCTGGATAGGAACCTCCACTATTGGCACCGGGGCTGGGAGCAGAGTAGGAGCTTGATGGTCCAGTACTGGGAGCACCATACGAGCTGGATGGCGCTGATGGATAGGGTCCTCCACTATTGGCGCTTGGGCTTGGAGCCGAGTAGGAGCTGGATGGGCCGGAGCTGGGAGCTCCATATGAGCTCGATGGAGCTGATGGATACGGTCCTCCGCTGCTGGCGCTTGGGCTTGGAGCCGAGTAGGAGCTAGACGGGCCGGTGCTGGGAGCTCCATATGAGCTGGATGGAGCTGATGGATAGGGTCCTCCGTTGTTGGCGCTTGGGCTAGGAGCCGAGTAGGAGCTGGACGGGCCGGAGCTGGGTGTTCCATAAGAGCTGGAGGGAGCTGAGGTATAAGGTCCGCCACTGTTCGAGCCTGGGCTAGGAGCCGAGTAAGAGCTTGAAGGAGCTTGTTTCGGTGCACCATACGAAGATGACGGAGCTGAAGGGTAGGGTCCACCACTGTTAGCACCAGGACTGGGAGCAGAGTAGGAGCTGGAAGGAGACGAAGCCGGTGCGCCATAGGAGCTAGAGGGCGCAGCTGGATAGGGACCACCACTGTTCGAGCCTGGGCTAGGAGCCGAGTAGGAGCTGGACGGAGCGGCAGGATATGAACCACCTTGGTTGGCACTAGGGCTTGGCGCAGAGTATGAGCTGGACGAACCAGAGCTGGGCGCTCCATATGAGCTTGAAGGAGCTGCCGGATAAGATCCCCCGCTGTTTGCTCCAGGGCTGGGTGCTGAGTATGAGCTGGATGGTGAAGAGGCATAGGAGCCACCGCTGTTGGAGCCAGAGCTGGGTGCCAAGTAGGAGTTAGAGGGAGCTGCTGGATAGGAGCCACCACTGTTCGCTGAGGGAATTGGTGCCGAGTAGGAGCTTGATGGAGCAGCAGGCGCACCATATGAGCTGGAGGGAGCTGCTGGGTAAGGTCCACCACTGTTCGAGCCTGGGCTAGGTGCGGAGTAGGAGCTGGACGGAGCGGCAGGATATGAACCACCTTGGTTGGCACTAGGGCTTGGCGCAGAGTATGAGCTGGACGGACCAGAGCTAGGAGCTCCATATGAGGTAGAAGGAGCCGCCGGATAAGATCCACCAATGTTAGCGCTTGGGCTGGGTGCCGAGTAGGAGCTGGATGGAGCAGGTGCACCATACGATCTGGATGGAGCTGCTGGGTAGGAACCACCGCTATTGGCACTTGGACTGGGCGCAGAATACGACGAGGAAGGTGCGCTGAATGATGATGACGACGAGTGGGAGCTGCTGCTGCTGCTGCTGCTGCTCGGAGCACCATAGCTGGAAGAAGGTGATGATATGGGACGGAAAGAGCTGGAGCTTGAGGGAACGCCATATGATGCTGAGGGTGGTGCAGGTGCAGCTGGTCCAGAGGTGTAGCCGCTGCTGCCCAGAACCTGAGTCTTCGAAGGAGCGCCATAGTTGGTCGACGGAGCTGAAGGCAAAGGCAGGAAGCTGCTTACGCTGGGTGCCCCATAGCTGGAGGAGGGACGAGCCGGTGCGCCATAGCTGCTGGAAGGTGACTTGGGTGGGCCGTACCTGGAAGAAGGTGGTGCTGGTGGTGCGGGTGCACCATAGCTCTGTGATGGTGGCGATGCCTTGGGTGGACCGTAGCTCGACGAGGGACGGCGTGATTGTGATTGATGTTTCCTTGCTGGCGGTGGTCCGTATGTGCGGGCTGGTGGTGCTCCATAGCTAGACGATGGTGGTGGTGCTGGGCGAGATGGTGCACCATAGCTGGAAGATGGCGGTGGCGCTGGTCGGGCTGGTGCACCATATGAACTGGACGGACGGTGGGCGGGCGCCGGATACGGTCCGCCAGAGGAACCGCCTGCTGGTGCTCCGTAGCTGCTGGACGGAGTTGGACGCGAATTGAACGAAGGCGCCGGACCCGAAGCGGGTGGCAAATACGAGCTGGCTGGTGGTGCGCCATACTTCGAAGAAGGTCTGCCACCAGACGAGGAGGACGGCGGCAGATACGCATTGTTCAGCGGTGGCTCAGCAGCCACCAGCGCGACCAAGGCGACGGCAACGACACCAAAAAGCTGCACAAATCGCAAAATAAAAAGTGAATTTGCGCGAAATAGACGAGGAAATTAGTTTTCTGTGGCAATGTGTTGCGAGTAGGGAGGAGGAGGGTGCATGTCTTACCACTGCGTATGAGGAGCTCATCTTGGGGCGTCTCAATAGCGAATTGACCAGGCTAAATACAAAAACAGAAACGAGAGCAAAAGAAAATACAATGTTTAAGTGGAAAGTCGATTACGCTAATGTTGCATAAGTTTTTCCTCTTCTTTTTTTCTGCTTTGAGCTTATGATGCGAGAAATGAGTTCAGTGAAAAATGAAAAAAAAAATACGAGCGATAGGGGTCAATGAAGAGGCTTCATTAATCTTGGCAGCCGACATGACAGCCGTCAATGCCAAGAACAAAGCAACAAGTGAAGTTGGTCAAGATGCTGGCCAAGCGGAAGGTGACCAAACAACAGGCCAAGAAGCTGGTCAAGCAAGAGCAAAAGCAAACTGGCTCTGAGTCTCTGAGAAGACGCTAGTACAGCAGGTGGTCAGGAAGAGGCATGAGATGACTGAGAAACTGGCCAAGAGCTTTGTGACCAAGAAGCTGCGCCAAGCAACCAAGAAGTATGTGTCGAAGAAGAAAGAAACTGGCCAAGATGCTGATCAACAAACTGTCCAAAAATCCAGCCCAGATGTTGGCCAAGAACTCTCTGATTTGCCAGCTGGTCCGGAAGAAGGCTAAGCAACTGACCAACAACTCTATGAGCAAGCAATAGGCCAATAAGCTGACGAAGAAGTCAAGAGCACTTGGCCAGAGCCAAACTGATGGCCCAGCAACTGAACCGTATCGCCACAAATCCCGCCTGAGCTGTTTGGCTTTAAGACACATAATTGGCTTTTTGTTGAAGCCCTGAAATATCACACACACACACACACACACACACAAAGTATAAATTGAATCTTTTCTTTTATGAATCAAATGTAGAGGGATAAGGGTTTTTTATATCGCTTAGCCAGGCTTTGGCATATGGAGCGAAACTTTGCTTTTATGCTGGCGATTGTATAAAAAGCCAGGCTAAGGGTTTTTAGCCAGGCCTTGCAGCTGCAGCTGGAGGCGGAGACAACGTGGGCTGTTTTATGACTTGGCTTTTACTTCAGCTCCCATTGAACCACCCACCCAATTTTACTTTTCTTTACACTTCTTTTCAGCTATTGTCAATTATTTGACTGCTTTTTTTTTGGTTTTGTTGCTTGTTAGCCACAATTTGTTCACTTTCAATTTGTTGGTGTTGTCGCGTCGTTTTTATTGCAGAAACAAAACTAAAGAGCTCAAAAGCCGAATTGTAATTATTTTTGTTTGTTTTGCAGCCGAAGCTTATGTGTTGACTGCTTTGACCCGCTCACTGGCGTAATTACACAGTATTTCTGTACATTTTTGTCATGTGGCAACATTTCTAATTGAGCATTGTCGCATTATATAACGCTCATGGCAAAGCGTTTAACATGCATTGTAAGTGCTGAGGCCAAAGTGGCCTAAGTGGCCGCAGCACTCAAGTTGACGGATTCTACATTAAAACTTTATGAGCCTATCAAAGATGGCTTTGGAGAGGTTTCCTCAAAAACCTCAACTCAACAAGTGAATGATGCTCTAGTGGGGAGTGCTCGACTAACAGATACCCAGATAGACGATTGTATACCTACACACATCTAAAAGATGTCAATATATCAAAATACTTCAAATGATAGACAGCATATATATTTGTTTTTCAATTTGAAGTCTCTGTGTAAATAGCTGCGATCATATGGATGGAAGGACAGCAGGAAGGACGGACGGATGGACGGACGGACGGACGGACTGACATGGTTGGCTTGGCTCAGTGGAGATGGCGTCACTCACGCTTTCTTTTGCCTGTCACCCACACTTTCACAAAACCAATATACCCTGTTTTAAATCCATTTCCAATGGGGTCTATCAATATAAGTCCAGGCAGTTCAACTGCGACCTGCGGTTAAACTTATTGTTAACCTTAGCTTGGCACTTGGTTTCACTTTTTTGATAACAAAATACACTTGGCCATTGCTATCCTTTGGCCTCACTAACCGTTTCAGATGGCAACAAGGTTGATTTGTTTGTTGCTGCTGTTGTTGTTGTTGAAGATGGTATGCTGCTCGCCCGATTGTCGATTGCAAACTACTCTGCGGTCTGCTGCGTCGCATGCACTTTTATACGTTAGCCGGCAAAGCTGAACGAATATCATAAAGCAATGGGCCAAAGACAAAAGACGTCGTCGCATCACAACGCGTCGCGTCGCGCCGCAACGCGACGTCGCTTCGCGCTGCCAAAGCCGAAGCCAAAGCCAAAAAGCAAAGCTTCAATCCAAACACAATGAGCGGGCAACATGTTTTCAATTTCGTATTTTATGTAACTCCACAAATGCACTCTTCAAAATGCGAATCACTCCACGCCGCCACCATCTACATTCGAACATACCAAAGCAACAGCAGCAGCGGGCAACCAGCTAGTTGGCTCTGTTATGCCAGACTGTCTGACCCTGTGATACCCTGTACAGCTTCCGTCCGCCTTACATATGTATCTACATGCTTGTTAACACATTGGGCTATGCTTAGACTTCTTCATTCGTAAGTTCTCTTTCTCTGTATACAGTCATGCTCATGTTTATGCTTCTTCTTTCGCTAGATAATGAAATATGGTATTTGACAAAGGCTGTCCGACTAGGCGATGCCCTGTACATAAATTTGTATACAACTGCTTTACTCAAAAGTATGAGAGGAGGCATCTTTAAGTGTAGAGAAAGTTTTTGGCAGCATCTTTGGCCAGGTATTGAAAAAAAGTATAGACTTCGGGATATCCTGTAAACAAGTTGTAGATCCATAAGCATATATACATAGATACATTTTTAAGGAAACTTTCACTTTTCCTTTTCTTTTTCTAGATAATGAAAAATCGGCTTTGATATTGGGCCACAGAGTAATTTTTGTGCTAGTTACATCAACTTCTCGCTCATCTTCCAACAACAATAACAACAACCCAGCGACGACTGATGAATACAAAGAATACAATTTCAAGTGTCTTCGTCAGCGTGGTTCATACGCAACCACAAAATCAATATACCCCACTATAGCCACTTATCATGTATACAGGGTATCATCAGAAGGACAGCAATAGAGAATATATACATATGTATATAGTATATGTAATTGTGATGACATATGCTCACACAAATACAATATACTCCATGACAAACACTCTCTTTATATACAGGGTATTTGTAACAGCAACCAGTAAAGGGATTTTTTTGCTTTGAAGATTTTTGCATTGATAGAGCTGGCTGTGGGGCAAACTTGACACCGTCGCCCACCCGCTTGACGCGTGTGTGTGTGTGTGTGTGTGTGAATGCGCGTGTGTGTGGCAAGTTCAGTGGCGGCATCAAGCCACAAATCGCCCAATCGCCAAAAAGCGCGCACCCACTGTGCGTATACTTAATGAGAATTGCGCATACGCCTGGTGGCTGGTGGTTGGTGGCACGAGTCAGATTGAATCATTTGTTTAATGCATTTGTCAATTGTTTATTTTGGAGTTGTTAGGAATGTGAATTAGGCCACAGTTGGTGGGAACTCGGGCTTCTTCCAGATGTAGCTGGCCCAGGGAATGCACTCCTTCAGCAGATGCATGTAGGCTAATCCATTGGGGCAGTCGATTTCGGTGGCAGCTGTGCCCAGTGTCTCGCACAGCCAGTACTTGGCCGGATCAAAGTGATGGGGATATGTCTGACCGATTTCCGATTCATCCTTGCAGGCCGAACGACCGGCATCAGCATTCACAGCAACAACAAAAGCGGCCAAAACGGCGCAAAGGACAAAGACTGCAAGACGAAAGGAGAACGAGTTGAGGAAGGGAATCAAGAATATGATTATATAGTAGAGACTATATACCCACCGGTTTTCATGGTTGGTTGAGAAAGTTTCTAAGAGGTGTGTGGCTCAAACGTGCGACAGTTCGACCTTTATATGGAGTCCCAGCTCGAACTCGAGCATAAATGACAAAATAAATGCGAGCAGAGTGGAAAACAAGCGCATCCGTTGATTATTATCTAGACATTATAACAGATAACACAAACAGCAGGAGGAGAAAGAGAGAGAGAGAGAGAGAGAGAGAGAGAGAGAGAGGAAGAGGCATATAGAGAGCGAGAGGCGTGGCCCCACATATAATGTTAGTTACTCAACTAATTGATTTGATTTCTGATAGAAAAGTAAAAAAAAAACAAAAAACAAAAACGAAGCAGAAAGGAAAATAATAGAAAGTGCAGGAAAAGCAACAAATTTGATTATTTTTTAAATTATTTTGATTGCGGCCTCAAGGTTTTCTGTTCACAAGCGGAAAGAAAGTTCAAACTTAATTAATTGAAATATTATTGATAGCTAATTAATCAGATGAAACTAAAACAAACTTCAGCTGCAATCAATTCTGTCACTATCATTTTTAATGGGCTACACAATTGGTTCTATGTGTGCACATGTATTAAAATTGTTTCAGAAATTTACTTTTTTCAATCAACAACTTTTTTAACATTCAAATAATATATTTTATTACTAAATATATAAATATAAATGTATATGTATATGTGGTTATATATATTTTTCTCTCGTTCATTCATGTCATATTCACATATTTCATTTTATTTATTTTTTTTTATAATTTATATTTTATACTAAATAAATTTGTATGCCTTAGTAAAGAATTGAACTTATTTTTTTTAAATTTTATTTATATTTTAACTTATTTTTAAGGAGCTATAAAATTAATTTGTGATTGTTTAATATATGTGTACAATAATTCAAATGTGTTTAATAAAATAAAAATGAATAAAAAAAAAATAAATAAAATATGAATTAAAACAGCTAACAATCGAAATTAGCAGAGCTGACTTGCATCTCTGATATATCTCACACAAATAGTCGATAATTTGTAGTAAAGTTGATCTGGGCTACTTGTAAAGCAAGAAGTCTTTAGGGTTCTTTGGGTTTGAAGCTCGAGTTGCTTAGACAAACGAGCAGATAGACGGATATATAGACAGACGTTGCTTCTGATCAAGTATCGATGTATACTAGTAGAAGTTATATGGAGAAGGAGAAGGGACAAAGGCGAGAAGTAGCACCAGCAGGGGAGCAGGAGAAGTAGAGCAGCAGGCATTTTGCTTCCTGCTGCGGCAGCTGCTCCTTCTCTTTCTATGTTCTGTTACTTACATTTCAGCAACAAATTTATGCTTTGTTTACCCACATTTCCTATGGATTGGTCACTTAATGAAAGATAAACTTTTAAATTAAGATTTAAGCTCTACCTGTGTTGTTATACCTTTGTTATACGTTTTCAATAAAATATTTTATTCATAAAATAGGCATTCTAAGCTCAGCGCAGCTCTATCAAAAATCTATTTGCTTAAATACCCAAAAATGAAAACACCTTTTGACTGGCTTTTTTTTTTTTTTGGTCGGCTCTATGAATATTGATTGACGAGCTGCTTTGTTTAATGGCCATTGAGTCGGGCAGCGATGCCATTAGCATTAGCATAGTCTCGGGTTGCACAAAGGCCTGGGCCAGCATAACCCAATCAAACTATTGAACAATATAATTATGATCGTGCTGTAATGTGGATTCATTTAAATTGCAAAACTGAGGAAGACGCGTTTCCTCTAAGTTTGCGTTTATTTATTTTTCGCAAATTACATATTTAACACACTTTTATTTATTTATATATTTATAAATATATATATGCGTATATATGTGTGTATTTATGGATATTTGTGTTACATCTTTTGTTAACTGTTTAGCGCTTTGTGTGTGGCTTTTGTGCGCCGTGGATGACCCCCTAAAGCGTTTCGTGCCAAACACTTGACCAACATAAATGCCTGACTGTGGCTGGCGAAAAAGCAAAATATCACGAAATAATCAGAGCCAAAAACAGTTAACACATTGATGAATAAACCAAAAAAGAGCCAACAAAAAACGGTCAAAAAACGACCGAAAAAAGGCCAAAAATCTATTACAAAATGCTTAAAAAGCAATTACAGTTTCCGCATTGAACTAAGCGGCTAGCAGGTGCCAATGGAGAGAGATAGAGAGAGAGAGAGTGAGAGAGAGAGAGAGAGAGCGCTAAGGAAAGAGATAGAGAGAGGATGACTTGAGTCCCACTGCGTCTGGAGCTCATTTAATGGGAGTTGCGTAGGTAGAAAAGGGTCAAGAGAAGGACAGGGCAGGGCAGGGCAGGGAGCGATCATGTAAATCCAGAGACAGAGGGGGAGAGATGGAGAATGAGGAGTGTGTCTCTTCTTGCCCCATCAGACTTAGTAAATGTGAGTTGCGTACATAGAAAGGGCCCAGAGGAGGGGAGGGCAGAAGGCAAATGCCAGACAGAAAGAAAGAGAGAAAAAGAGATGGAGAGTCAGTGTAAGAGTGAGTGAGACAGCGATAGACAATGACTTGACCGCCCCGCCCCGGGCTTCTCTTAATGAGAGTTGTGTATAGTCAATTAAGACTGTAGTTTGCTTGAATTTTGAGCATTTCGTTAAAGACGATGACGAAGATGATTGTAGATTATAGCCGAGACAGGTGCGCGGAGAGGGGGCAGGTGCACCGTGCACGGCAGGTGCTAGGGCAGTGGCAGTGGCAGTTGCTCATTATCGATTAAGTGGCTACGCTTAACGTAAATTCCATTACATGCTGGCGACTAGACTGGCAAGCAGGAGGAGAAGGCGTAGTAGACATTGCACAAGCAACATCTGATGTGTCCATATCAGATGATAAGCTCTAAAAATAGCTTAAAAATCTAAGGTAATTTGCAGAAAGTGCTTTTGCTTGCTTCGCATTTAGACAACTGTCCCAGATAAGGAGCCCAACCCAGGCGAGGCATAGAAACCGAACATTGGACTGAACAGACGGGAACACTATAAATATGCTTCCAGAATGCCAACAAATGCATCATTTCCATTTGAGACAGGCAACAAAATGCATTCAGGTTAGACTTTGATGTTCTTTGCAGGCCAAAGAATTTCATCTCATTTCATCTGTGTTTCAGCCACAATTCTGAGCTTCCTGCTGCTGGGCATCTTTGTCACGCTGGCAACGGCCTACAACGGTCAAGACATCTATGCGGAGCCCAACTGCGATATTGTTCAGGATCATTCTCGCAAGTTCCGTGACATCTCCGATCCCACACACTACTGGGTCTGCCCGGAGGGCCAGGAGAAGGCCGACTACATTCAGTGCCCCGACAACTATGCCTTCATGGAGCCAGAGCAGGGCTGTGTCGTCTGGGAGGAGTGGAAGTGGATTGAGCCATACACCAAATAAATAAACGTTTGCGATCCAACCTTGTCGTAAATCGAGAACAGCGCAAAGAAAAAAAACAACGCAAAGTTCTTTTCAATTTGATAGTTTATAATGGCTTAGGTGTGTTATGCCTGCTCATGAAGTGAAAGGCGAGTATATCGGTTTTCGTGCAATATCATCAAAGTCTCTGACTGTTCGTCTGTCTGTATGTATGAGTGCTAGAGTCTTGAAATTTGGTTCAGGTTGATAGAGTGTTCGTTCCGTTATACTCGCTCATGAAGTTTAATAAGGGTATATTGGTTTCGTGACAAGTTGCGAGGTATTCTCTGCCCTTTTGCATCTGTATTATTGCTAGAATCTCGAAACATACTCATGTATAGCCCTGATAAGGCTTGCTATACTCGCTCATGGAGTAAAAGTAGAGTATATAAGTTTTTGTAATACGTTCATCTCAGCTTATCTTCTGCCTGCATAAACTCAAAGCATTTCGCTGATATTGAAGCTAAAGACTTGCACTTTGAATACTCGTGCATGCAGTCAAGAGAGAGTATATTGGTTTTCTTCAATTTATCTCTCAGCATGTTTGAGCACTAGAGTCTGGAAATTTGTTTCTTTGGCCCATTCGTTCTGGCTTGTATTTCATTTCTTTTGTTTGTCAATTAATTTGTTGGCCAAGTCTTGATTGGATTTGATGCAATCCAACTGCCAACTGGAACTGGAACTGGAGCTGAAGCTGGATCTATCGATTCTGTGTCAAAATAAATAAATTAATTACATGAGCAAACTTTTTGGCATGCGTTGCTATGTCCCGGTCTATGCCACGCCCTGCCCTGACATGAGCACCGACATGACACCTGCCCAGCAGCTCTGCAAATTTGGCCAAAGTTGGCAGAAAAAACTTTGCTGTCGCTGCGTATCGGAAAAGTTTGCCCATATCTTTCAGCTGTCTGCGTAAATTTATATATTCGAATCTTTATTTATATTGAAGTGTCTGCGCCTAATTCTCAAACCACTTGAACTTTATGAAAAACTTTTGAATTCATGAATGATATGAATTGCGTCTAGATTGTTTCATAGTTAGAGAGAAAACTTGCTTTGATTCGAGTCTGTTTTTGACTTTTGTCTGCTTCAAGTCTTTGGCTAGGCATTTAATTTGTATGCCCTGTAATCACGAATAGTGTATAAACAGAGTATAAAGTATTTTATATTGTTTGTTTGTGTTTGTAATGGGCAGTAGTTGGACTAGCATCAGTCGCTGAGCTGAACTAGCCCTGTCTTATAGGAGCTAAGGCTTGAAAGCTTAACTTGTTCTCAAATACGCTTATATCGAGTTGAGCTCTGCTATTAGATAGCCTGAGTCCCATCAGAACTGTAGGGATTCCCGATCGTTTATGAAAGTGATAAAAGCTATTGCTCATATGAATATGTTTATAAATTCAGTTCATTCAGAAAGTAAGCTAGTAAACTAATATAGTCGATATGATTGTAGCTAAGTTATGATTATAAGACTTAATAGAATCAGTTCTGGAAAAGATATGCTTCAATAAAGAAATGCTAAGTTGGCTGATTTGACTCATATCAAAGCCTGTGCACTCAACACAGATTTGAGATAATCGCCGAGACGTGCGCACAACCCACCAGAGCAGCCCGTCACAACTCTCTACAGATTGAAACCTTGACACTTTGGCTTATATAATTTTGTTCGAACTTCTTCAAAGTTTCTAAGCATTTGGAGTATCTTCTAGTTGTGCACACCCAACTCGAGCACATTTGCTTTAGTTTGTAGCAGATGTCAAATCATAAACCCAAAACAAATTTCATTGCGTTCACAAGGCAACTTCTATGACCGACTCGATTCCCATGCGAACTGGCTTTGAGCTTGAAAAATATGAGAAATAAAGTAAATGAAATGAAATATATTTAAAATATTTAAGGTTGTTAAATAAATTATGCGTGTTGAGCCGCTGACAGCGCGCAGTTATGTCAATGGCAATGCGAGCAGTGTGTTTCCAGTGGAAGTTTATATATATATAAATATGTATGTATATATAGACGATATGGTGTATCTGATAAACGATAATTAGGCAGTGCGTGTCTGTTGTTGCGCTTGTAATGTTATCTAACACCTTCGATTGGCAATCAAAGCCGATGCCGTCGTAGCAGTTAGAGGCAACAGCAACTACGGCAGCGGCAGCGGCAGCAGCAGCGGCAGCAACTGAGGCAGCAGCAGCAGCAGCTACTACAATCAATCAAGTTGGATGGCACAGACATATTCATTGAACGAGCGCTACGAGTTGACGCTGCTCCAATTTCGTTGGGGCTTACCAAATGAAAAAAATAATAATAAAAATATGCTTCATTATTTATTTGTTCAAGTAAAAGTCATAGAGCAATTCGAAGGCCCCCAACAAGACGACGCAAGACAACATTAAAAGTGAAAAGTACTTCAATGAATCTTTGTTAGAAATCAAATGCAAACAACTTGTCGCTGCTGCTGGCTCAGTGCGGCTGACTGGGCTAAGGCGGTTCACTCGAGTGGCTCACAGTGGCCCAGAGCATTCAAGTGCTTTTCGGGAAGTGTTGTTCATCATCATCATCATCATCATCATCATCAATGGCAATATATATAATGAATATGACTTCAAGTTTTGCTTAACTGCTTTATGCAAGCACAGCGATTATTACTGTTATTGTTGTTGTTGTTGTTGTTGTTGTTGTTGTAGTCTCAATCATGCCCCAATTATGATCTTTGGCTCGAAGAAAGTTTCAATGGCCTTGACAAGGCCCATCAGAGTAAAGGCAAGAGCAGCAGCAGCGGCAGCGGCAGAGATACGAAGAAAGAAAGAGTGAAATAGACAGAGAGAGAGAGAGAGAGAGAGAGAGAGGGAGGGAGAGAAAGTGAGGGAGCAAGTGAATGTCAGAGAGAGTGACCAAGAGAGAGGAAGAGAGGGACGCATAGAGGCATTGAGAAAAATTAGACAGGGAGTGAGATGATGAGAGGGAGAAAGAGAGACTGAAAGATAAAAAGAAATATATAAAATGGACGGAGTAATAGAATATGACAATATAAATATGCGAGAGAGAGAGAGAAAGAGAGAGAGAGAGAGAGAGAGAGTGAATAAACGCAATGGAACAGAAAGAAAACAGAGAGAGAGATAGATACTTAGAGAATGATATATATAGAAAGAAGCATTGAAAAAGAGAGATAGATATGAGAGAGAGGCTGACATGGTAGGAAGAGATATAGGAAAGATATAGAGACAAACTGAAAAGCATAGAGGAACAGAGAAAGAGAGAGAGAGAGAGAGAGAGAGACAGAGCGAGAGACAGAGAAAAAGAGACAGACAGCCAAAAAGCCTCATAGATATTTAAAGAAAGAGAAAAAGAAAGAGGCACAAATATGGGAATAGAAATATAAGAAAGAGAAAGATGTTGGAGAAACAGATTAGTAAGGTATAAAATAGGAGATAGAGAGAGGGAAAAGAAAGAATAGTAGTAGCGAAAGACAGAGAGAAAAAAATAGATACACGAGAGAGTCCAGAGAGATTATGAGAAAGAGAGAGAGAGAGAAAGAGAGGGTGAAAACGTAGATATAAGTATTCAATCAATATACATACAGATATATATACTTATACATATTTATATACATTTATATCGTCTTATATAGTCGACTTGAGTCATACGCAATTGAAGCAGCTGCCACGACTCATAATTGTTATCATTACAAATAGTTTGGCCCCTTGCAGTTGAGATATCAGACCCAAAATTGGCATTCGTATGACTCGTCGGCAGTTCCCAGAGCAGCTGCAACAATTAAAGACGCCTAAATGACTGTATTTATGTGTCTGACTGTCGCTTCGTGATGCGCTCCTTAAATAACCCGCAACACGTTTGCACAACAGCAAAATAAACTTTATTCATGTTACCCCAGACCCAGGCCCAGACCCAGGCCCAGGCCCAGACCCAGAGCCGAACAATAGTTGTCTGACTTAGATTTCATCAAGGCCATCAACAGTTGGCCAAAAATCACTCTTTTCGACTTGCCAACAATTTCAAAAGTTTCTAAAGTTTTCAAGTTTTACATTCAGCTTACAGATTACACCCGCCATAACTAACTTGGCCCAAACTAAAGTAATTTTCATCTGGCGAATTTCATATTATTTTCAGAATCGATTTTATTTATTTATTTTAAGTTTCGCTCTTAGTTTATGCTTGCCCTCTAAATTGATTCTGTTTTCAAATTTTGTTCAAATTGGCCTCAAGCGTCAAGGCTTTAATTTGAACGAGGCTTAATTTAATCAGATTGAATTTCAGCCAGTTCAACTTTGACCTTTGAACTTGGTTGACGAATTTTCAATTTATCTATGAATTGATCATTCAAAAAACTTTTTAAATCAATCAACAATGAGTAATGAGCGCGTAATGCCACTGACTGATAGCTTTGCTCATTATACAGCTGATGGGGTCCTGTATGCAGATCTATATAAACAGATATATGTACGCATGTATCTGTGTGTGTGTGTGTGTGTGTGTATGTGTGTGTGTGTGTGTTTGGGTTGTCAGTCAGCCAAAATGACAAATTGACATGTCGCAAAAAAATGATAAATCTAAATGAAGACAGGTGGTACAGCAGATAAGAGACAAAAGCAAAAGCAATGGCAATGGCAATGCCAACAGAAAGCAGCCAAACAAGTGACCTTTCATCAGAGTGACAAATAAATGCAAAAAGCTCTCAAATTGGGGTCCGCAGGCGATCTACCAACTCAGCCAATTGATATGAAGTTGGCCATAGGTCAAAGTTCGCAGCGTAACAGCCACACACACACACACACACACACACACACACATGGGCGATTGCTGTGGCAACTTCCCAACTTTAATTCAGTTCAAGTCCGTTGCTGACGTCACTGACATCAATGTGAAGAGCACAGCGCATCTGAGACTTTTAATAAATCATTTCGTTCTTTAAATACCATCAATAATTCAAAACGTCAAGCAGACGCTGCGTATGCGCAATTTATATAGATATATATATATATATATGTATATTCCACAACTCCAACCCAAATTAATGCCAATCTTCATTAATGCACATGTCACGGGCTTTTGTGCCTTAATTAAATCTATGAATAATGAAATTTGATTGCATTAAAAATTTAACAATTATTCGCAAGACAAATAAAAGTTATCTAAAAGACGCTAATACGAATTGCCTTTGGGTCTAATTGAAAATTGGTATTGTGATTCCCCCCAACAGCGATTGAGGTAGAGTGAGAGAGGCAGTGTGCGAGCTTTCACCACATTACCCCTCTTGCAAACAGCTGATGAACTAACTGGAAAGCGCAGATGATTTGCCAGACGCACTGGAAGTCAGCTGGCATATCCTACGTCTGGAAGACGATTCATTTTGACAGGCCAACAATTAGTGAAGGCAGCTCCGCCTACATGACAGCTGTGTGCGTGTGTATACGTGTGTGTGTGTGTGTGTGTGTGTGAGTAAGTGTGTATTGGTGACAAGGCCACACCCACGCGGCCATGTTTGAATGAAATGACAGGCTGCGTGCTCGACAGCAGCTGAAACGAGAAAGTTGCTCAGCAGCGCCCGAGAAGGGCAAACCGAAACGGAACGAACTGGCAATGGAACACACCTTAATGGTTTGCAAACACAAAAAAAAAGAGAGGAAGAAGCGTATTCTTCACAGTAACATGAACATGAACCCAGTATTGAGAATTTAGGTTACACATTTTTAGCAGGGGCAGCAATTTGTTGCTGTTGTTGCTGCTGTTGCTGTTAACTTAAGTAAGGTCATCGAAATGTCAAAAGTTGCATTTTTCGATTTGACACATGCACACACACACACACACACACAGACACACACACATGTAAAGTATAAACAAAAGGCGTCACGCACTCGCCGAGTTTCATGTAACAAAGTGTTTGTCGCGTTGTCATAATTAAAGTCAACACACACTAGCAACTATAAACACATTCCATACATACATAAACACACACGCACAGAAGTATCCACCCACACACATCGCAATTAATTTGCAAGCTTTGCCTGCGTCACTGTTTGTCGCCATGACGAAAATACTCGTTTGAATACTTATTGATCGCACTGTTTCTTTTTTAGTATATTACCCTTTTGCCTTACCCCTACCCTCTTTCTCTCGCTTGCTCCAGCAACGATTTG
Source organism: Drosophila anceps (assembly GCA_035045945.1). NCBI lineage: Eukaryota > Metazoa > Arthropoda > Insecta > Diptera > Drosophilidae > Drosophila > Drosophila anceps. Next base: position 637,596 of record JAWNON010000225.1, on the reverse strand, counting down.
TGGCCAATTTTCGCTGTTGCCTCTTCGCCTCTCGCTCTGGCTCGCTTACACAGCTCAACACTTTCGGCGGCCATTTTGACGACGATGCTCCCGTGGGCGCCTTAAAAATTCCACCACTCATGTGACAAACACACACACACATACACGCACACTCACTGACACACACTCACGTATTTATAGAGAAGTTTCTCAATAGATATTTGTTGTTCCATTTTACGGCTTGCCCATTGCTCGTTTGCTTTTGTTGTTTTGTCTTATTTGATTTTAGTTTATGCTGCATCTCCCTCACCCGCACTGGCCTGTGCTCTCTCTCAACTCAACTTCCACTCCAGCTCACTCTCTCGCTCACTCACACTCACACACACACACACTGGCTCGCCTGTTGGTTGGCTGCGCAAACGTCAAGCTTAATTTATTTATTTTAATTTTATTGATATTATTCTGTTTGCTATGATTCTATTATATTACATACATATATATACTCGTGTATATAAATTTATACGCTTTATGCATTACGAGCTGCTTATTGACATTTAAGTGCTCTAAAATTGCCAACGATATATCCCTCTTTTCCTGTACTCTACTTTCATTCCAACTCGATTAATATAAATGCTTATTGACCTTTGGCTTTAGTGGCTTTAATCAATTTATTAGCGCCGCTTTAAGTGCACCTCGGTACACATCCCACGCAGCTCAGCTGCTGTAATTCAATTCCAACCCGTTGCAAATTACAGTTCAACCTTCACCCTTCCACTCTTTCACCCGCCCGCATTCCCTTCAGCTCTTCAGCTAACGAGCCGCAGCTCGTGTTACTCTTGCGTAATCTTTGCAGGTGCTTTTGAACACGAAGAACCTCAACTTACGCCTAGCGACTGGCCAAAGATAGCTCTGCCCAAGGTTACCTTCGGCTGCGCATAGAAACCTGAGAGCCGTATAAATATCTCTCATAGATGAAGCACGCGGCCAACAAGCCTGAAGGGAATTTATTGTACTGTAGCATTCTGTGAACTGAATGTATTTATTATCAAATATTCTATTTTGAGTACACATTTCATGTATTTTGAGACACCTGAGCGTCAGTAATCAATGCAATACAAACATTCAATACAGGTTACTTCCTCAGAACTCGGGCACTGTAAAGTTCAAGTTTATTTATAGAAAGAGTATTTATAGAAAGTTGAAGGATATGTATAGCACTTAAGTACTTCTCAGAGATTAAACAGCTTTTGTTTTTTCTCTTATCTCTCATCTAATCTTCGTATATTGAAATAGCAAACAACTTTTCATACTTCCACATTACTTTTTACTCCTTAATCAATCGTAAAATTCAGTGAAATGAAATATTATGTTTCACAAATGAATTTTCAATCTTAAATTATCTGTTATTTTGGGTCATCAAATGATATCTGATTCATTTGTAAATCCTAAAAACTATATGTCATACACTACAACTTACTTCTCAGGCCTTAGGCACTATGAAATTCAGTGCAATATGCTAAGCTTTGTCTTTGGGACATCAAAATGTATTCTAGACAGCATAAGCTCTAAAACACCTTACTTTTCCTGTCATAATCAGTGCAAAATTCAGTGAGTATTCAGTTAAGTAGCCAGTTCAGGCTAAGTGTAGTCAGACTCAACTCTTATCTCAATTCTATTTTAAATATGCCCTATCCAGACCACAGCTTACTTTTACAGCTATAATCAGTGCATAATTCAGCTTAAAACCTGTCAGTCTGTGCCTCAGTGGCGCTCTCAAAGGTATCTGTCACTTTGGAGCGTCAAGCGAAGTCAGTTGAATGTCAAAGCATTAAAAATCAGTTGCAGCTGCACTGCAGGGGGTGACGGGAGGAAATGCCTCTCATATGCTGTAAACACAGAAGCTCAGAGAGTTTGCCTGGCAACCGCTGTCTATCCAGCTGTCAATATCACAACAGACAGGATCAACAGACACGAACAAACAGCAGGATGAAGCCATCAAGCTCTGATACCAACAGCAGAGTGCGTATATACATACAGATATATATATATATATATATATATATATATATATATATTTTATTGGAAAATTATAATTTAAATCAGCTTTGAGGCACGAAACACATTTAAGTTTCAGTTTCAGTTTCAATCCAATTAAGTCTGTGGATGGTTAGTTTATATTTCGCACACACACACACAGATATCACAAATTTATAAAAAAATCAATAGATTGTAGGCATATCACAGGAGGAGGGGAAGGTGGGCGAGGCGAAGACACTTTTCTACCTTGGCCACAACGACACAAACCAGCCAAAGCACAGCGTGAAATTTTACAAGTACTGCTTTTGTTGCTGTTGTTGTTGTCGTTGTTGTCGCTGGTGGTTGGTGGTTGTGTGGTGCTGTATATATATATATATATATATATATATATATATATATATATATATATATATATATATATATATATATATATATATATATATATATATATATATATATATATATATATAAATATTTAATGTGCGGCAGAGGCGGTTGCTGTTGCTGGTTGTGTTTGTCTGTTTTACGGTTCACCAGCGCTCGAACAGATGCCTCCCCAGAAACCCGTCCTCTAATTACAAGAAGACACATTGCTTGCCAAGCTGAACATGGCTAGCCTGACTCCTATGCAGAGATCTGCTCTACCCATAAGCATTATCGATTTGAAATGTTTCATTTTCAGTTGCCTCACACTGCAGACATTTGAAAACTGCTCAAATTTGAGCGGAGCTTGCTTTGAGTCGGCTCAAATTTCTGTTTGTCATGCATAAAATAAAAGATTAATTAAAGCAAGTCGTTTTCACATTTGACATCAAATGTCAACCCAAAACCCTTTCGCACTTACCTAATTGCCTGACAAAATCCTTTTCGGGTTCCACAATTAGCTGCGAATTAGAATTGAATTTTATTTTAGAGTGTGGGGCGAAGCGATTCGACTTTCTCTTCATCTACAGAGAACTGCGACTGTTTAGTTGCTCATGTTAAGTTTTTAACATAATGTGCTTTGTAAGGTATGCGGAAGGGCAAGGCTTCTTATGTAAGCATATCCTAAATACATAAGAAATGGGTTTACTTTTTGCTGCCATTTATGTAACAAGCAGAAGAAGGCGTGGCCAGAAAATGTAATTATTGATCTGCCGCATCTCTCTGTATTTTTCGACATTTCTCTCTGACTAATTATCTCTCTCTATCTTTCTCTCTACCTCTGCCTGTCACTCTAAATCTGTCTTCATCTGTCAATTTGTCTCTCAGAATACCTTGCTGCCTATCATACTGACTGTCCGATCCATCTGGCTGTCTGTCCTTCTAACTGTCTCTCTATATGTTATCTCTGTCTGTCTCTCTATCTCTGTCTATTTGTCTCTGTCTATCTCTAGCTATCTGTCTGTCTGTCTGTCTGTCTGTCTATCTGTCTGTCCACTGGCTATTCAATTTACCTATGTGTGTCAAAATATCTCTGTATCTGTCTGTCCGACTGTCTGTCGGATCGAGTTTTGAACAGTCCACAACATATTCCTACTCCACATAGAACGCGCAGAAGAAGAGCAGAAGTTGCTCAGTTGCGCATGTCTATGCAGCATCTCTCTAATTTGTCACTCAATGATCGAGTGGCAAAACTAAATCAAGAGTCAAGTTCGATGTTGGTGTTGGAGTTGGAGCTAAGCTGACGCCCGCTATATAAAGGCAAGCCTGTTGCAGCGCTGCTTCAGTTGCATCTCCGAGCTGTTGGTGGTCAGTCGTGCAGTGCGCTGCACCTACTCTTCTTCTTCTTCTACTCCTTCTTCTTCTTCTTCTTCTTCTGTGTGAATATGGTAAATATATTTAAATTGTTAATATTTTTAAGTATTTTCAGCAGAATTGTAATAGTTAAGTTATTTAATTTTAAGAAATTGTTGTTAATAATAATATTGCTATAACCTAATGATCGTTATGTTTATGATCATTCTGTTAATGATGGTTATGATCAGTTTGTTAATTATTAGTTAATAAATAGTCACTGGGATTAATATGATTATGATCATATAGTATATTATTATTTTAATCATTAAGATTTATGATAATAATTATTATAGTAATGATCATTGTGCTAGTTATATGTAAGTATTGTTATGATTAAATAAATAGCCATTATCATAACTGGCATAGAGCTAAGGATCATTGTGATTGTTTTTTTTTAGGCGAAGTGAAAATGACTACAAATGGAGCTTACCGGTAAAAAAAGAAAACCTCCTCCTTCTTCGGCTGCCTCCCAATCTATAACCGAGCGTCAATTCGGATTAGCCTTTAAGTCAGGCTTGTTCTATATGCTCTAACTGATGACTGTCCTTAGTGCTCCTATTCTATTCACATATTAATGATAATTATAATAACGTAATTGATAGCAATATGAATCTTGTTGTTGACAATGATAATGACTATATTAATGACATTTAGGATAAATATGATGATAATGAAAAGAAAGAAACATATTCTTATAAACTGAATCGACTTAAATACCTTAAGAACTTGATTTAATAGGCATTACTGTTAGACTTGAGTGGGAAGTCATATTATGATGATAGTCATCATAATCAAAAGCAAATGTAAGCTCTTAAATATTATAAATAGATTGACGTTGCATACCCTGCACCATAAGGTTGAGGACATCTTTAATCGAGCACTCTCGACCGGAGCACTCTTAGCTGCTTAACTGTGTGAAAGTGTTGACAAATCTATGCACAAGTTCAAGAGTAGACGAGTAGATAGCTAATGGCTGAGCTGCTAGTGCGACGATGACTTCTAGTCGGTCAGTCTTACTTTTACTGGATTCTAGACTAGAGAGAACTCAGTTGTTCATTGAACAGAATGAACTTTTAGATCTTGCACAGATGATAGATGATCTGTATATAGTTGAGATTGACCGGCTACAAGTTACCCTAGAAATAACCAACCTCTTAAATCTAGCATAGCTGATTGGAGGCAAGCTAGAGAGCTTGCTTTTTAGTTTGACTTTTTCAATAGTTTCGTTAGAGTTTTCATTTCTGCTTTTATCAGCGTTTTATAAACTTCATTTAGCACGCATTTTCTTTGAGTGTAGCTGTCATTTGTAGCATTCAACTGGCAGCTTAAATAGCTGTAGTTAAGCTCGCCTCTAGCCCATTGTGTGCAGCTAAAGGAGCTGCTTTCTGCTGCTTTCAGCTGCTTTCTATAAATATTCCTTTCCTCTAGCTTTAGTTGCGTGTTTTGTGTTCATTTCTCTGCGGCTGCTTTTGGCAATGCTGCAGGCGACCCACACCCACACCGAGGCCCACGCCCAGACCCACACCCACGCGCACATGTCTTAGCCTTTGGCAAAAATAACCTTGTTTCAACCACTTTCCGACAAGCCAAAGTACGTTAGCCCGACTCTGGGGACGCCGACGTCGACGCCGACGTCTGTGCTATATAATTTTTGCCTCGAAATATATATATATGTATATATATTTATACAGTTATGTATTTAGCTGTGCTATGTGCTTGATGCTTAAGTCGTGGCTCACACGCACACCTGCTGTGGCACACCTTGATTTACCTTACGGTTGCACCTGCTTCTGCTGCTGCTGCCCTTATCGATCTGTGTTTTGTGGCCTTAAGCCTCAGTTTTTTCACCATTTTCCACACATTTTCACTGCGTTTGAGAAATACGTAATTGCTTTTACGTGCCCAAATTTATAATATTGCATCCCTCTCTCTCTCTCTCCCTCCCTCCATCTCTCTCTAAATATATATATATATATATATATGTATATATATAATTGCAGTTTTAAGTACACTTTCGGAACTATCAGCAACATTAAGCTCTTCAAGCAGCACTGAGCTCTACATTATCAAAAGTTTTACGTACGTGTTTGTGATGGTGTATACTACGTAAACATTATGAAATGTTAGGCTGGCATTCCAGAGAAATTACCCTTGGTTTGACTTCTACTCGAACTTAATTCAATTCATAGCTAAGCAAATGGCGCGGTTTATAAACAAACAGTGAAAGCTTAATGAATTATTTGCTTATGATATATATATGCGATAAAGATACATGTATATATATATATAGATATACATATATGTTATGTCTTTGGTATATACACCTTTTTATAGGCTAGGTTGATGTGTCTTTATACAATGAATCCCTGAACATAGAAAGGCAATAAAGTTTGTATATTAGAGTTATGAGTAAGTTAAGCTGCAGGAAAAGAAAAGAAGAAGCAGGTAAAATGGAATCATATATTGTCTACAGATTGTCTATTCTCTGGAGAACGTGGGTACAGGAAGTTCGCATTGTCTGGACTATTCAGTTTCAATTCAATATAATATATGGAAAATATATACATGACTATCAATACGTATCGAATTATACCCAGTAACTATTACTTCTATAATTTGGACGTCGAGCATAACAGATCTATACATTCATACATGAATAGATACATAGCTATTCAGAATATATTTATTTAGTATATCGATATGTGGATTTATCGATAAATATTAATAAAAATAGATTTTACGATTTGGCTTTTCAAGCATAGCTCGAAGACGATAAATATTTATCAATACTTATAAAAACCGGATTTTTATTTATTTCAAAGCACAAAAATTTAAAATCAATTTACTTTCGCTCGATATAACCACTGCAGTCTTTAGATGGCGACTATCAAGCTACCCAAATTTCTTTGTAACATTCTTTGCTTAAATTGCCAAAAAATAAATTAAAAAAATTAAAATTAAAACTAAAATAGTGTATCTATGGACAAAAATGTCAAAAATAACTGGAAATGTCGAAAAATGCTAAACGGAATCTGCTTCATTTGGTGAATGTGTGTGCTGTTCTCTATAGAAGGCAACTGGAATACTCTAGAGGGCAGTTGAGCCACGCCATTCTACATAAAAGTAAGTTATTTTTGCTAAAAGCAAGTTAAGATTTGATTGAAGAAGTCTAATAGACAAGCTGGAGGCAAGTATAAACACATTCATAATATATTGCATAGTTTTTCTTATATAAATTATATAAATATCTTAGACTCTCCGTCTAAATTTATCAATTTGAATATATACAAATAATATTAAATAATTATCAAGCTTATTCAATAAGGAACTTCTCTCTCAGTCTAAAAATAATTAGGATTCTAGCCAAAATTCTCTCTTCCCCTATTTGTTCGCCTTAGTCCAGCTGACTTAACTTTTATTTAGATTCTAAATCTTACACTTTCATATATTTTTATACAAAAAAGTTCAGAGTAGTTAACACTATTTGAATGCATAATGCGACGCCCCACTTTGGCTAACAAATTCTCATTATAGTTTTCAAGGACAAACCCTTGTCAGAGGCTTTGCTTTTTGTGGCAAATCAAAGGACAATGGCTTCAGCTTTGAGCGGGCATAAGTTAAATCTTGATAAATTGCAACAAAAAACGCCTGACAAATGATGAATGACAAAAGAAATTGCCACAAAAAGGAATGAGAGAGGGAGAGAGAGGGAGAAGAGGCAGAATTGGCTGACGTTGCTTATCAGCTGCAGCTGCAGCTGCAATGCAGTCAATATATATAACTGATAGAAAGCAGAAAAAGACTCAAATTAACTTATTATGTAAATTGATAAAGCATAGAGAGAGAGAGAGAGAGGGAAGGAGAGAGATAGAGCGAGAAAACAATCAATGCGTGCCTTACATAATCCCCAAAAAGTATGCTACATGAAGTGCAAAACAGAAATAAACAAAACAACAAAAACAACAACAAGTAAAAGCAGCTGAAAAAATAGTAAGAAAAATGTGCGCTGCCTAGACAGGTAGAAATTGATTTTCTTTTGCGTGGGTGAGCCAAAGGTAAAGCTAACGGTAAAGAACAAACGCGGCGCGAATAGAATTTTATTCAAATGTGCCCAACGAGCCGCAAGTAATATGCATGGGAAAACTGCGAGGGCGCACGACGGGGAGTGGGAGGAGAGAGAGGGTGGGCAGGAGGAGAGGTTCAGCCAGCGAGCCAATTGGTGGGCAGCCACAGGCAGGCGCATGCGTCATGTCCTGCGCCATGGAAAGCTTCGAAAGAGACCTGAGCTGGAATTCCAGCCTGAATACCGACAAAAAAGCAACACACACACACAGCAGCAGAAGCAGCAGCAGCAGCAGCAGCAGAAGAAATGAAAATAACGGTATAGCAGCAGCTACGTGCGAGCAGCGCCAGACAGAAGTTACCTTTGCTCCTGCCCGGACGACACAACGCACGCTGCCAACTGCTGCTGTCGTTGCTCACTTTGCAAAAAAATCATAAAAACAAGAAAATAGAAAAATTATAAAGCAAAAAAAAAAAAATAAAATAAAAATTAAACGAAAATTGAATAAAGCAAATTGCGTGGGCGTGGGCAGCGTGAGTGAAACGAAAGGGTATCAGCGCGTTCGGTTTGACTCCGCGTAAAGTTGGTTAAGTGCAACGGTTTTTACATAACTCGACTCAAGCGACAGAGTGAGAGAGAGGGAGAGAGGGAGAGAGCTGCTTTCCTGCTAACTCCGTTTTGCTGGACGTAACGAACGTGGCGTCCAACGAGGCCAACAGCAGCAGCAGCGCCGCTGGTGGAGCCAGCGGGAGCAGCGCTGAATCGGCCGCCCTGTTCTCCAAACTGCGTAGCTTCTCGATTGGCAGCGGTCCCAACTCGCCGCAGCGCGTCGTCTCCAACTTGCGCGGCTTTCTCAGCCATCGCTTGAGTAATATCACACCGAGCGATACAGGTTAGTCGGAAACACCTTAATATACACCAGTACCTATATATATTAGGTCCAGCTCTAGCTATGTTTGTCCTCCATGTGAGTGGCTTACATAACCTGCCTAGGATATTCGCATCTAATTAAAATTAAACAAACTTCTCTTCGCATGCAAACACTGCTAAAAAAGCTCCAAGTGTTTCGGCCTGTACACACTCAAACACACACACACACAAACCCACACACACACACACACAGACATAGCTTTTGCCCAGCAAGGTGGGTGTGCGTATGTATGTGTAGACACATGTATTTCGTGACCCATTACGTTTCTGCTTTTGTCACTGGCACAAAATGGAATTGAAACATTAACAGTTAGATTTTCAACGTATCTGCGAGCAGAGGCTAAATCGCTTCTTGTTCTTATGTAATGCGCGTGAAACGAACCGAAGCTAGAAACACAGCACTATTTGAATTAAATGTTAAAATAAATATATAAATATATTTATTTAATCAATTATTTTGTCTATACTCTCATAGTCTTTTCATATTATTTAACGGAAGTGAAAATTAATCAACAAATATTTAGAGGCTCTTTGGTATTTATTTTGTTGAACTTTTTAGTTCAGCTCAAGCTTGAAGAAACGTTGGTGATTTTAAACACTTCAAACTATTTAAAATTCGTATTTAACAAAAATACAATAATAACTAAATATGAAGTTGAAATAGGTTTAACTATCTAAAATATTATCACTATAGATTTTTTAGCGTATATTTTAGGGAAATTAAAAGTTAATCTTAATTTAATATTGTTAAATAATTGTTTTAGTTTTTTAATTAAATTTAATTAAATTGAAAAAATCTTATTTTTATGTTTGAGCAAAGTCTAAACATATTAATATTTTTTTTAATATATAAAATAAAAATTATATCTGTGTATACTTCTAGTTCTTTAGAATTAATTGACCATAAATAATATATATGACAAAAGCTTTATATATCTATACATATTTATATAAATAACTGAAATATTACAAATATTTCCATGTCTTATAAATATCTCTTAAAATAAATTGAAATTTAGCATCTAGGGCTTTTTAAAACTGTGTCTACAAAAATCATCAATAAGTCAGGCTTTGATGTATTTATGTTTATAAATTATTGTTGTATGTACAATATATATTAAGCGTGATTCTCTAAATATCATTGCTTTTAATATTCAAACTTATAGTAGCTGGTGACAAGTTTAAGGAATGGAGCAAAACTCAACAACTTCAATTCTTTAACTTCTTCATGCTTCATGATTTACTTTACTTATGTCCTGAGCCAATGTGAAATGTCTAAGAAGTACTGAATATATACAGAAGCAGACTTAACAGAGTGCACTCAGTGCATATATACATATATATAAGTACATTGTATATATTTCGAAGCAGTCTTAACAAACGTGTCCAACTAGCTGTGTATACCTTGTTCCGACAAGAGCTAGAAAGTTTGCAGCTGCAATTTGGTGCGGGTAACTACTAGTCGAGCACTCTGTTACTTCTTTAAGCTAAAACTATACGTTTATTTATATGTACAAGTTATATATGTAGCTGTCAATTATTATTTTAATTGGAAACTGTGAAAATAACTCTAATGCTTCACATTCAAAAGAAATTTGGCCCAAAGCTAATGAAGTTTGTGTTTAGTTTGTACATTAAATCATTAAAAGCAAGAAATTTGCTGAGGGTTGGCAAAAATCATTCTTGAAGACAGACACCTGCACGTAGTAGTATTTGCTGCTGTTGCTGCTGCTGCTGCTGCTGTGGCTGTAGCATAATGAAGCCAATAAATATAAATTTGCCGCAGAAAACACAAAGACAAACAGAACGCTGGCTGCCGCCTTGTCATTAGATTGTTTGCCTTGTTTGCCCTTGTCGAGGCGTTTGTAACGCTGATGTGTTCATAGCGGTCTTCATGTCAAAACAAAAGCCATTCCAATGGGGTGGCTGACGGGCTGCCAGGCAGGAAGGAAGGTAGCTCGTAATAAGCCCAAACGAGAAACAAGTAACGCATTTGTCTTGATGCTGTCTGATAAAAGGAGCGAGCGAACGTCACACACACAGCGGCAGGCAGGCAGGCAGCCAGCCAGCCAGCCAGCCCCTTTCTCAATCGAGAGACCGCAAACCTGCAGCAGCAACTCGAGGGTTGATCCTGGTATTATTGAGCCATAAGCAGCAGCAAAGGCAATTGCTGGTAGCCGACTTTGTGATACTCGCTCAGTTTGTTTTTCGGTTAGTAAAATAGATAAAAAAACTTAATAGGAGATGAGATACAAATAATCTTCTGATCTATAAAAATTTAGTCATTGGCAACCAACTGCATGATACTCGCTTACTTGACAAAAGTAGTTAGTAAATCAATAGTGATTCTCTATAACAAATTGCCCAAAAAGCTTTATAAAGATATAAGAACTATTAAACAGTACTTAGCTCATAGATAGTATAGATGAGGGGAGACCTATGAGAAATGCTTATAATGTTTATGCTTATAGACGAGATAATAATGTGAGCACATTACACTATCTTCCAAATTTGCTGATTAAAACTTGTTTATCTTCAACTTGATACATCTATTTTTTAGATAAAGATATAGATATCTATTTTTATAGATATAAATAGGGATATAGATATTCAGATAGCTATCGTATATAGTTAATATATATTTCAGCTAGCCACGCCTCCTGCAAGCTGTACTCCATGTAGACCTCATTATACGCAGTCCCTTTTTGAACAAAGCCAATATGCCCGCCTTGTACTTTCTGAGCGCGCAACTGGATGGGGAAAGCGAGGACGAAAGGTTATGCTGTGTCTGGCAGCAGCCTTCAGCGGCAGCAGCCTTCATCCTGCAGCAGCATCCGCAGCCACATCAAAAGTCGTAAACTTGTAAACCGGTCGCTGATGGTGTTGCTGATTGGGAGGCATTTGTAGCGCCACAAATGTTCACATTTTGCGCCTTGTCGCATGCGATTAATCAGGCTTGGACAGCCAACTAAATTAACTGAATATATATCAATCTTTTTCTATATATAGCAATAGTTGTAGATGCTCGCATAAAGGTAATTTATTTGACTAGCAATTTGTAAGCAAAGCTGACCAAGCTGAGGCTGCAGGCGCTGCGACGAGGGCGTGGCATGGCGAATGAGGTGCCATTTAGGAGCTGTAGAAACACGCACACTCGGTGCCTAGCCACGCCCAGTTAATGTTTTGATTTATAGGCCAGGGCACGTATACGCCCCGTTGTGCCATTAGAAGCAAGGCAAATGTGAGAGTTAGATGAAGCTTGAATACACTTAATATACATTTATATAGGTATATAGAGTGTATATAGTACTATAGCGAGAGTAATATAGCAAAAGTATCTATAAATTCATTGAGGAACATGAAGATAGAGGAGACTCTGGCGACTTTGTGCTCAGCCACAAAATTTAAATACCTTTGAAGCAGAGAGTATTCGTGCCCCCTCGGTAGCTATGGTATAATATGCACGCTCCTCTTATATTTACGAGCATTGCAAATGGAACTCGTGCGACCCTAAGCTGTGGAGCTGTAGTCTGATCCTAGCTAAGTGGCTGCGCATCCTTCAGGGAATTGGCTGAAAGCCATTTAAAGCTGCTGCTGCCTAAAGGCAAAGCAAAGACCACAATGATAACAGCGAATGTGGGCGGCGCACGTTTCGGCTGTTTGCCTTTTTTTCTTTTTTGATCATTTTTGAAGCTTTTGGAAACTTTTGCAATTAAAACATTTGCGCTTACGGCGCTTGGCAAACCAATTAAGCTAACCCAATTGCAGTGAAATCGATAGGGCCAAAGCCAACGACAAGACAATTAAACTTGAAACACAAAGCAAATACACGAATGAAAGACGTTGCGAGAGGGCAAGTCAGAGAAAAGAGGGTTAAGGTAAAGCCAAATCGATCAAGTTGCGGCTAACACACACCTGTCCGCAGTTCAATTAAGACACGGCAAGACAGAGAACAAATTGGCAACAAACACACACTCGCACACACACCCACACCGACACACAGACATCTGGTTCACATGTCATTAATCAATGAAAGCGACGCCCAAAATTAGGCAACAAATTTGATTGGAAACAGTGAGTGCCATAAATATGCGCACGGCTCAGCGCACAGCAAACTCTACTCAGCCCAACTCACTTGAGTAAAGCAGCTTACAACACTTCTCAAATGCTCGATGAAGGGTGTCTCTATATGTGTGTGTGTGTGTGTGTGTGCCTCTCTCTCTCTCTCCCTCTATCTCTATCTCTGTGTACAATGGAACACTTGTAAGGATTAGCGCTGCCTTTTGTAGGCTGACAAATGAAACGCAGCTTATCATAAATATTATGATTGGTTTTTCCTTTCACGCTTTACACGCTGCCACTCAACACCCACTCGCAGACAGTGTTGGCTAACGTATGTATGTTTTTAATTTGAAAGAAAAATGAAATTGTATTTCTATGCGCTGCTTACCTATTCGGACAGACAAATGGCAGAGGGAAAAGTCCTGAGCCGAACAGAAATGTAATTTTCTCTCTGATACCCTGCAGCTAAGGGTGTGGGCGAGTATGGCAAATAGATGGAGTTGTGCTTGTAAGTGGGTGGAAAATGAAAATTGGTTTTGTAGCAGACTGAAAAATGCATATCTGAAATTATATAATGATATGCGAGGGTTGTTTGAGAAGTTTTTGATATAAGTAATTGTCCAAATTAATTGAAAACAAATGATTTTTCTTTGATTTTGTAGTTTCATAGTCATAAATTATAAACAGATATTGAATACCTTCACCTTTCGATCCAAATTGAAAATGAAAGATAGAGAAAGTAAAATATCAATAGCATTACTTAAGCTTACGGGTATTTCAAAGTCTATCTACCTGTAATCTAGGATATATATAAAATGTCGAAAGCTTGACTTTAGTTTCAAGGTATCTCACAGTCTAGCACTCCCCATCCAGGCTATGCATGACTCGACTTTAGTTTCGTGGTATCTCACAGGCGAGCACTGCCCATCAAGGCTACACATATGAAGCTGGGCTCGTCTCAGCAGACTTTTTGAGCAGCTCAAGCAAACAGAAAACTCATAACTCAACTGCTTACTTATGTGCACTGAGAAAAAAAAACGATGTGAAAAGTAATCTATTTTGCAGCTGCCTCTTGCGCCAGGCGGCTCGAGTTGCAGGCGAAAATTTCAATTTGTATTGCACTTTGCTCGTTTTATCGAGTTGTCTACGAATAGATTGAATTTCAACACAGAAAACAGACAAAGAACAATATATATATATATATATATATATATATATATATATATATATATATATATATTGATAGACAGAGAGATAAGAGTAAGGTTTTTCTTTCTGCTTGGCTGGGCAAAGGTTGCAGCCATGTGAATGCTTACGAATCGCAACAGATGCGCAATACATACATAAAATATGAACTTAAGACTTGACTAATTGAGGTAAATATGAAAAGGAAACCAAGAAAGTGTAATGAGAGTTAGAAAAGCTGATGTTATGAAACACAAACTGAAACCGAAATAGAAATTGAAACTGGCACTGAAACTGAAAGAGAAACAGAAACAGAAACGGAAAACAAAAACGAAAATATAACACAAAATGTTTTATTTGCTGGGAAATACATCAGCTGCAAACAGAATTTATTTATTTTTTGCCAGTCAGCGCGGAAAAATCAATAAAATTATAAAGGCGTAAACATAAATTGCCGCTGTTTGATGTTCAAATTCTCCCTCTCTCACTCTCTCGCTCTGTCTGTGTGAACTTTAATAATCCTGATGTTGTGCCAGGCCCCTGGGCTTGGCCTGGTCTTGTTCATTATTGTAACCAACATGTTGGCGCTGGCACACGTTTCTGCACTTGACTCGAGCAGCGAACAGCGAGCAACGAGCAGCTGCGAGTGCCAACCCCTGGCTTTGATAAAAAGCAACGCGTGCAGCCAACCCCAGGGTCAAGTAAAGCGACCCACCTGAGCCACGACTCAGTTGCTGTTGCTGTTGCTGTTGCTGTTGCTGTTGCTGTTCCTGTTGCAGCACAACAAAACAAACCCAAAATTAAAGTCTTCCGTTGCATGAATGCCTAGTGAATAGGCTGCCATCGACTGCCTGATACGGGCTCAAGCACTAATGTGCTGGATACCATCGACTGACTGAGACTTGCTCAACAATATGCATCTCTAAAGCACTTTGTAGTTGAATGCATTCGACTGGCTGATACTCGTTCACAGTTTACAACAACTTTTCTGTCAAACTCTTCTGAAGCTCAGCTCTGATCGAGCCTCAAGACTGACTGACTGACTGACTGACTGACTGACTGCTCACTTTACCATTTGAGTTGTCCAAGTGACTGAGCCATTTATTCATTTGAAGGAAGAGTTTAAGGCTTCGCTTCGAATCACAAACTAGTTTATGAATGTAGTAATGTAGTCTCAGCCAAAAGCCATTCAATGTGCTTCTCCTAACAGTAAAGCTAAGAAATATTACTCTAGATTGACTCTCTCTCCAACTTCGGTACTGCGTGTCGAGCTGTTCTTGCTTCTTAGAAACATTCTAGCTTCTGGATGTACGAAACATGTACAGCTGGATGGACTCGTCTATTGATACTGACCAAGAAGATATACGTGCTTAGCCTGTTACATTAATTTCAGCCAAAAACATTCCATAATATAATAAAATTTCAATACAAAGACTTCGCTCAGATGATACATACAGATTATATTCCTTCCTTCACTGCAACTCTATATTCTTTAGCCACGATAATACCAATACACTCTCTTTTACCTAGTGAGCGAGTAACAGCAAAGCTAACACACACATACACACTTATACATACACACACACTCACACACTCAAATACAAACATCATTTGCACATACACATCCACGATAATTGACTCATGTGCAAGCAGCCTAAGGGCTGGCTATGCTCAGCGCCACCGCCCCCGCCTCCAATCAGCCACACCCACCAAAACAGAAACGCAAGACAGGCGGGTGGAGGTTACCCCAACAACAAAAAATAAAACAGCACACGAAACGTGGTCATGAAAATTTAATGATAAAACGAAATGTTATTCTAACGTCTCGCATATACCAAAAGACCCCATCAGACAGGGGCTGGCTGGATGACTAGATGGTTGGAAGGTTGGTGGGTTGGTAGGTTGGTAGGTTGGTAGGTTGGTTGGCTCGCTGGAGGGAGGAAGTTTGGGTATATTTTTATACCCTGCACACGTAACGTTTTTATGTTGTGTTTGTCTATTCGGGGGTGGCAACAAGGTAGATAAATGTTGAAATTAGATCAGCATTGATAGCTGGCATGGGAGAGCAGACAGTTGTCCATTGGGCCTATGTAAGGCAACAAGATAAAATATAGAAACTAAAAAGTGCTAGGACTAGGACTTTAAGCTATTAAAATGTTATGTAATGATAAAAGTTTTTATATATGAAAAGTCTTGATAGTAAGAATCTCGAGCCAGGCTTAAGGTTATTCGAAACCTTTGATAACAATAAAGCAGCTCGAGCTCTTTCTACTTCACTTCTCTTTTGAACTTCCTTTCTCCGCTCCTCTTCTCTACTGCTCTATTTGCTGCAGTATAGTAGAAGTTCACGACTGATTGATTGCTTTGGTGGGTTGAGGATTCGAGCCACTACTTGTGGCTTGCGTGTCGCTCAAGAGCTTCTGCCCTTTGTCAAAGCTTGTGGTTGGTTTTTTTTTGGTCATTTTTGTGTATGGAACAAAGCGAATATTATATGTAATTAGATGATTTTCAAGTGTGGCCACGCGGCTGTAAGCACACTTGTCGAACTACCCTCGCAGCACAATTGATTTAATTGCATATGTATTTATTGTTAATGCCATTGTAATGGCATTTGAAATACTCTATCGAATAATTATGGTATTTGTTTTATGATTGAAATGTGTGCAAGCAGCAAGTGCTCTACCTAATTTATGTAAATATGTGTAAACTAATCTTAACAAAGACACATTTTTGTTGTTCACCAGCAGGCAACCTTTTGCAACACAGAAACAACATTTCAATCATAAAAACAAATGATCAAATTATATAATATTTCAATAAAAATGCCAAATCAATTATGCTTAAAAAAAAATACAAAAAATAAAGAAAAAACAATTAACCATTGTCTGAGCAATAACGAAAAAAACTAACGAAATCTTGTTTCTGTGTCGTTAAAGGTTGCTCACTGGCATGCCAACAACTCACACACTAACTACAACAACAACAACAAAACAACAACACGAAATCATGTAAGAAACTGCAGTGAGTGCAACTGCAACAAAGCAAACTGGAGTTAACCAACGAGCGAACCACCAAAAACATACTCGAAGCCATTCAGCCGGAAGCGGATGCTGCAGCCCAATTTCCGGCAGCGGACATGAAATCGTAAAGCATCAAAAGCAAAAGAGCAAATCAACTATAAAGGCTACACATAGTACAAAGAAGGAGCGAGCGAGAGAATCATAGTGAGCACGCAGGCAATTCTAAAAATAAATCGAAAGAGAAGCTAGCAAAAATGTGTTCCTGCCGCTGAACAACAGTAACCAAAGTCAAACAGAGAAAGAGCGAGAGAGCGGTAGAGCTCGAGCAATTCTAAAAATAAATCAACAGAGCAGCTTGCAAAATGGCCTCCCGCCACTGAAGCAGTGTTAGCAGAGTGAAAGAGAAAGTAAGATTGGGAGAGCTCAAGCAATTCTTAGTACTAAATCAAAAGAAAAGTAAAGCAAAATGGCCTCCTTTCAAATACCGCTAATCAACCTGGAGTTGCGCGAGGTGAAGGAGATTGTGTGGGAGAAGATACAGGAGCCGGTGAATCAGCGTCGCCTCATCCTGGTGATTGTTTCCATTGCCTTGCTCTTGGACAATATGCTTTACATGGTCATTGTACCGATCATACCCGACTATCTGCGCGAGATTGGCAGCTTCGATGAAGGACCAACGCCGCCGCCGCTACGCGATAATGTTACGGGACGCATCATTCCGACGCACCACGATCATCATGGCCAAGACTCGGCAACGGGCATACTCTTTGCTTCCAAGGCCATTGTCCAGCTGATGGTGAATCCGTTCTCGGGCGGTTTGATTGACAAAATCGGCTACGATATACCCATGATGATCGGCCTGACTATCATGTTTTTCTCGACGGCCGTCTTTGCCTGCGGCAGCAGCTACAGCGTCCTCTTCTTTGCACGCTCGCTACAGGGCGCTGGTTCGGCATTTGCCGACACCTCGGGTCTGGCCATGATTGCGGATCGGTTTACAGAGGAGAATGAGCGATCGCAGGCTCTGGGCATTGCGTTGGCATTTATTAGCTTTGGCTGCTTGGTGGCGCCACCTTTTGGCGGCGCTCTGTATCAATTTGCGGGCAAAGAAGTACCGTTTCTCATATTGGCACTGGTCTGCCTGCTGGATGGCTTGATGTTGTTGCTGGTCATGAAGCCAGTCAAGGAGCAGATCAAGCAGAGCAAAGAGGTTCAGAATCAAGTAATACCCATCTGGCGCCTACTCATGGATCCATATATCGCCGTCTGTGCAGGAGCGTTGACTATGTCGAATGTGGCACTCGCTTTCTTGGAGCCAACCATCTCACTGTGGATGGAGGACAATATGACAACGGAGAACTGGAAGATTGGCATGGTCTGGCTGCCCGCCTTCTTTCCGCACGTGCTGGGCGTGGTCATAACGGTAAAGATGGCACGCAAATATCCACAGCATCAGTGGCTAATGGCAGCCGGCGGCTTAGCACTGGAGGGTTTATCCTGCTTCGTTATACCCTTCTGCAGTGGCTACAAGATGCTCATGCTGCCCATCTGTGTGATCTGCTTCGGCATTGCCTTGATAGACACGGCGCTGTTGCCCACACTGGGCTACCTGGTGGACGTACGCTACGTGTCTGTATATGGCAGCATCTATGCCATTGCGGACATTTCCTACTCGATTGCCTATGCCGTGGGGCCGATCATAGCGGGCGGCGTAGTGGAGGCAATTGGATTCACTGCGCTCAACTTTTTCATTGCCATCTCGAACCTGGCTTATGTGCCTGTGCTGCGCAAGCTGCGCAATATCTACGACTTCAAGCCGTTCGAGAACGAGGCCAATATCTTGATGCAGGATCCGCCCAACAAGGAGTATCAGACCTATGTCATGCACGACCAGAAGCCCGTCGAGGGCGAGCTGAAGAATCATCTCGAGTACGGCCAACAGTACCAGCCGGAGCAGGAGACCAATCTGGATGAGCAGCAGCAGCAGCAGCAGTACGAGTATCAGCAGGCAGCTGGCTATCAGCAGGATCAAAGCTATCAGCCGGGCTACCAGGAGCAGGGTGGCAGCTATGCCCAGCCACGAGTGGCGAATCCTTTCCAGCAGGCACAACAGCAGCAGCAGCACCCAAGCAGAGGTCCTGCTGGACCAGCGAATCCATTTAGACAAGGATTTTAAACTGTTGTCTTCAAGAAAAGATATTATCATTTCTATATACATATATATCTATAATTTTGTTGAACTCACCTTTGATTTGGTTTAGGATATTACCTACATATATACATACATACATATATATATATAAATAGTAAGTGGTACGTACACTATAAAACTGCATACGACATGCAAATAGTTCAAGTTCAGCTGCTAAGGCCCCCCATGCACCACAGTTTTGTATTATACACTGATTGCACGCAGCTATATATAGGATATATATATATATATTGGCACCGATATCGGGCCCCCTATACTCAGTACTCTATACGCTGAAGCTAGAGCAACCAAAGCATAGTCATAATTGGATCAAACTCGAGGAGCAGCAGCGCTTGTTCCTAGTTCCGATCTGCAACAGATATCACATATATATATACATAGATATATAGTTATATACATATTTATACAAGCTGTAGCTAGTAAGCGGCGCAGCTGAGCAGGCCGCACAGGTGCCACAGGTGTTGTCGTGTCTTTAGCAGGCAATGGCATTCATATCGCAGACATATCACAATTTGCACAAACCGAATACTCTATACACCCTTTCGTTTGCCATTGCGACGGACCTGTCGGCTATCCTGTTATCGCCCGTTCGGCTGAGCCATATCATTTCGAGTTTTGAAAACGATTTTTGATTTGAAATATTTATAGATATTTCTAAAATAAGACACAACCAAGGTAACGATACATATCAGAGTCTCAATGGCTCGCCTGTTTAAATTACCAAAAGTGATATTAACTATTGCTATTAGTACGATATACATACATACGGATATCGTCTATATATACATATATATATATATAAACTTTTAGTTCGTAACAAGAATTTGAAAATATTAGATGTTTCATATATACCTACCAATCAATTATTATTTGCTTTGTCGACTCTAGGCGGCCGTTGGCTAAGCCCTCTCTATATCTATGTATATACAGGGTATAGCCTAGGCATAGCAGCTCGATAATAGCATAGCATAAATGTGTGTACCTTGTGTATGTATCTACAGATACATTATCTCAACTTAGCTAACTACTGATGATTAACTATATGCTATATATATCTCCGATATATATATCTTTCGATTGCACTCACATTTTTAGAGCGCTTTTTATAGCTGCTCTATATATACTTATATTATACACCTATTCTATCTAGGATCTAAGTCAACTGAAAATTTTTGTATAACAATTGCTATTCACAGTTAATTATCGAAGTCTGTTCTAGTTAGCCAGGTCGATTGGATAGCTTAATCAAGCAACAGACTAAACGGAAAGTGAAGCTGTCGGATATTAAGTCAGATATTTGAGTTATTATAATGGAAAAATCTAGTTTTCGTGCTTTAATTGACCAATTGGAATATTAAGATTAATAGTTTTTTTTAATTGAGTTTTGTTATTTATATTAAGAACTATTACTACTACTTTCCCTTCAAACAAATTTCAAAATTTATAAAAACTTCTTTAAAAATTATTATGACTTAATTGGAAAAGAGCGAAAGAGAGAGCGAAAGATATATTTTCAACAAATAATAGCTTGATATATTTGTTTAAAAAATTAAAAAAAAATTTAACAATTTTTTAATTTAAATATTTATTTCAAGCTTAAAAAATGATGTAAATCAAAACTCTAAAAACAATTAAACAAAAATTTTTTTTTTGCATTTTTAAAAACTTTGTTTTAATTCTTAAAAAAATTTAATTGTGTTTCGTTTACTTAACAACTTCTCACTTCTGCTCCCTCTCTTTCGTTATAACTTTTGTATGCGGAATATCAAAAATTAAGTCCCTGAAAAGTTTAGTGTGATTGAATGATTACAAAATGTCAGCAAATTTGATTGATCTGTGTTAGCAGCATTGATGATTTTTAATGTGTATTATATAATAATTATGCTAGTGGAAACTCTTGAACATTCTATATCCGTAAACATATCAGTGACACGGCCATTTTTTCAAATTAATAGCAAAGTTATCTAATCTGCAAGTATATATATATATTTATATATACTATATACAGTTAGAGCTTATTTTGAAGAATTTTAAGAAGCAGAAAAACCAGCCTAGTTTATATAACCCATATACTACAAACATATACATATATATATATCCAACTATATGTCTAGCAAATGCACTGATTTTCAAAGCAATTAGTTAAGCAAACGTTTTGAATAGATCATAAAGAATATTTTGATATATATTCAATACCCGATATATGTTGTTTTCTCTTTTATATGGCACTCCGTTACGTAACCTGTACATTATCATTTAGCAAATATAATTAAATATAAATATAAATATATTTATAATACATTTTAAGCAAGCTTTTAGTAAATATGAATGAATGAAAACTCATGAAAAAATCTCCCATCAAATGTATCAATTAAAACAAAGTACACACCGTACGAGCAGAATCTTTAAAAACAAACTATATATACTATATAGAATCAAATAAAGAATTAATATACATATACATATATAGTTTACATATGATTACGATCCATGTTAACATAGCATAAAAGCATCAAAAGCTCATTTCAAACACACACGCACGTCACAAGCAGAGTCTTTAAGATAATGCCATGATCCGTTACGAATGAATCGCTATATACACATACCTTATATACATATATATATATCAGTATACAAATTTAAAGAACATTTCGGAAAGCAATATACCAAATAGTTAAAATACAATTATAAACTATAAACAACAGAAACTAGATATTGCTGTAAAAACATTCTGTTTATACAAAATGGTCTGCTGTTCCAAATCCGAATTCAATTTCAAAAACAAATTTAAACTTAAATTTAAAAAAGTGAAGTTTACAGAATTGAAAACAATTTTTTCTAGCAGAGACCATTTGACAAAATGTTTGAAGTATCTTCCAAAAAAAAAAAAAAGTAAATAAAAGAAAATTAAATTAAAGAAAGTAAATAAAATATAAAAATATTTATAAAATAAAATTAAAAAAAAAAATATTATAAAATATATATATATATATATACCAAATATATATAAATACATAAATATATATTATATAAATTTACATTTAAAAGAAGTTCAAGTGTTGCTATCGGTTGCTATCGACTGCATAATACTCGCTCACGACACCAAAATAAAATTCAAATTCAAATTCATTTAAAAAATGTCTGATTTCCGATTTGCCAAGCTAGACCCCATCAAATTATGATATGAGCACTCGAAAACTGTGGAAAGCACAGATTTCTCACGGTTAGCCACGCTGTCAGTGGGTGTGTCTACATAATTTTAACATTTTTATCTGGCCAGCTTCAGTAGCTAATAACAAAAATAGACATAGATATGTATAACTCGTTATATTTATATACATATATACGTATTTAGCTGTGTTCATAAAAATAGTAGTGCAACTGAAATGTAGAACAGCAAATTTTTGTAATAGACATAATATTTTGTTAAATTGTTATTTTTATCAGAAAAATTTGGTGTCAAACATTTCAGTTGCACTACTATTTTTATGAATGTATCTCAACCCAATTTCAAGTAGCTAATATGAGCATGAGACATCGCCAATATGCTCTCACTTTTTGCACATCATGAACGAGTATTGAAAAGGAAGTTTAGTTACTGACTGGAGTAGTCAATACGAATGCTGCACTAACGAATACTCTATAATAGTTATTGGGTATTCTGGTGGTAGGAGTATGTTATTGACCATGCTAAAGGGCCGGCTAAGTGTAATATCTAACGAAATTTTATAAGAACTTGCAAAATTTTTAACAAATTATAAATATATCTGTACGTATTGTAAAAAATTAAAAAATGTTGCTAACACACACACACACGCGTATATATATATATATATATATATATATATATATATATATATGTATTAAAAATATAAATATATAAATAATTAATGTACAATATGATTAAACCACATGCTACAGAAACGGAAAAGTTATAAACAAAAGAAAATTAAATAAAAAAAATAATGATTTCAAAATTAAACTTAAAGTCATAAAATATGTATTTAAAGTGTTGAATGTTCAATAGCATATTATAATTATAATTACATATATATGAATAATATAATTTTGGCATATTATAACGTATTTAACTATGGTTAAAAGTTGAACAAACAAAAATAGTTTTAAAGTATTTACATTTCCTTTTTGAAGAAAAAGAAACAAAAAAAACAAATGATTTTTTGAGCTATAGAAAATTGTATTTGAACTATCCGAAAAGCCCTCAAGAAATTCCGCCACAATTCAGTTTTTGTATAGCAAGAAGAAGAGAGAAATTAGTTTCGTATGGTAAGTTTTGATCAAAGTGTTTCAAATACATATATTAAGATTAGATTAAATTATGAAAACTTCACAATTTGTTTCTGCTAATGTTATAGACGTTTGTGTTAAACTAGTATTTGTATTATTATATAAATATATATATAAATATATAATTGTAATAGAGCCTCAAATGAATATGGAAAATGCTATAGAGAACTCTTAATTCTAACTCGAACACTAAACTCTAACTCTATTCTATACTCAAAACAGTTCTGAAAACGTTTGCTGTTCACAAAAATGTCAGAGTCTATCCAAAGAAAACTTAAGTTTCGAACCTTTAACTATGATCCCGAAAGCAAAATACTCTATGCTTATCATATAAACAATTAACGGGTAACACTTCATGTCTATATCTATCATCTATTTATCTAATTTCCTGCCCCCCCCCCCCATGCCCTCTACTCCTCTATATCAAGAAATCATGGCAAGCAATTGAACAGCTAACGGCATACTATGAATACGTATGGAACCCATATAAATATCCATATATATATATATATATATATATATATATATATATATATATATATATATATATATATATATATATTTATATATGCATAGACAGATATATATCATAAACAAATTATTGTAATTGAAATGCGTATGGATCAAGTGAAATATTGAAAGGATAATGATACCGATAACGATAACGATAACGATAATGCATATTACAGAGCAGAAATACACACAAATACAACAAACCAAATGAAATACTATTGAAATATAATTGTTAACCATGAAAAAGAAGTCTTTCAATTGGGACCTTAGCTATAATTATATTAATTACCTAATTGGAAAAGAGCGAAAGAGAAGGGTAGAGAGAGAGAGAGAGAGAGAGAGAGAGTGTGAGTGTGAAAGCTGAATAAAGCCAAAATTCTGTTGCAACTTTGCCTCTGTGGTTTGGTGGTTGCTCTGCATTTGGTGGTGGTTCCACAACAATGAACTAGAGCAGGAGCAGGAGCAGCCGCTGCTGGTCGAAAGGAAATTGCGTGCGTGCCCTGAGGCAGAGAAATTTCGGACGTTGTTGCCGTGTGGAAAATGGATTTTCTGTTTTGCAATTTCCATTAGCAACTTTTTGGCCACGAGCCTCTGGCACGCATCAACGCTGAGCCCCAAAAATATGAAACTAACTTTAGCTTGTTGTGGCTGACAAAGTGGGCAAGTCCCAGACCCCACCTAAGCCAGCCAGCCACCCTAAGCCACATTGAAAGTTGGCTATGTTGGCTAAGTATCTGTCAGCTGCACTCAATAGACATTGTTGACGTGAGAGCGACTATATGAGTTAAGTAGATAGTATATAGTATAGTAGATAGTCTTGCATATAGTTTTCTTTATCGATAGCCAATCCATAATAACTCCAGCATAACTAGGAAACTACATGCTCTAGAGAACGAATATTTCACTTTTGATAGAATTTTTCTATCATTGTATCATGGTATCGATGGATATGGATATATGTAGCCAGAATTTGAGAACTAAAAGAGTTTTAGACTTCTAAATTGGTATACAGATTCTATAAGAGCATATATGACTTTAAATAATTGACTTTTGTGTATATGATATCTCCCATGTACTTAGGGTATCTTCTAGTCGTCGCTATGTATTGGCTGCTGTGGCAATAAATGCTGCCGAAGGCGCAACAAAAACAATACGTAAGCAATTTACGCTTTCCGCTTGTTTCAATTCAAACAATTAAAAGAAAAATGAAAAAGGGAAAAAGAATAATATGAGGCAGTTCATTTTGGTTTGCGCCACAAAAGTCTATAATAAGAGACGATGCCTGGTTAGGCGCACAAAACAAGCCCAAGAACAGGCCGCAAGAACACAAAAGCGCAGCCAAAGGCTCAACGGGAATATATATTGAAAGCGGCGTAAAACAGCAAGCGCTAAGGCCGTAAAGGATTTACGGCTCAATTGTTGCGTGCGTGCTAGAAGAGGAAGTGGGGGAAGCAGGAGTGGCAGCAGGAGTGGGAGCTGAAGCTGGTGTGGCAAAGGCGATACACCCTCAAATATAGAAATGAAGCCCTTTGCACACAGCCAGCGAACAAAAGGACCGAAAACTCATTCATTCATTTACACATTCAGTCAGTCATTCAGTCATTCATTCATTCAGTCAGTCGAGAATGCTGAGAGCATGCAGCTTCGCTGCCTCCAGCTGGGCTCACAGCTTGTTCGACTGGTGTTTTATGTATTCGTCAGAGCAAGAAGGGGGGCTCACGGATTCACGGATTTGTTTTGCCTTTTTAAATTGCTTCGCTTCATTTGCTTCGGTTTCTGCTAAATGCAGAGGGATACGCAGGTCTAAAGATCAACAGTTTCAAATGCAGCTTCGATTCCACTGCCCAACCCTGCCATCTCCGTCTCCGTCTCCACCAACTTCTCCATCTCCGCCGTAATGAGCCACGGTCGTGGGGGTTGACTGTTTTTCCTAAATTGGAATCGTGGCTGCGAAGCAACATTATTTTTCATTGGGATTACATTTTTATCGCCGAGTCTGACAGGCGGCAGCAGTTGGCTGTCGTCTAGCGTCGTCTCCGCCCAGCATCAGCATCAGCAATGTGGGGGAAATTCTAGGCATTCGAGCGTGATTTTTGCTGCTTAATAATGAGCTTGTTTGGTTTATTGAAGCGTTTTATTGCTGCCCGTTAAAATGGGAGGCGTGTGGCCAATAAGCTCCATCAGCTTAGCTGTCGGGGTGTGAATCGTCCCCTCATCAGCATAATAAATATCATAATGAGCTAATGCATCCATCTATGCGCCAAAAATGCAAAACGAGTTGGAAGCACAAAAGCAAAATCGAATCATGAGTAGACAAAATAGCTGACAGCCCGACACAAATTGAACCTGACGTCTTCATCAATAAGCGGCTCGATAGACAGCTGTTCCAAGGGGAAACGGAAACGAAAACGAAAACGAATACGGCATGGAAAACGGGAACGGAAGTGCGCCCTGTCTGCCCTGCAATGGCGCATGAATATCTGATTAGCCGCCCTCTGTCTGTCTAATCAAAAATCCCAGCATCAATCAATCGATCAATCGGAAATGTGTCCATGTCAGAGCGCATAATTGAATGCGATGCAAATGCAATGTATCCAATTTGTGTTACAGTGAAGCCTAGCCTATAGTAAACCAGACTGAGTCGAGAAGAAACTTGCAGAATTGTAGATGTCAAATTGACACTGGGACCACATGGATACAGTCAAGTGTGACAGGTCCGCTTGACCTGGAGCTGCTCAAGCTGATGCGGCGCATGGGGTATTTGCTAGTCGGTTACTTTTCTATTCAACTCCAATGTGCTACTCTTAAAGTAAGGTTTTCTGACTATTAAAGATTCAAGTTCTATTGAATGAATGAGTTTACTACTGAACATGTTTATTGGAATCAGTGAACCCTTTAGTTTGGACGGACATAGAACTTGTGATCTTAAACTAGTTCATTGAGTTGAACAACAATCAGCAACTGCACTAACAAACTGTGCTGATTTGAACCAATGGAACTGATGAATAGAACAAACGATACTATAAACAAAAATGAACTTTTGAACTAGTACATCAAATTGAATAAGAATCCTCAGCTCTACTGAGCACAAACTCTTGTTTAATTACTTAATTTGAATTTCCCTAAAGCAATTTATTATAATTTACGGCTTGCTCGGATGCTGGGCCGCTCCGTTCAGTTCAGTTCAGTTCAGTTCAGTTCAGTTCAGTTCAGCTGAGTTGCCCTATTCAATGGGTCGTTAGGGGGAGCTAAGCTAGAGTTAGACAGGTTGCGGTTAATGTTATTCCTTGCAAAGACAACCGTGACACAGCAAACAATAACAACAACAACAATTCGAGGAACAACAACAATAGAGCGGATGCTCAAATTGGTGCCACGTGCCTCCATTGTTCATAGAGACAGAGGCAGAGAGACAGAGGAAGAGAACTGTAGCTAGTTATAGTCCAAGTCTTGGCCAGATAATGAAAAAAGGATAATAAATTGCATTAGATGGTGGGAGCAGGGCACACGATGCGATGCGACGCGACGCGTGCTGTGGTTAAGGTTGGGGTTGAGAGCTGTTTAGACCGTTTTGCTTTTATCATGATTGTCGTAAAACCAGTTTTATTAATAACATTATGATTGTCATAAGTAGACGGGAAGCATTCAACAAACGGATGTCTCTACCCCCCTCAATCAAGTCTACAATCATTCTGAATTAGTTGCTGCTCTTTTTTATACCGTGAGTCCATTGAGGACGGGTAAATAGGGTAGAATGGCTTTTTATAAGATATATTAATGAGAAGAAATCGTGGCCGATCCCATAAAGCTTGTATATTTTTAATGAGAATTGATAGCCTATTTCTAGTGCTGTACATCTGTTTGACCTTCTGTCCTAAAGTATACATTCCCGAACATCATCAATGGTCTATTTAGTCCTGACCGTGTGTCCTTCCCTCAGTCCTGATGTATAAAAGAGTCGATTTTGGAACCTCTAAGAGCTAGGGAGTATCAACTTGTCTTTGTAGAGGCTCAGGGTATCTGCCAGTCGGGCAGTCGGCCGACTAGAGCCTACTTATTTGTTTTGTCTTCAATTTGTCATCGGATACATGACTTGTGTCTGAGCTGCTCTGTCTCACTTGACTAATAACGGAAATTGCCGTCTCGCTGGGCAACCGGAAGTGCTTACACACTCGACTTACAGCCCAACGAGTTTCACTTTAAAGGACACTCCCAAAATGGAGTCGATCAGTGGAGGGAGAACTCAATGGCAGCTCTTGAGTTTTGTGTTTAGTTTTCCTTGGGCCAATTTTATTGCATTGCTGATAGAGGAAGCCAATAAAAGCTTGATGAGCCTTCGCAGTTCGCATTTAAATTGCTTGGGACCTTGATAGATAGAAAGACAGATAGAGCCTGAATACGCCGTCGGGTTATTGTTCACTTAACTTAACAATGATATCTCGTGCTGTCCAACGCGCTCTCAGTGCGAACGACAGCCTGCCAAGCAGCGCGATAAACTCTATTCGACTGCCCTACTGTCAGTCTAGTTAAACGATAAGAAGACTTACATTTTCTGTGGAATCTATCGAAGTCAAAGGCAGCTGAACACTTGAATCTGACAGTGATTAACTAGTTGTTCCATTTAGGCGATTTCACATTTTAGATTAATGCAGCGAACAACGCATTAGTCAATAATTGTGATTTATTTATTTATAACTCTTGCTTCGCCTTTGTGCCGGAAGAATTTCAAAAAACACATTTTATTTATAATTTTGTTCGTTTTATCGGTAAACATGTATTTATAGCCGATCATTAAAATAATAGTTTTGTTTGTATTATTATTTTTATTAAATATAATTATAAGTCTTAGAAACTACTTAAAATCTTTAAGTTTCGCTAGAAATATACATTTAACATTTGTTGTGAATTCTTGACTTAAATCTAATTCCATACTTGACCTCATCCAGAATCTGTATCTAATCCTTTTTTATTTAAATTTCCTTGCAGGATGGAAAGACTCTATACTATCCATACCCAAGAAATGGCTTTCCACCGCGGAGTCTGTAGACGAATTTGGTTTCCCTGACGTGAGTTAGCACAATTTTCAAATTTCTTTGCAGTCGTCTATAAATATTTGCACAAGGCTCTACAAACTTGCTACTAGACTAATTCAAACACAAATACGAATACGAATACAAATACAAATACATTGACACAAGCATAGAGACAGACTAATCCTGTTTGTTATAATTACAAATGCAAATAACGAGCGCTTTTGTATGGCAACCGTCGTCCTCAGGGGCAACCGGAACCGAACACCAGACCCAGACAGACAACCAGTCCACAGTACTTGTAAACAAACATCCCAAGCCCCCGTCCCGTGCCCCATCCCACACTCACCTGTAAAAGCACAGCAGCAACCCCCGAAAATAGAGACATATACAGCGCTAGATAGAGAGTGTGTTAGAGAGACAGAGGGAGAGACAGAAAAAGAGCGGGAGAGTTGGATACAGAGAGATGCTCAGCAGCAACTCGACTTCTGTCAGAGTCAAATGACAGATGGAAAAGTTTCTGCATACTTTAACTATTTGCTCAACTAACAGAGATGTGGAAGTTAAAATACCCTGTGATTAATATATATATATATATATATATATATATATATATATATAGCAAATTTGAAGTTTAGATTAAATTAGCTTAAAATGCTTAAAGTTATAGTTACTAGAAGACCTGCACATACATATACATTTGAATGCTATATTCGAAGCAAGTCTGTTAACCTCTAGACTTTGGCTTAACTGTAAAAGAAAACATATATGAGTGTATATGTTCATGTATGTATATTCATATATGTATTCTTTTAGATTTAAGCCAAGACATACATAAACATATTGGAGATATTAACGTAAAGTTCAAATAATATTTACTGTTGATTAAGTCTGTATATGCATAATTATATAGATAGATATGTAGACAAATATATTATGAATTTATAATAAATAAATAATCAGAAAAGAGATTTTTTTGTGAAATATAATTTTTATGATCAATTTCGATACTTATATACACTTTTTGTTTAAGTTTGCACTCTTATAAAGCTAAAAAGAATCGTTATAGAATCCAGATATCGATTCTATAGAAAAATGCCAAATTTCAAATTATGCACTTTTTGTAAGTTTTTCTGTTTCGTCTTGCCAAATTTGAAGTTATTGAAATCGATTTTTGATTTGACGCGATTCACAAATCGATTGTGAATTCCACACGTTGTTTGCTCTTAAATGAAATTGTGTGTGTTTGGCCACTGGGGGTTATCGATGCTCGAGAGTTCAGCTGAGCAGAGCCGAGCAGAGCAGAGCTCTTCATTCAAGTTGTCCGTGACAGGACAAAATGCCATGGGGGAAACCCAATGTCAGATTCATGCCCCTTCCCCACTTTTCTTGCCCTATTTCCAACATTTCTTTTTTTTGTGATTTGAAATTTGTGTCCCTGGGGTCTATGCTTTTTGTGCTGTTGCTTTTGTATTCTAACTGCCATAATGTCCTGCATATAAATGAGCTAGAGCACAAAAAACTTTGAACGCAAATACAATTTGACAGAAGAACGAAGCAAAACGAAACGAAACGAAGGAAAAAGTATGTAAACCCTTTTCTGTATTTTTTTCTTCTTCTTCAGACTCTACCAAAGATACCTGTCCCACCGCTGGAGCAAACTATGGCCGACTATGTGCTCGCCCTGGAGCCCATCACAACGGCCGCTCAGCTGGATAGAACCAAGGCCATCATCAAGCAGTTCGTATCGCCACAGGGCGTGGGACCTCGACTTCATCAGTATCTCATGGATAAGCGCGAGGCCGAGGATAATTGGGTGAGTTGTGACTGACTGATTGACCAAGTTTGATAACTGATTGAATGATGTACTAAGAAAATAACTGAGTCACAGACGGACAAAGTAACTGAGCTTGACTGAGCTTGACGATTGATGACTGAGTTAGCGTCTTACTGTGACTAATGTGTGACTAATGTGAATAAAGCGTGAATTCTTGTGATTTAAAATGTTCTCAGGAGAAACTTGACAAACATTTTGGGTGATTTCTTTTAACTGATTGATCACGATTGATCACGACTTACAACCGATCGAGCTACTCACTATTTCACTGACTGACCGTCAGACTCACTGACAAACTGATTGGTCAACTGACTCTTCCTTACCCTCCAGGTCCCTTGAGACTTGAGACAGTAGTCACATATTGCATACAATATCTTTTAAGGGTCTGAGTGTGATTCTGAATCGACTAGAAAGCTCATAGGTAATACTGGGAAGTGTGTATGTTTGTATGCGATTGCACTGTAAAAGTTTATTCAAATCCAACATCAGTATGCGCACTCAATTGTACATATGTAGATATTAATTAGTGGGTAACGGTATACATATATACATATTTATATTCATGTATATATATTTATTATGAAGGAAGAGTGGGTGGCTCAGGGACAAGCGTGCCGACTGTTGGGGCTGGAGTCGGTGGGGCGGGTACATTGGGATCATTGGGAGATGGTGGCTGAGGTATAAAGATAGTGGTGCCGGATGGTTCATTGCCATTGGGGGTGGTGATCTGGCCGGGAGCAGGGGTTGTGTCGTCTGGTGGGCCGGGCACTGTTGGTCCGGGCTTCGGTGTGGTAATAGTTGTGGGCGCGGCAGTGGTAACAGTTGAAGGGCCCTGGGTGGATGCACCTGGAGCAGGTGTAGTCACTGTAGTTGCTGCTGTCGAACCACCTGGTGGTGTCACTAAACCAATTGGCACGCAGTCAAGGCCCAATTTATTCTCTGAGCACGCAACGGCGGGTATATAGTTGGCGCATGTGGAGCATTCCTGCAGCACATAGCTGAAGTAGCCTCTAGGCGCTGTGCATGCTGTCAGCACAGGCGTTTTTGTTTCGCAGGACCAATACGTGGTGGGATCCGAATAGTTGGGCAACTTGATGCGTTTATCGGTTGGGCATACGGGTACAATATCCTCGATGTAGCTGGGCGTGGGGCAACTAGTCTGTGCCTGGATGCCAATGGCTAGCAGTCCAACAACTGCGATTAGAACTGAAAGACAGATGGATCCAGCTTAAGACTTCCGTGCCTCTTCTCCCACATGTGTGTGCATTTGTCATGCTTACCGGCTTTCATTATTGCTGCTGCTTGAGACGTCTCGCTGCTTTCCTGTCGCTGCAATCACTGCTCTAACCCTGCCACAGTCCAAGCCTTTTATGGCCCAATCGGCAACGCTACCCGCTAGCTGTCAAAGGCATTCGTAATCAGCTCGAGCAACACGTCTAGATTAATATTCTTGTTGCGCTTGTCATTCTGCCAAAATTAAAATTTACTTGAAACCGAATTGCGCTCGCACGCCTATGTAACCTGGGTAATCTATGCCATATCTACCCACCCCGATAACAGCCAAACAAATTTTCACTAATTATTGAATAATCGGGCAAGGCAGAATGTGTATACTCTTAACCATGGCATTTAGCATAGCCACTCAACTCACCCACCCACGCATCGGCGGGGCAACAACCCTACCCTACCCAGCAGCTCATATCTCGAGTATTTTCCCTGTACGTTTGCCAGCTGCTGCGCTGCTAATAACATTCGTATCACTTGACTCTATGTCTGTCTTTCTTCGGAAATACTTTAGCGAAATTCCATTTCATGTGATCTTCCATTTAATTGAACCCAAGGATCGAGTGTTCGCTAATGTTCTGATAATGAAAGCAACCTATTGCTCAACAGCGCGTAATTATGTAATCACAGCTTCTGATTGCGCACAACTAGTGAGCGGGAATACAATACTTGCATTTTCTATATAATCGATGAACCTATATACATACAAATCATACATAAGTGCTATGAAACGACTTCACGGCTCAGCTGATAAAACCATAAGCTATATATTAGATAAGATTTTTGATATCGAAAACTCGAGTTTGAACGAAGCCCGAACATTTCATCTATCTAGTTATTATTATATTGCATTGTGAACTATCTAATCGAACTTTTAACAAGTGAGCGCTCTACTGAAAGTGCTGGCATATATACAATTGATATACAATTACATTTCTAATTGACATTTTGAAGTGTCACAAATTTGGATACATTGATTATCTATGTTTCATCTTCCATTCTTCATCCACTTTAGTATTAATTATAATAATTTGTGGACAGATATCGATGAGCTGAAAGCAAAATGGCAAAGAGATTACTTACTTGCCACTAATTTTAATGGATTTTGTTATTTATTTAGGATATCAAAGATGAGCAACAGTTATGTAATACAATAGGCATTTTCATATTCAAGAGGTATCTGATAGCCGTGCATGCCTCACCATTAAAAATTTTACCAGTTGAGTATGTTTTCTTCTTCTGTATAATGTTAAGGACTGACAACAGTTGGCTCGTATAACAGTTATACCCCATCTTCATGCTTGCTAGGTATCTGGTAGTCGGGTATGCTTCAGTGGTGAACATTTTACGTCGAGTTCTTGGCATGTTCCATTTACAATTATTAATCAATTAAAAGTGTTAACTGACATCGATATGTTTCAACAAGGTCAATTAGCTAATTGATTCATTCACAACAGAGACTCACCTGTGTGTGTGTGTTCAGATGTGTATGTGTGTGTGTATGTGTGTGTGTGTGTGTGTTGGGACATAAGTTATTGTGGAGCCACATAATACCCGTAGCCAAAAGAGTTATTTGTGCAGTTAGATATTTATTTAGCTGTTATTTTAGAGTTCTGAATGAAATTCCGCTTGCTAAACATTATTTTTAGTAGTTGGTTGATTCTGTGGAAGGGGCGGGCCGAAGCCAACTGAAAAGCAGTTGGAGCGACGACTTAGGCTGAGGGCGATGGCTTCTTCTGGGCCTTGCTGGGTGGCGTTGGTTTCTTGCCAGCCTTGGGTGGAGATGGAGCAGCCGGCTTCTTGGCCGCGGCGGCCTTAACGGGTGTTGGAGCAGGGCCTTGTTTCTTGTGGGGCTGTGGGGCAGTGGGCTTCTTGCCAGGCTTGGGAGCATCAACCACAACGGTGGGTGGAGTTGGTGGCTCGGTGGGTGGCGTGGGAGGTGTGGGGTCGAGTGGCGAAGCGTGAATAGCGTGCATCTGCTGCTGCTCGTGCTCATGCTCGAACTCATGCACCAGAGCGGGTTCATGGTTGAGCAGATGAACAGGTCCATTAGGAGCTATCACTGGTGGCGCCTCATTCACCAAATGCGTGGTAATAGGGGCGTCGGTGGGCAGCACATCCATGGGTGGCGCTGGCACATACAGAGCCGGTGAGGCGCACTGCTGCAGCACAAAGGTGAAGACCTCACCGGGCGGGCAGTGCACGGTCAGCTGATTGCCATAGATGCTCTGGCAGACATAGTACTCGGAGTTGCTGAAGTAGCTGGGCCAGCGTATGCCCACCTCCTCGCGGGTGCACTGCAGCTTGTAGTCGAGGCGTGCCTGTGACAAAGCCGCCAGGCTGAGCAAAGTTAGAGCGAACACTGCAAGGAACAAAAGAGATGAGGAGAGAGAGAAAGATCGAGATTGATTGAGTGTTTGTGTGATGGACAGGCAAGCTGTTATTCACCTTTCATCTTGTTTGGGTTTTCGGTTGGAACTGGGTATCCGTTAGGTTTAGATGAAACTGCTGTACTGATGTTGTCTAGTTGCCCTAGGCATTATTTATAGTGCATCTTATCGAAGATCTGCGATCTCTTAACTGTGATCTCTGTTCTGCCTTATCAGTCTTCCCTTCGCATTGCGGTCGATAAGGGGCGCACCCAAAGAAGCGCACCCAGCCCCGATGTTGTTTTATTTCCAGCTAATTAAATTTGTATCTCGTGTGTTAATAATGTGCTTTCCATGTACGCCACTCCACGGCATTCTCGAATAGGCCTACTACTACTGGCTCAATGACATGTACATGAATGTGCGTATACCCTTGCCGATCAACTCGAATCCTGGCACCGTCTTTCCGCCGCGTCACTTTAAGACCGTCCATGATGTGGCCCACTTTGCGGCACGGCTGCTGGACGGCCTGGTCGAGCACAAGGAGATGCTGGAGAGTGGACAACTGCCGCAGGAGAGGGCTGCCTCCAGGGAGAAGAACCAACCGCTGTGCATGGCCCAGTATTATCGTCTGTTGGGCTCGTGTCGTCGTCCGGGCGTGGAGCGCGACTCACAGTACTTGCCCAGTCGAGAGAAGCCCATCGACAGCGATGAGGATCGCCATGTGGTGGTCATTTGTCGCAATCAGATGTACTGTGTGGTGCTGCAGGCCAGCGATCGTGGCAAGCTCACCGAGAGTGAGATCGCCTCCCAGATACTCTACGTGCTCAGCGATGCACCCTGTCTGCCTGGCAAGCCGGTGCCCGTCGGCCTGTTGACAGCCGAGCCACGTGCTCAGTGGGCGGTGGATCGTGAGGCTCTGCAGTTGGATGAGCGCAATCAACGGAACTTGGAGCTGATCGAAACGGCGCTGGTGGTGCTATGCTTGGACGAGCCGTTGAATACCAATTTCAATGCACGCGGCTTTAGCGGTGCCACGCCCAGCGTTCACGTCGCTGGCGATCGGGATGAGACAAACATGGCTCACGAAATGCTCCACGGCGGAGGCAGCGAATTTAATTCGGCCAATCGTTGGTTCGACAAGACCATGCAGGTGACTCGACTCCCTCTCTCCTCTCTACCTGCCTCACTTTCGGCTAACTTCTTTCTAACTCACAGCTCATCATCTGCACCGATGGCAGTTGGGGCCTCTGCTACGAGCACTCTACCTCCGAGGGCATCGCTGTAGTCCAGCTGCTGGAGAAGGTATACAAGGCAATTGAAGAGCATCCGCTGGATGACAACGGCTTGCCGCAGCATCATTTGCCGCCACCGGAGCGCCTCGAATGGCATGTGAACGACAAGGTGCAGAAACGTTTCGCCCAGGCCGCCATCACAGTGGACAAGGCCATTGACAATCTGGATTTCTATGTCTACCGCTACAAGGGCTACGGCAAGAACTTTGTCAAGTCCTGCCAGGTTAGCCCGGATGTCTACATACAGCTTGCCCTCCAGCTCGCCTACTATAAGTGAGTATCGAAAGCTAAGGCAAAACATTATTATTGACAAATTTCCAAGTCAGGCTTACGAGTCTAAGCTAATTCAACATAGATCACATCTAGCTTATCTCCCTGACACTTGCCTGAATCTAACTGTGCATCCTTCAACGTGGCTTTTACCTTTTCTTCTTCCGACCACTATTTGTCCTAAGTCTAGCTATTTGTTCCCAACACAATATTTATTTAGTTAATTCCTTAATCTAATACTTTACAGACTTTATGGCCATTTGGTGGCTACCTACGAGAGTGCTTCCACCAGGCGCTTCCTACACGTAAGTCTCTAGCAATCTATTGATCCCTCTAGCCATTGGTAATACCTTTCATTTGGCAGGGTCGTGTGGATTGCATACGTGCTGCGAGCACGGAGGCTTTGGAATGGGCCAAGGCGATGTGTCAAGGCGAGGGTGCCAATGTTCCACTGGAGAGTGATCGCGAGGAGGACGAAGAGGATGCGCGCAAAGTCAAATTTAGCATTTATAGCGTGAGTATTCACTGGCGATAGCTCTTTGCCTAGTTCCATATGGTGTAATCTCTTCACAGAAGGATCATCTGCGTGAGCTGTTCCGCTGCGCCGTCGCTCGCCAGACGGAGGTGATGGTCAAGAATATACTTGGCAATGGTATCGATATACCACTGCTGGGGCTGCGTGAGGCTTCCTTAGAGGTCACTGGGGAGCTGCACGAACTATTCACGGATGAGTCCTACAAGATATCGCAATGCTTTTTGCTCTCCACCAGTCAGGTATGCAAGCCGTCTCATTGCCTGCTTTACATACACCACGCACTAAGCACCTTTTCATTCATTCTATTGTCTCTGCACCACACTTGTTTTAATGCTTAGCTTTTGCACCACCAACAACAGCACCAGCACCAGCACCAGCACCTCCAGCTGCACACACGTAAGCTACTTAGCTTTAAGCTGCCCTCCCATCTTGTTGTTGTCTGATCTGATCCTAACTCATCTTTGTGCTGTTTGCCTATGCCATAGGTCGCTTTCACCACGGACAGCTTCATGGGCTATGGCCCTGTGACGCCTCGTGGCTACGGCTGCTCCTATAATCCGCACCCCGAACAAATTGTCTTCTGCGTTTCCGCATTCTACGGCTGCGAGGATACGAGCGCCTCTCGCTATGCCAAATCACTGCAAGACTCGCTCGACATCATGCGCGATCTTCTACAAAACTAAATGCAATGTGAATAGTGTAAAATGGAACGTGGAACGCAGAAACGAAACTTAGAAAATGGAACGTGGAGCAAACGATAAAGAAAAACCCAAAGCTTACATATTAGATCTGCTTCAGAACTAAATGGAAAATGAAGTGTGCAACGGACGAAAATGAAACACAACAAAGCAAACATATCAGTAACTGTACCTTAGCAAACAATTTGTCCAACAAAAAAATATATCCGCAAGGAAATCCCTAACTATACAATGACGAAAAAAGAAGAGAAACGATTGGTTTCGGTTAGCCGACTATTAAATACCCTTGAAGATGAAAAAGAAATAGGCGAGATAAAGAGAGAGAGAGAGAGAGAGAGAGAGAGAGAGAGAGAGAGAGAGAGATAAAGAGAACTATAAGATAAATATGTTAAATTTGTTCTGAGTAGTTAGCTCATATTGGAACTATAAGATATAGTGATCCGATTCAGGTCTTCTTAAAGAAAAAACTGATATTAACATATCGAACCAGATACCATCCGATTAAACAGTGAGAAACTAGAAATTGACAGAGAGTTATATAAATATATCGACCAATCCAGCTTCAAGTTCTCTGCAGGGGTATCCAAAATAACCTATATATATGTAAACAGTAGTTAACTAGCGTCCACATGACGCCATCTGTTTATGAACCAACAAGGATATTATGTATATACATATATATATATATATATATATATATATATATATATATATATATATATATATATATATATATATATATATATATATATATATATATATATATATATATACATATATATATATATAGTGTTGTAAAATTCATTTCAGTCAACAACTTTCCGATTGAATGAAACCACTTAAGTCAATCATCTGTTAATCCCACTGCTTTAACCCAAGCAAAACTAAAAAAATTTACTTAGTAGATGACAAAGAGAAACTCTGGTCAATTAAATGTTTTAGAGCAATTTTGTGCGCAATTGTTAGTGATGTTAAATGATTAAAATAAATATATATGTGTTGGTTAATTATGCAATTAATTACTATCTTAGCTTAGCTGTGTTAGAGCTTTCCTAAACGAATTTGATGAGCAGAACCTTTTAATGTGGAGGCCACTCAATGAAAGGGTCCATTAATGTGGACGCCAGTGTAGACTAAATGCAATGAAAATGAAATTAATATAAACACCACTGCTGAGTGCCACTCAAATAGACAAAATTCAATGAGCAAATTCTATTTATAGAGGCGCCACAGCCACAGTAGCTATCAGCTCAAATAGGAGAAACTCAATGAGCTGGCCCATTAATATGGACGCCACTGTAGCGTTCAGCTCAAAAGTATGCAATACTTTCCAATGTTATGTTTGCTATTTAGAGAAATGTTATTAAACCAATTGATATTAAAAATTTAAAAATGATATTCGATATATATATATATATATATAAACAAAACTGTTAACTGTCTTTCTGTTGCTGTTTCATATAAAAAACATATATACATACGTATAGACACTATCTAAAATTATATGCTTTACCTAACTATTGTTGCTGTTGATGTTTGTTTTGTGTTGAACAAAAAAAAAAAAAAAACAAGAATAGAAAATCATTGTACGTATATAGACTTGAATTGTAACAATACATATCAATAAATTTATATAAAGTATTTACCAAATGCAAAACATATCAAACAAAAGAAACGAATATTAGATATATCTATATATACATATATACATATATATACATATATATGTTTACCCATAACTGTTCTATGGTTAAATTGAAATACTATATATACTATATACTATGTTATACACAAGTGAAAATTCTTATATATGAAAATGTTAAAGCGAGCAAATGCATATACATACTCTAACTAGTTGCTGTGTTCATTGTTGCTATATATATGTATTATGATTATCACTATTATTATTATTGTATGTGTTTCTATGTTGAAAACTGTTCAAGAACAATCCCAATCTAAATGCTGTACTACAGACCTGAGTTCCATTTGAGTTGATTGATGTTAATGCATGCAAAAAGAGATCACAAAAAAGATAAATAAATGAAAATTGACTCGACTCCTTATCTGACCTATATATAGATATATGTACATACCTACGTGGGTCTATAGAGCTGGGGGCATGTGTCATAGTCGCCTGGTATTTCGGTAGTTTCTAAGAAAAGTCGCATATCCAATATTCCGCTGACGATAAGCCCAAATCCAAGAGATAAACTTTTGATTAATTTTTTTTGGGCCTTTTTTGTGAAATTAATTAAAAAATAGAGCAAAAGAAAAAAAGATTTGTGGAAACGCATAAAAGACGCAATTGAACTTCTGCTGGCAAACAGTCCACATTCAATTGTCAATCGAAATACAATGAAACGTAAGTGTCGTCCGGCTTTGAACTAACTTAAGAGGATTTTCTAAAGGATATCTTCAACTTGCAGTTCTCCATTTGCTGCTGAGCCTTTGCCTGGCTTTTCTGCTGTGCGCTGCACCGCTGATCCACGCACAGACGGTGCCACCCATTCCAACAGCGGCGCCAACACCACCCAATGGCCAGGGTGGTGACAATCCTAATGATTTTCCAGCACCACCCATGGTAGCAACCACCGTGTTGACCCCCCCCATCGCGACTGACTTCCCAAATTACTCTGGATAAATTGAGTGTAGAGCATTTGCCAGTCGGCTACATTAACAATTTCCTAATAAATATTCGCAATGCATTTGCAAAAGTTCATTCTGTACTCATTCAGATATTTCATTGGGTATATTTATTGTCCAAAAATAAAACTAGGCGCAACTAGACCTTTGGTCGTCTTCACATAAATTACACAATTACACATACACATACACATACATATCGTACACAAATACACATGCAATGGAAAACGGGAAAACTGATTAGCTTCAAGCTGAATTAGCTCTGCGCCATGTTGCGTCGAAACGATCCACGCATCTGCGCCTGCAGCTGCACGCTGTTACACTCCTCATCCCGGCCAGACTGCAATTGCGATTGAGATTAGTTAGCTTCGATATTCGCGGATATATATGTATATATAGACAGTCTTACCTTGCAAAAGTTCAACTCGAGCAGCATTATGGCCGATAGACGCTTTTTGGGATCGTGCTGCAGGCAGCAGTCGATGAACTCATGACCCTCCTGCGATAGAGTCTCCGGTGCCTGCGGCTTCTCACCCATGCCCACTTTGAACATGATTTGGAAATTGGAGTCGAACTGTGCCCAGGGTCGCTACAAGATGCGAGAAAGAAACATTATGTCAAGTATTTCTGAATAATAATAAGTAATAATTTGAAACTGAGAGTATTTAGGATTAGACAGAAGAGCTTATAGCAAGGACTAGCTAAGCGAATTACTGTGTGCAACTTAGCAATCAGTCGGACAATGTATCTAACTATCACTCTATGACTTCAGTCAGTCAGTTTTGCAACTTGATCAGTCGTCAATCAGTTAATATGACTGTCCGTCAGTCTTTGGTTTCTCAATCATCAATCTATCAATCAATCAATCAGATCTCGTTAGATCTCTATCAGTGTATCTATCTGTATAATCCATCAGAGCAATCAGTCAAACTGAGTGATCAGCCAATTGGTCTGTATATTTTTACTGAATCACTTAATCAGTCAATCAGATGGTCAATCAGTTCGTCAGTCAGTTAGTCAGTTATTTGTCTTCAGTTTGTTTGTCTTTAACTGAGTTGCAACAAAATGCCTATTCTATTGCGCAAGATACGTAGCGCCCTAACAATTTTTATCAAGTTCTGTACGATTGCTCATTCGAAATAGTTTTGATGGTCAAGCAAGCGCCAAGCTTGCTTATCTGCTTATCAGTAGCCCCGGAACACCTTGCACTCACCTTGCCGGAGGCCATCTCGACAACAACGCAGCCCACCGACCAGATATCGGCGGCTCGACCATGGCCATCGCTGTTCGTCTTGGTAAACACCTCTGGCGCCATGTAGGCCTGGGTGCCAACATAGCCCTGCAGCTCGCCGGGCACCGTGGTGTGTGCCTGGATCTTCACCGCGGAGCCAAAGTCTCCTAGCTTAAGGCTGTTGCTACCATCCACGAGGAAGATATTCGCCGTCTTGATGTCCCGATGCACGATGCCGTGCTTATGCAGCTCAGCGACGCCCGAGAGCAGTTGGGCGGTGAAGCGGCGTGAGAGCGCCTCGGGCAGGCTGCCCGTCACCTCCACCAGGGATTCGAGTGTGCCCTCCGAACAGAGCTCCATAAAGATGAGCAGCTCCTCGCGATGCACCTCGATGCCATAGTAGCGCACAAGATTCTTGTGCTTAATGCCCTCGAGAATTTTCAGCTCCTCGGCGACATTCTTAAGGGCGCGTGTCTCACCCGGTTGAACGGCAATCTCCTTCATGGCCATCAGCTCACCCGAGTTGTTGTTGACCGCCGTATAGACCTTGCCGAAGCGTCCCTGGCCAATTTTGATGCCGCGATGCCAGCGGAAGTGCACGCTGCGTGCTCGTATTTGCACCTTGTCACACGAATTGAGCGCCTTCACCTGGCCAATGAGTCGCCGTTCGCGTAGATGCTCCTCCAGATCCAGATCCAAGCGATTGACAGCATCGCGCACACGCTCCTGCCGCGATGCCAGCGGTGTCGATGCGGAGCTGGGGCTGCTTCCCTTGGAAATGGGCGGTGTCTGTGGCACTAGGAGACGCAGCTCTCCATTGGCCGGGCCATGTGGTGCCTCCACAAAATCTGCACTATCCACGGAACTGTAAGTGGCCGAGCTCTGCTGCAACAGCTCCTCCTTGAGGCTAAACTGTGGATGCAACAGCTTATTGTATTGCGGCGACTGCAGAGGCGGCGTATTGGGATTCACTATAACGCCCGCCGACATCGGGGTGCGAGTGGGTGTCCTCGATCGACTGGTGGCTGGCGAAGATGTTTTGCGGGTGCGCGGCGATGCTTTCTTGCGCGCCACCTTCTCCGGCTCCGATGTGATGCCAATCACATGCGATATGCAGCGATCCATTTGCTGTTTCAGCTCCTCAAACTGGCGATCATCCAGATGTTGGGTGATCTGTAGATCACAGGCCAGCATTAGGAACTCTAAGCCCTGGGAGGCCCAACGTGGACGCATGCCACGGCCACGTTCACAGCGCTCCATGACAAACTGCATCCACATCTTGGCGAACGCAATGATGCCTAAAGCCAGGTCTACCGTGTGTCC
Source organism: Drosophila anceps (assembly GCA_035045945.1). Lineage (NCBI taxonomy): Eukaryota > Metazoa > Arthropoda > Insecta > Diptera > Drosophilidae > Drosophila > Drosophila anceps. The sequence goes on along the minus strand of JAWNON010000225.1, from coordinate 594,993 downwards.
ACTATCCTTTTGATCCATAATGCGCTGCTCGAACAACCGTATCACATCCTTGTGATACTCGAAGCCAAACTTGTAGCCCTGATGGAGAATTTCACGTGTGCGCGACAAAACCGCCAATCGATCCTGTTCGTCCAACTCGAGCATGTTGCTCAGGCAGCAACGCTGCTGCACGCCCTTGATGATGCCCGTCAGCTTGTTGCGCACCTCGAGCACATCCTGCTGGAGCAGCTTGAACGCGGCCTTGACGTCCGAGCAGATGAAATCGTGCTGCTGATTGGCCACATCATGCTCATAGTGCTCCCGATGAAAGTCCGTTGTCTCCACATCCCGACAGAAGGTCTTGGCAAAGAAGAGCACCTTAATGGAACGCTCGCGCTCGACGGTTAGCAGCGCCTGCGTCTCACGGCAAATGGTGAGCAGCTGCCACTTGAGCTCCTCGCTATCGTTGCTATGCGCCGTGCTGGCTATTTGTTCGTCCAGCTCCTCGGAACGCTGCACCAGACGCTTCGAAATGCTGCACAGAAGCTTGCTAATGATGCCGCAGAACTTCTGGGAGGCAACTGTGTGCATGCCCTTGATCATGGGACTGATCAGCTTGGTGAACATCCACTCCTTCTCCAGCACCGATTTCTGATTGGTCTCCGGCACGGCGACCAGCACCAGCTGATCGATATAGTCCAGATACAGCTCGAAGGTCTTGCGCACCGTCGCATCGTACTGATTGAGGATGTTGATGTAGCTGCCCAGCTCCGTTTCATTCTCGGCCAGGGCTGTGGTTATGTGGCGCTGATAGCGTTCGCGATGCGTCAACGCTAGGGTCAAGCCTTCTCGCAGCTCCTTCATTAGCTGCTCCAGGCTGAGTGGATTGGGCCGCACCGGACGCGTCTCAAGGCGCATGCGTAAAAACTCATGCATGAACTGCAACGGGATGCCGCTTAGGAACACAAATGTGGGAATGTACGAGGGCAGATTGATCGATTGCGCCTCCTCGCTCCAATAGCCATAGGTGCGCAGCTCGATGATCTGTTCGCGACTTATCTGCGGATCCATGCGGGGCACATCCTGCTCAATGATCTCCGTGTCCAGCTCGAAATCCTCCAAATCCTCAGCGCCTGGCCGCTCCAGTGCAATGTGCGCCTTGTACAGCGCCACAGTGTGCAGCTGATGAAGGAAGGCCAACGATTTGGCCAATCCACGACACTTTAACACGTTCTCGATGAACTTGCGATACAGCCCAGAGACCTGTTCGCCATCGTTGCTGGAGGTGCCCAGTGGCTCCACGCTGAAGATGTTGATGTCGTGCATGGAGCCCTTGCGCAGATGCCCACCTGGCAGCTCGTTGGACAGCTGACTGATCTCTGTTGAGGTGGATCTACAAAACATTCAAAAGATTAGCTTAGCCGTCTTAGTTTTTGATGCCGTGCACCTACTCATTGCTGCTGGAGCTCTCGCCTGGCACGTGGGTCGAATCGTTCAACATGAATTGCACCCGGGCACAGGACATGGTGCCGCAGCCTCGACGCGTCGCCTGCCCATTGCCCGCCACGCTGGGTGGCTTCGACGAGTCCATTGAATTGACCGCCGAATCATCGTTGTCCACGCCTGAGGACGACGAATTGCCACTGTCCGAGCCCATATAGGATGTTTGTACCGGCCAGGAGAACTTCTCGTCTTGCAGCCTGTACAAGAATGAAGCCTTTAAGTGTATGTCTTATAGTGGAACCAACTGCCTGACTAGGACATACCCCATACGATACATTTGCTCTTACTTATACACATATTAATCGAATTATCGAGTTATCGATCTGAAAGCACTAGACAAATGGCTAGGTATTGCTCACAGATCAGAGCTTGAGCCTGGATGTGGTATACACAAGTTCAAGAACTTCATAAAGACGGACAAACAGACATTGCTAGCTTTTCCTTTTTCCTTTTTTCCTTTTATGCTTTTCCTCACCGTGCCAGAATCCGGCCGAGAATGCTCAGCTTCAGCTTGTTCTGCTTGGTAATGTTGTACCACAGGCACATGGCCTTGATGCGGCCAACAAAGCTCTGCGATTTGTATATGGGATGCAGTGCACCCATGGCCTGAGACGATGGATAAAGCGCCTCGGCTGCCTCCAGACGTGTTAGCAAATCCTCAATCTCACGCAGCGCCAGCTCCTGCCGCTCCATGCAGTCCTTGCAGTACAGAGACATGCAACCGTGGCACAATTTGCTGGGCAAGGGAGCTGTCAATCGGATAAGACAATTAGAGATCTGACTGATGTAGTATGATTAGAGAGGCTTTACTTACAGCTAGCATTGGAATTGGCATCCGAGTGTATGCCACTGTCCAGACTAAGCAGGCTGGGCTCGCGTCTGTAACGCGGCTGAAACTTGTAGCTGATGATCTGATGGAGCAGATCGGAGACGCCCTGTCGCGCGTCGTATAGATATTTGTCCTGCTGTTCGACGGTGCGATCGGCCTGCCAGGCCTGCAGCTCCAGCCAGATGAGATCCTTCAGCTCCGTTTGCCACGTGTGCTCCTCCTGCGACAGCTTGCCATCCTGCCTATCCACGCTGCCCAGCTTAATCAGATTGGCGAACGTCTCGTGGAACTCCTTGCGTTTACCCAAGCCAGGCGTCGGCTTTCCATCCATCCGCAGCGCCGGCAGCTGTGACGTGAAGGCCAACGGCGGCGCCGACGATCGACAGCCGATGGGCCGCGAGGACACACAGCGATAACGATTGCAGCTCTCCACCACCTTGGAGGCAATGCGCAATGGTGCACCAATTGGCTCGTCCGAATTGAGCGGCGTAATCTTGTCCAGCGACTCCAGCGGATGGGCGCCCTCGTGAAAGCTATTGCCACGCGGCGGCACAATCATTGTGGATGCCAGTGAATTCTTCATCTCGCGCTCCGAATCGCGCAGCATCGACTGCATGCGCTTGTCCGTCCGCTTGCCCTCGTCGTTGACAAACATCTCGTTGAGCAAGGCACAGTCCATGGTATTTCGTCGCAGGACTCGCGAACGCGCCATTCTTGTCATGCCCTTCTTGGGCGTGGCACCCACGCTAGCCGGCGCATCTGCAGAGCTGTACGATGAAGATGGCATATGGTTAAATAACTGACGGAATGTCTACCCTGGACTCTACTCACCTATCGACTATAATACTGAACTTTTGCTTGCGTTCCCAGTCCCGAGTCTTGATCTTTTGGCGGGTACGCGGGGGCGTGGTGCCAAATGCTTCATAGTGGGCAGCCAGCTCATCATCCGGATGCAGATCTTCCTCCAGTGTGCCAATGCGTGCAGTCGAAATGGGCATGGCCCTTGAAGACGTTTGCTTCGTACGAAATTCCACTCTGCAAACACACAGAGATAGAGAGAGAGAGAGAGAGAGAGAGGGGATAAAGAGGGTAATTAGATGTTGCTTTTGATATCTACGGCCAAGAGTTTGTTCTAATTTAATTGCAGCATTAATTGTGCTTGCTTTATAATCGCCGATAAACCAAGCAAATATCATATTTATATATAAAAATATATATTTACACCATATTTAAGCTACGTTTGGGCAGGTAAGCGGAAGTGTAATGTTATCTTATCGTTCCAGTTTTATCTAGCCAGCACTGCGCTGGCACTGGACGACAGCCAGCATGTCACGCCTATAATTATGCTTTGATTTCATTGCCATTCTGATTTATATATGTACATATGCATATGTATTTCCATATCCATATGTAATGCTCGATATTTGATTGACGATTCGCAACTGAAAAATCTCTACACGAATTTCATCATGCAAAACGTTTAGGCAGACAAAAATGAAATCTGCTCTTCGCCAGGTGTAATAAAGAAATGTGAGACGAAAATATACCCTATAAAGTGGCAAACGTGTAGCTAGGCAGAGTCGTGATATTCTGTATGCAGCTGTTCATGAAAATAGTACTGCAATATATTAGACAGCAAATCTGTCTGATAAACATAAAATTTTAAAAACAATTTGAAATGAGTATTTAGATTAACATATATAATATATATACATATTTATTCAAATTATGTTGCTTAACATATACATGTATATATATGTATAATTTGAACACATGCATATGTATATACATATATATCATATCATTGATAAGTATTTGTAGCCATATTCGACTCTAAGTCAGATTGTAATTTCCATATCATAAACTTAACATAAACTTATGATTCAACTGAAGAGTTTTCTAGTTTAGATAAAAGTACAGAGTGCCTATAAAATTGCCATGTTAGCTATGATATAGTTGAGGCTCTTCCGCTTCTTCCCAAATAATTTAATTTTGAACAACTTTTATGTTTATTGTTCAATTTCATAAAAATTCGTTGATGCAATCTCTGATGAAGTTACTGAAGTTTCTGACGAAATCGATTAATGAAAACAAACTTGAACAGCGCGTGCTGCTGCAGAAAGAACTATGAGAATGCTCTAGCTTTTCCATAGGCTTCGAGATCAAATTGATTCTTCATCCAATATGGAGTCGCCTACCTCTTCCTGTTACAGACATCTTAACAAAACCTATATACTCGGTTTATTCAACAAACTCAAACTTTTTTTCATTTTTCGTATTTAAAATAAAAAAATATAAAATTCTAATCAGTTTTTAATGTTTTTATATTTTTCTACACTTTTTTTTACTTACTTTTTGCGCGGCATTTTGTTTTTTTTTTTTAATTATTTTTGTTTACAGTTTGTGCAGCAGCGCACAGTTGAACAGTCACTTGAACTGATAAAAACGCAAACTCTGCGCCGCGACTGAGTTTTATTGTGTTTTACAAACTTTTAGACAATAATTTTTATTTTATGCGGGGATTAACGTTTAATGCAGGGGAAAACTGCGACAATAATTTTCCTGGATAAGAATACACATAGAGACACGAACACACAGAGTTAAAAAGAGAGAGACAGAGGGAGAAAGGGGGATCGCGGTAGCACTTGTCACAACGCCCCGGGAGAACTTTGCGCTTTGATGAGTGTGCGTCAGCTGAATGAAGGCCTGTTCGTCGCACAGATCGTAGTAATCGATATGTTGTAGTTTGTCCAATGCGGAATTACGGTAAACGTTTGTATATTTAGTTAATAACCGTGCAGGCGCTGAATGCGCTGAATTTCACAAGGTAAACACAAAGTTGGAAAAGCGCAGCGTTTGATTTTTATTGCTGTTGTTTCTGTTTTTGCGTTGGAAGTTGAGGCGACGACCACTTGATGCGGCGGCCATTGTCGTGCGAATTGAAATGCGGCGGCAGAGACAATACTGTGTATTTAGTACATACACATGCATACTATATACCCATCTGTGCATGTGTATGTGTGTGCATATTATGAATATAAACAGCGAGCAGCGACCGCAGCGCACAGCCAAGCGCGACAAACTAATCGCCGAGGGAATCCACAAAAACAGAACAAAAAAAGTCATCCAATTCCAACTGTCGGCGAGAAGAGCAACAGCAGAGAGCGGCCAGCGAGCGAGCGACAGAGAGAGGAAGTGTAGAGTGGCCGCATGAACAGCGAGTGCGAGCGAGTGTAATTAGTGGGTGGCAGTACAAAAGAGAGCAAGACAGCGAGAGAGAGCACAGTTGGGAGAGTCCAAGTGGAACGCAAGTGCAAAAATGTTAGCGTCGGCAAATGGCAGATCGAACCAACGGTAGATCGAACCGATTCACACATTTTCAAATGCTACGCTCTCTGATATACCCTGTAGACATAGAAAGCGTTAAGCAGCAGTGAGCATACTACGATTTAGGTAATTATTTGCAACAGAAAGCAAACAACAATTAAAGTCTCTATATTAACGTTAAGAATTTTTTCATTATTTCATGTATGGCATGCAAAGAACAAGCTGGGTATTGCTTAGTCGACCACGCACGCATACAGCGAGTTTCTGGGTGTTTATTATTCTTTATTGAATTATGAAATTTTACTAGTGTTGCGTGTTTACTCAATAACAAGAAATCGATGTGTATATATTCAAAAACATATTCAAGTTTGAGGCGTATACTTAATCTACCTGTGTTGCACGTACGCACAGTGGTTGCTTTCTATGTAAATAAATCATGTGAGATGTGAGCAATAATATACAGTGTATTGACCACTGTGTGTTAGCCACTGCACTTGCAGAGATAAGCATCTATCGGTGTGCACAAATAATCGATAGCATACCGCGTCGTATGAGTAATCTGTCTGGGAATCTGTTTAACCTGCGACAAGACACAAAATATTGTCCACATACACACACACACACCCATACATACATACATACATACATACATACATACATACATACATACATACGTACATATACACAGTTTTGATTATCTGTGCTAGCTATGGGGTATATCATGTCTGTAATACACTATACTAATTGCAAATCAGCTTATCATGTATTTATGTATAGTTATCGTGTTTTATATTAAAAAAGCAAAGGTAACTCTATGTTTTATGAATTATTTATGGATATTACATCAACTCTTTTTTTTTTTTGGCTATGATGCGCCCTCAATAAACGTTATCAATCAGCCATCATAATATCTCGTTAAGCAACTTAATTAAATATGTTAGACAGACACAATTGCAGACTAGGCGAACTTTAATGCATGTTCAGGTGTTTGATTACATACTAACTATAATATAAGTAATTATTATGGATCTGTAGATTCTTATACTCAAATCAACTGTTTATTTAATTTATGCGGTTTTTTCAACTGCAAAATACCCCAGCTTATTAAAAATGGTTGAATATATATTAAATTTATTAACTATATTTATCTTAGTTTACCTACTATATACAAATCACTCGTCGCCTGCTCTCCGACCCCTCACGTAGTACTTGTTTAATAAAATTTATGAAGCAAAATTTGTAAACATGAATATAAATTTAAAAATTGAAATTTGCTGTTATTATTTGTATACATATGTGTGGCTTTTTTAAGTGTATCTAACAATATGTGTGAGCGAGTGCGCGTGAGTGTGTGCACAAATAGCAGCCAAAAACTATTTTAAGCAGCGGAAAGGATTTAACGCTCCAATGAGCAAGGCTTGGAGAGTGCGTATGTAAGAGTCAGTCAGTTAGCTTCTTAAACCACTAAACTTTTGCTCTCTCATTCTATTGCTCACATTCCAGGCAAGCAGTCACTCCTCGGCTGCTGCTTGCTCTTTTCAACCCTCTTCTTTGCATCTGTCTGCTTAAGAGAACTTTTACAGAATATATTTTTGAAGTTCAAGTGCAAGAGATGTTGTATGGCTGCGGCAGCGGCCTTATTGATCGTGAGAGACAGTTTGTCAATGGCTACGTGAGCTGTTACGTGTTCGCAGTCGTTGAAATGAACAGTTAGCGAGCGCCGAAATTCCATTGAGAATGCCAATGGCAACAGAAGACAGACGAAACGGTAACTTGAGAAGAAAGCGAATTCAATTTCAAAACAGAATTGGCTTTTGCGTTGAGTTCAGTTGAGTTGAGCTAAACGCATAACGAAAGAGGTTAACAAAACGGAATGTGCAAGCGCACGTATGTGTGTATATACAAACACAAACACACACACATGTATAAGGTATTAAACGCGTTTTAATATCGATACCCTACGGCACTCCCCGTGTTTCGCCCTCATCGGTGCAGCAAACTGGTATACGAAGGCAAAGAAGAACAACTGCGACTGGAGACACAAATTAATTTCACTAAATTTCAATAGGCGACTCTCCACTCCCCTCTCAACACACACACACATACACACTTACGCACACTCACGATTTACACAAAATTTATGTTTGACATTTATTTCGTGCTAAAAGCAAAGAAGACGCGAAATTTTCATAGGAAACATGGCTCACAGGCGCAAATAACAAATTTAAGATATATCTTTATATGTATGTATGCATGTACATATATATGTATGTGTGTATAAACAGTGAAAGCTGCCTAAGGCGGATGTGTGATGACAGTTAACTAACCGTCCTGCTCAAAGAACAAATAATAGGCATAAAGCTTAGCTGTATATATTCATATTAGTATGTATGTGCGTGTGTAGGTGTATGTACATATGTATGTATTTGGACACATGTCTCTAGCATGAATAACTGTAGCGGAAAAGGTTGAAAAAATGTCTCTGCTATGCATATGCGTATGTACATTTACGTTGTCTTATCAGACAAATGGCTTTTCTTATCAGCAATATCTTGGAAGAACCAATTTTAAGAGAGTCGATACACACACACACATGCAAACACTTGCATACATACGTATATATATGACATGCATGCATTCATGTATTAGTATTTGCATGATAACTGCCACATTTTTGCCAAAAAAATATTTAAAAAAAGAAACAACTGAATCGCGTTTTGGATTTCGAGTCAAATTTATATTTTTATTGCCGCCTTGCACTTTTTTTTGGTTCGTGGTGTAATAAAAAAGTTAAAAAATACGCAAATACAACAAAAAACGTAGCTGCAAACACGTTGTTTACGTTTTGACAATCAAAATGGGGGAATTATGTGGGCAAAGAGCGGGAGAGAGAGAAAGAGCGCGCACGCGAGCACTCACACACTCACACACATTGTTACATGCACACTCCACTCTCCAAGCATGTAAGCAGCACGCGTGTGTGTGTGCGTGCTTATGTTATAAGAGAAGACATGAACTGTTTTGGATTTTTTTTGACGACGCCGGCAGCGACAGAGCGGAAAATCAAAGCTGTAACCATTTCTGCTTACCCTGCAACATCCTCATCGACATTATTCTCGCGTCGGAATTTAAGGGGCGGCACTGGAGTTGTTCTTGCTGTTGCTGTTGCTGTTGGTGCTGACTCTGCAGCGGGAGCGGGAGCAGGAGTGGAAACTGGAACTGGATCTATGGGCAACTCCACTACTGGAGCTGGTGTTGGTGCTGTTGGCGATATTCCCGTTAGCGCTCCCAATGCCGTCTTATTTGACATTTGCGTGAGGTACTCAATAGTGCGCCCTCTTCGTTTATTGTGCTGTGACATTTCTGTTGTTGTTGTTGCTGTTGTTATTATTGGTTGCGGTCTTCTTGGAATTTCTCAACAGCCGACCAACACAGGTATATAGGCACAGGCAATTCTACTCACACACACACACACACACACACTAACTCACATATATACACGTATACATATATTAGCACACGTTCTTTTCACTTGTTGTTGCTGTTGCTCTCGCTGGTGCTAATCGAATTTATTGAAATTTTTACTTTCACAGCGCAGCAACGCACACGCGCGCGCACATAACGGCAGCTTTAATACGAAATTTGAAATTTTTTCGACTTCGACTAGCCGTGGCAGTCGTCAGGTGACAACGATAACGCGTCTTACCTGGGCAAAATTGCGGTCTTAACTGTCGGTGTGGCCGTTTCTTGTAAGAAGCAAAATCTCGCTAAGAAATGCAACCGGTGAGCGCATCAGCTGACAGCAGACTTTAAGAAAAATACATGAAACAGCGCTAAATATAAATATTTTAAATAAAATTTGAAAAAGTTTTAGCTGTATTACAGCTAACACGTTTATATGTGTGATAAGAGTTGCTTTGTTATTTAGAAAAATGCAACAATTGGTTTGTTATTGTTTTGTGTGAATATGAATAGATTGCGAGTGCTGCCAGATAAAAGAAAACACATGTTGAAGCTGATAGAAAGCTATCTGCTATATTACTTGCCCGCGCCTATTTCATTTTTTAGGTGTGTAAGCACTGGCGTTTAAATCAAAGCTGCTAATTAAATTCAGATATGGCATTCATTTTACTAAAAATATTAAGAATTAGAGGCGTATTACTTATAGCGTTGATCTATTGACAATGATCATTAACAGCTGGTAAAAAGACTGATTGATTACCCATCAAGGACCTCAATGCGGTGTAACTTGCGCGCGTTTATTTGAATTTTCAAGTGTGTACACACTGTCAATCACATTTCAAAGTTGTTAATTTTTCTGATCTTAATTCTGAAATTAGAATCTGAAAACGAACTCAAAGACTACGAAATATTTCAAATTGAACTTAGCCTTGACTGTGTGGACTGATAACCAGTTTGTTTTTCTCAGGTGTCACACATCTTACATTAGGGTCCAACAATCATAATGAATACAGAGAAAAAATTAGGTACGATATGCACAAATACACTGAGCGACGTCAGTTGGCCATTCTGTTTGCCTTACGAATTAGTTGCAGCTCAATAATTGAGCCATAATGTGAGTTGGCAGCTGCCAGCCCACTTCTCGGGGCCGATGCCTTTGTCCAATTTATTCAAATATAAAATACTCAAACAAGAAAAAAAATCAAAAAAAAAATATTAAAAATGTGCAGATGCGCAAAATACGTACAAATGCGCGTGTTTTCCCAATTAACACACACTTTTTTCCCTTTGATTCATAAAACAAATATCTATATATACACATACATATGTGTATGCATGTGTGCGTGTATGTGTGTAGATCTTGATTGTGTTTGAGTTTCACTTTTATTTACAAAGAAATTGAATCATATTTCTCACTTAACTTTAACGGTGTACCAATTGGACCTAGCAACAATTCTATATATATATGGCTGTCTGTCTGTATGTATGTATATTATCATGTCATATATTTCGCAAAACATTTATTGATAAGTCTCGAACGTTAGTAGGTTAGTTAAGTCAGATAACTGTTATCGATATATTGCTTTTCTACTATACACACGTATTTTGTTATTGCAAAAACAAGACAACAACAACAACTTGTTCTGATTGTTATCATCAAAGAGTTTGCATTGTCAGCGCAAAAAAATATGATTAGTACTTTTACTCATTGAATAGCTAAACAACAAATTGTCCCATTTCCCTTGACAAAAAATTCCCAAGAACCTCTCGGTCTCTTGCCCTCTCTTCAGCTATCAACAGACTCTCTGTTTATATTTAACGGTTTAAGCTTTGAATCAAATATGCATTTGTACACTGAGCAAAAAATATACATTTTGAAAATATTTGTTCAAAATATATCATCTAATTTTGACAGTACTGATACTAGCATTATCCAATAGCTCACGCTACCTGTTTAAAATACAAAACAATATACTTAGTTTTTTTTAAGTGCAACTATTCTTAATGAACTGTCTGTCTACCAACCTAATTAGCTACGACAGCGTTGCCAGACTGTTAAATAGGGCAAGCAGCTTGCATTGTGTGTGTTTGAGTGAGTAGCAACGACCTGTTGCTCTGCTGTTAATCCTACCATTAAGTTAGCTTGCCCCTTCCACACGGTGACGAGTGGATTTCTCTTTAATTACATGATAACAACAAACAAAACAAATGATTATCACTTAAGCACAATCTGTTACATTCGTCTGTGTGTGTGTACACTAGGCAATATTTTATGAGCGTGGGCGTCGAAAAGCACACAAATAAATACTTAAAATACGCACACATAGAAACGTTTGCATGTATATGTGTCTGCATAGAATAGCCCAATTCTTCAATTGCATGCACTACTATCCGCTCGCTCGCTCGCTTACTCACTCACTCTCGCGTTCACTCGCTCGCTTTCTCTCTCTATCGCTCCAGGCATTGTCAGTGTCCAGCTATGAGTAAAAGAGCGAAAGAGCGTGGGACCAACTAAAACGTAAGCGAACGCATTACGTTAATTTGCGCTCACGAGCTACATATGACGCCCGATCGGCGCTGTCGCTGACGTTGCTGCTGTCGCTTGGAGCTCGCTGGGCTGGAGTTCGGCCAGTCAGTTGTTATCGAGCGTTACTTGAAGCTGGTTGGTTGGTTGGCTGTCCACTGCCAGGCTGTGTGTTTGTTGTTAGTGTTAGTGTTTAGTATTAGTCGATTTAGTCGTGTGAGCGCGCGCTGCGAAAATCTGAGCAAACGCCACCCATTCCTCCCCTGCACCGCTCGCGTTGTTGTCGCCGCCGTCGCTGTCGCCGTCGTCTTTGCTGCCAGTTTTATTTGTGTGAGTGAGACAGTGACTACCAAAAAAAAAAAACCAACGAAATTATAAATAAAGAGGTTGCCTTTTAAATACAATTACACACAGCACACATAGACATACAGAAAGCGCGCATAAACAGTTACAGTTGAAGCTTCAGTTGTTGCTAAGCGTCGCAGCATCTGCAACAACAAAATGTTAAATTATTAATTATATATTTATGCCCACACACATACACACACACACACACAGAGTAACATATGCATATGTATTTGTTGTATACATTTCCATTGTGCTGCAGAAGCGACAAACAAACTGCTCGTTGTCTCGCGAAAAAAAGAATCTCAACTGAAAAAAAGTTTAAAATAATAAATAAATAATTTTTGTAGATAAAAACACAACGTCAACTGCAAAAGATCACGAAATGCGGTACACGCGTTGCCGTCGCCTGTTGTCGCTTGACGTTGTCGCAGACGGAAAACAAATTCACTCACACACATACACACACGCACACACAACTATTTTCACATGCACACCTACTGACATATACACACACAGGCTGCTATGTATCAGCATGCGCCGCTTGAAAAGCCACACTGGAGATTTGCACAAGTGCAAAGACAAAACGATTTCTTTGGGTTTTTTTCATCTTTGGCCTTGGCTAAAAACCGTTATATACATAATTAACAGTTAAAGTTAGTCAGCAATGTCCATACAAATGTACCATAGACATACATACAAAACGCATGCAACAGCCTACGCAAACTAAGCCGAAAGAAATGAAGAGTAAATGCCATAACTAAGAGTTAGATCTCGAGGGAAATTATCCTAAAAGAGAATGCACGAATACATACATATGTATGTGTGTTGGGCAAATTGTACATGTCAAGAGAGTAGCATTCATATATTGTGCATATGTGTTAGAGCTATGCTAAAAGAGAGCGAACATATGTGTATTTATGTTAGAGCTGTCCTCATAGAGAGCACCCAATACTTGTGTATTTGTATATGTGCAAAAAATGTCCTAAAAAGAGAGAGAACATATGCATGCATATGTGTTGTATACATATGTACGTATATGTAAATACGTTGTATTCACTCACACTTCCTTATGTTAGGGCAGTTACTATATGAAATTTGATTCAAAATTTCATTATTTAAATAAAATATATTTAAATTATATATTATAAAATTAACTCAAAGATAACTCAAAGAAATTTTGAGGAACTTATTGGGCGAACCGCAAAAGGAAAACGCCAAGAATAACAACAATAAAACATCAAATTTTTAACGATCACAAAAATAAATAAAGCAATTGATTTATAGACGAAATATAAATCAAGAATATTTCCCATTTCCAATAAAAACAAATGAGTGAGAGTGAAGTGAAATATTTATTGTAAAAATAATATAAAAATACATATACATATGCATATATATTATATACCTAGCTCAGTTTACGTCTTTATACACAGATTAATCATAAAGACCAAAAATAAAAACAACAACAAAAGACGCGGAAATGGATTATATTGTGAAAGCCTACAAGGACTGGAAATTGCATTCGCAAGTAAGTAGAAGAGAAAAGATAAACCCATATATATATGTATCTGTATATGTACAAGAGTATGTAAAGTATATATTGAATATATAATGATTCAACTAGTAAGAGCATTTCAAATATCTTCAGATAGGAGAGGAACCAGCTGGAAACTTAAGATAAACTTCAAATTCATATGTGGCCTGAGACAGAAGTAACACATTATACCCTCTTGAAACTGTTTTAATGGGTACAGGGTATACAAATTATAATATATACTATATAGAGAGATCTTTGGGGTTGAGCTAGGTTAGGTTACAAATTACATGTCTTTAAATGGTATTACATTTAATTCATTTTTCACGTAATTCGCTGAAGAAAACAGGTTGTGGAATGACTAGAAAATACCCTGTGAAACAAATAAAATGACAATATTATAGAAATAGAGCGAAAACATTGTTAGAAATTATTATTGAAATTGCCTATGCTACTAAAACGTGAATATGAATACATAGATAACTGTATGTATATATAAACTATATATCATATGTGGAATATCAACCGAGACGTAGCGCTCGGCTATAAATAAGTCTATATAAATCTAATAGATACTCAATTGCGCATAGTTTTGATTGCATTACAGGGTATTTCATGGCTTGGCAAATCCAAGTTGATGTGTTCTAGGCTAAGCTTAGGTCGAAAATGTCATCTGAGTGCAGCAAGATTAGCCAAATACTAATATTCCAAATTGCCATAAAAACGAAAACGAAAACGAATTGAGAGCAAACTCTGTGCAATCATTTTTGCCAAAAAAAAAAAAAACAATATATATATATGTATATAACACATTATATACATAATATATATATGTACATATGTACATACACATGTGTTCGTTCATAAGAGCCACAGTATGAAGTCATGGCAGTTCCTCGTGGTCGTTAGCTTTTGTGGGCTTGATATTGTGTGCATGTATGTGTGTGAATGTGGGCAACAATCATGCCAGACAAAGTCAGACTCAGATCTATTCAACACACACACACACACACACACACACACTCGTAAGAAGATTGCAGAAACTGTTGCTGAGGCCCCTGGCGAGGTGCTTAACCGCATTTAAAAATATATATTTTTTTAACCAACATCAGTTGGTGGCAAAGCAGCAACGGCAACAGCAACAGCAACAGCAGCAGCAGCAGCCGCAGCAAAGCACAAAATAATAAATAATTCTCTTGAAATACGATCGTGTCGAAATGCTCTCGCATTACCTAAGAAAAACCACTTTGAATGGAACGTTACCTTTTGGTATTTGCTGGTATTTAAGTACCCTGTAATTGTGGAGCGTAGGCTAGCTGACAGCGTGAGCTGACTATCTTTCTATCGCACTTCCATGACAGTTTTTGCTAATATCGATATTTCTATATCGATATAACTTACCCTACCTTAGTATATATACCTTTATAGCATATTATTGATCTATGCGTTTACAGGGCATCTCTTAGCTGAGCAGTCTCAACACTTTTCAAGTTTCGTAAATGCCACCAAAGCGTGCAGCATGGGTTTTGGCTACGACTGCGACTCTGACTCTGACTCTGGCTGTGCGCCGGCTGCTAGTGCGGATCGTAGCCAACGAACCAGACGATGAGTAAGTTAGCAGCCAACGGCCAACAGGCAACAGCCAACAGTCAGCAATCGCACATCTGGCCTAAAGCAACAAGTCAGCCACTCAGCCAGTCAGCAATGCGGCCAACTTGTGCGACTCTGTCTGAATTGCAAATGAGTGCAACGAGCGAATAAAGCCAAATGCATTTATGTCTCTTATGTGAGCATGTGTGTGTGTGTGTGTGTGTTGCCAGTTCTTAATATACACTGTACGCACTGTAATCGAAGAGAGTATATATGTATGTAGATATACATATATATTCCAGATGATAAAAGTCATGGGGAATATCAAATCAAAAATGATGAAAAGAGGAAAACAGTTTAGTTGCAGCTAGCTTATGCCAGCTCACCGAACAGAGTATTGATCAATTGAAAAGACTCGATTTGGAATGGATCTGGTTGTTGCTTTTGCCAGTTTTATTGCTAATTAGGCCAAAGCACATGATAAACACATAAAAACCGAAAACGCGCAAATGCAATTTGAACGTTTCTGCGTTGTTGTTGGTTCGGCTGCCTGGAATGCGTTCTATAAATATCCTTAGCCTTGGGCTGGGTGCGCACCTTCGATGGGTTCAATGCCCAAAACCTTTAAGCCAACTTGCAGCGTTAAGAACCTGGCCCTGGTCCCAGCCCTGGGCCGGTTTTTATTTCGCTTTGACCAGGTGGACGCCATTTTGAAGAGTTTTTGCCTCGTTAGAGGCCCAGAACATACAGTGAACGCTCGATGGAAGAACAGCATTTAAGGATTTGTGCTTGTGGAACGAACATCTTCGAAGTTTGCTTGACTTTTGCATTATAGTTTCTATTATTGAGTGTGTACTGTATGTACACCTGCTTAGGCCTGGCCCCAATATCCAAATGTTATCTCGCTGCTTATGCAACAACCTTTTCAGCATAATCAATCCTCCCGATATGCATGGTGCCACGGGGTATTCAGGGGTATCCCTCATAGGCTATTCGACGCTATCAAGTTAGTCAGTGCGTAAAGTGAGTCAAAACTATTTCCATGGTAATTTCTTAGCTCGACTCCGAGATAGGGGTTTTCAGGTGTGCGTCGAGTGAGTCAGTTTGAAGTGGAAAAAAGGTCATGTTAAGCGGTTTTTTTCTCTTTCTTTAGTTGAGTTTCCCAAGTTAGAGTCGCGCCTTGTGTTTCCTGTTGCAATTCCTGTTTTAACCAGTTCGCTGGGCATTATCTTGACGTATTTGTTTAATAACCAATTTAGCTATATTTAGTTTTTTTTTTTTTGTTATTATTTTTTGCTGCTTAACCGGTTTGGCGTGCTTGCAAGAGACAAAAAAAGCATTCTACAGATTACATTTGAAATACAGTGAAGCGCGCCTAAATGATCTGAAATGTGAAATATTTACATAAACTATCTGAACAATACACACAAAGAAATTATTAAATTTTACATAAATTAAATAGACCAAATTATGCCTAACTGCGTAGAACTAAAGAGATAAAGACAGACTTGAGGATTAAAAGCAAGAAATGATGCTATTATTACAATAACAATCATCTTTAATGTAAAAGATATTTCATCTGTTATACTGAAGAGTTTTAAGCGATGTTCAGTTTAGTCAGACTTTGCTGTAGCATTTTATTTGGTAGGCCTCGATATTGTTATCGAATAGAACAATCATCAAAGACATTCGAACTAATTTGGCAGTTATCATATTTTGAACCCAACTCAATCAATGGCTGCCTTGACAAGAACCGATCGAATATGAATGTGAATATGAGTGTGTAACATGAGTGTAGATGTGAATGTAGTATCAATGCCATAAACGTGTCTTTATTTGTCCTTACTTCAATTTCAAGCGATACCTTTTCCATATCCCCCTCTCTCTCTCTCCCTCAGAAATTTTTACCGTTGTTTTGGGGCACTTTGAAAATTTCGCTTTGTTTAATTATTGCCGCAATATGGATTCGACATTGGCTATAAATAAGACTCAAAGCAATCTAATCTTTGCTCTGTTCTAGTCAGCAAAAGCTGCGAAGTTTGACTTATAATTTAATCTATCTATATATACAGCGGTATATACAGTATAAGTATTTATACACACATATCTTAATATACCATATATCAACAGTATATACAGTATAAGTATTTATACACATATACATTAATATATCACCATATATCTATCAACAGTTCAAGAAATCAACGATTTTCTGCAATCTTCAGATTGAACAAAATTAAATTCTTGGCAATCATCAATCAAAAACTCAAATGAATATATATACATACAATCAATCTTCATATATATAAATATATTAATCAAGTCGTTAAGCAATTTAACCACAAATCCACAAGTACAGTAAAAACTTTATAGAAAACCTAATCAATGTCAGCTTGCTTAAGAAAATGTATTAAAGAAATTTATAAGAATTCTGAACTATGAATCAATGTATTCATCGATATCTATAGCTAGATTTATCGATCGTTAATTTCTATTAAAGTACTCAAGTTTAGTTAGTAGAGCCTTCACTGTGCACACGTCATGTCTGTCTCTCTCTCACTCTCTCTATCTCTCTCTCTTACTGTGGAAAATAACAAATAAACTGATAAACATTATTTATAATATTATTGATAGATGTATTATTCCTGCCTAAGTTCCCATAAGTCTTATATGTATATGTATGTATGTATGTATTTTACGGCCCGGTGCAAAAGGCATTCCGTTAAGAAGGAATTTATACTTGGAAATATTATAGAAGTCACGTTGACTATTTCTGCTGTTGCTGCACGTAACAGATGTCTCCAGTAATGGGTATTACGTAGTAGCATACTATGTATATAGTAGTACAACTAGTATATACTATGGAGCATGGAGCGCGCATGTGCGCTTAACTAGTGGATGACGTTGCCCTTCAATTGAGCAAACAGAAAGCTAAACACCTTAATAAACACAAACATATAGAAGAGACATGTTATGTACGCTCAGTCGTATCTGAAGAGTACTGAGAAGCCATCCATTTAATTTATCAGAAAATATGTATAAATAAACTTAATGCCCCTTAAGATTGTGGCACTTGAGTTTTTGGTTGAGGGGGCTTTACACGTTCAAGTGCAACGCGCGGACTACACAATTGATATGGCGGAACGAGTTGAGCCTGATATATAGAATGTCGGCAAAGTGATCTGATATAAGACCCCACAATTGATAGCAAACATGATGTAGCATATACACTCGGCTCGGCTCGGCTCGGCTCTACTTTGTTTCCTGGCATTACAATAGGCCGCGCAGGTGTGTCAATGCCTCAAGTACAGGTGCGCAAGTCCACTGCTCGCTGAGTAATGCTTCGACAATCTTTGTAGCAGCTCTTTATAGTAGAGACAACTCATTATCAGTTAATTAAACATGTAAGACCGAGAAGCATTAGAGATGGGAATATTACTGACTTATCCATAGTTGAAGCTTATATTCTTGATAGATGCTTAGAGATGGCCAGATAAAGATCATTGCATGAGATGACACACGAGAGCTCGTGTCACGCACACAGCTCCAGCAGAGATGCCCGCCTGAAGACCATTTACGCATTTGATCTGTAATGCGATATATAGCAACTGTATAACCTGACTCAAAACATGACAGCTCGTGTCACGCACTCTGATTTATCATAGCATGAGATATATCGATACATAATAAATGTATATGTCTATAGATAGTTATGGATAGATAGTGAAAACAAACACGAGAGAAACCCGATTTGTAGCACGAAATCTGATTCTCTACGTACTCTAGCAACCAGAAGCCCGCTCTCTTACCATTAGCGATTAAAAACCTAAGAAGCACGAACAGAACACTCTATATGTCCGTTCTCTTAGCATTCGAGATACCACAACCAAGCTCGAAGCACCAACAGTACTACTCGAGTCATGCGCTTAGCTCTAAGAAATATATATGGATAAGCATTAGAGATGGGCTAATGATGAAACAATTAAATCATCGATTTATATTGAACTACCCTTGTAAGCCCCAGCTTATAGGTTCCACTTGCTTAATTTAATACTAGATATCAGCTTTTAGTTAGCTACGAATTAGAGATGGCCTCGTGACAATAATTCTAATTCATAAACAAATACGATTTACACTTTTTATTGAATGCCAATTGAATCTGCTGTTAGATAATGCACACTTAAGATAGACACGAGAACAAAATCGTGTCACGCGCCCAGCTCTAACATAGATCTTGCCATACAGCAAAATTGGACACTATGTGTGTGTGGGTGTGTGTGTGTGTGTGTGTGTGTGTGTGTGTGTGTGTGTGTTAATAAAAACGTTCCATTTCGCAGTTGTCATGCATAATAATAATAATAACAATATCTAAATTGATATGTGCGAAGCTTTTCTTATATTTGTGTCACGTACGATTTGGTTCAGTATTTTCATTTTCGTTTTCGTTTCGCTTGTTTTTTATCAATTTGCCATTTCCTATTTTGTTAATTTTAATTAATACTAAAGATAGTGCGACGGCTAAACAGTAACAGTGACTGCCATAAAGCTTACCTCAAGTGTTACTTCAATTTGGCCTTCGTTTAATAATTTGTGTGCGCTTGCACGAATCCATAAATTTCTCACATACTTACATACACCACAAACAAACAAACAAACAAACAAACAAGCAACAACAACAGCAACAAATTTGAAATAGATTGCAAGCGATATCATTAAATTTATGGCATTTGCCATACGAATATTTATGTTAGTCACTGTTGAAAGCCAATTTGATTAGCCAACTTTATCGACTGCGACTTCAACTCTGTTATCGATCAGTTGCAATTAGCTTACACTGACCTTCGAGATTGTATCTATCACCTACGAGTATCTCTGAGGAGCTCTTGAACTTCTTTGGACCACGTCACGTCGCTTCGTCTCTCCACTGAGTCACATGCATAAATACCGTCTTGTCTGACATTTCCATTTAGCAACTCTTTCGACTGTCTAATTCGGGGCAAAATCACACGCTTGTCTTTTGATAGACACAAACAATTAGACAATAAACAATTATCACTTTCGGCACGGAGCGTGTCGTCTTGTCTGCAATCGCTGAAAAGTCCCCCTTTTCATATACCCATTGAAGGTGAACAGATATGGGGTAGATCTCTTTTGTATTCGGCATAGGTGACCTTGAAAGACATTTAAATAAGAGCTAGAGACTTGCACCAGTTTGTATTCATGTTTCGATAACTTTATCGATAACAAATTGAACACAACGTTCAGGCAAAGTTGAACTCATTAAACATTGTAGGGTATGCACTAGTCAACCTTTGTGCATTGTTTAGTTAGTTTGTGTTTATCATTTTAATTATGATTGTAATTAAAGACGAATAGATGTTTACAGAGTATCTTCTGGTCGATCGCTATTGAGTGAGGTCCATTTATTTGATTCTCTTGTGGGGGCGATTGCTCAGCAAGAGATCAGTTGCGCACAGCATGGACAATTTAAAGAGCTTTCACAGCAAATACAACATATATATAAACATCTAGACATATGTACATATATTTATAGATATCTATAGATCCGTATATATGTATCCATGTGTATAGCGAAATCCCATTGAGGGAAACCCGGCGCGTGACTAGCTTCTGCGATTTGTGTATGTCAATGACCGTTTTTTTTCTTTCCATTTGAAATCTATGCGAAATTTAGGTGAAACTGTTTTGAATTGTCGTCTGAATGGGCAGCGCTTATCAGTTGCGCTCAAATAACAGTTATTATTTACCCTACATACAGTAGAGTGCTCTCTCTTTCTCTTTCTCTCTCACACTCACTCTTGCTTTCGCTATTTTCTGTTATTGCAGAAAACAGTTTGACAACAGTTGCGACAACTCTGTTGTTGACCTTAACAGTCACAATGTAAATACATACATATGTATATGTGTATATCTCTATTATATTTTATGTATGCGTATATGTTATGTCTTGAAGGAAGTAATTGCAGTTGTGTTCTGTTAGTTGTCTTGCAATAATGCATTAATATTGCAAATTCAATATGGAGGCATCATTAATAAATAAAGTCACATGTTAATTAAAAGTCATGCCGGCAATTCGTTTCGAATAATTTCCATATGCAACCGAACGGACCAGCTGCTTTGTCTTTGTTGATTGCTGCTCGCAGCTCGCTGCTTGTCCAAACAGGTTTAAGCCTAACAACAACATATATACAATGTACACATTGAAAGGCGCTTACGTTGCTTAGCTATCACGTGAAAAAAAAAAAACAAATTACTATTCGCTCTCGTAAGCAATAAAAACAAAAACAAACGCAAATTAACATTGCACAAGACAAAAGACAATACAAACAAAATACGCGCTCAACTTTTACCATTGCAACTCTGTGAGTGCAGAAATCGATAACATTTTGAGCGTGGCTCTGCAGTAGCGATGAATCGTCGTGACACGAAGTGCCGGCAACTTAAATGGGTCACATGCAAAAACAGCGAATCGTGTTTCGTATTGAGCGTAAACAGAATTGTTCATCTCTAGTATGCTTTGGTATTTTTGGCATTCTGTCAATTGAGTGCTACGGGCACATTGACAGCCAAACACACAACGACAACAACAACTTGTAAACACGTAGTAAACGCAGCTGTAAGTCGACGGTGCTGAAAAAAAAAAACGAAAGCAAAGCAGAAAACAAGAATAATAATAAATTATTGCAAAAATAAAAAAGTGAATTCAATTAGGGAGAATGCCTGTGTTGTCTGAGTAAAATGTGTCTATAAGTCGGATTATTTGTTGCAACTGTATTAGTTTTGCTGTAGCTTTCGGTTTCGCTTGATTGCACTTACCGTTGAGAGGGAGTTCAGGTGAGTCAGGAGTGTGGGGCACACAATGAACAAATCACAGAAATTGCCTGTGCGCTATTTATATTTGTAGCAGCATACACACATATGCGTGTGTATGGGTTTGCAAGAGTAACGGTAAATCAATGACATCATAGCAATTGGTGCCAAAAAAAAAAACGAAAACAAAAACGAAAACGAAAACAAAAAACAAAAACAAAGAAACAAGTGCAATTGTAGTTAATTAATACTTTCCCCCTTTCACTTTGCAGTTTCAAGAGATCGTGCCTGATATGGATGACACCGAATTCATGTTCAACGAGAAACAATCGATACGCGACTCCTCACGCACCCTCAAGAAATATGGCAGCACCTGCTGCAACAATCTGAGAAACAATGAAATTCTCATACGACACACTGTGGAAAAGACGGATACACTGCAAGGAATTTCGCTCAAATATGGCGCAACGGTACGTAAACATCAATTATTAAGTATTGCTCAATTGCTGCTCTATGGGAGGAGTTCAATAAAAGTTATGGCGTGACATAAAGCATTGATTTCAAATGTGCATAACATTAGTATATGCGAGGGTAGTACAAGTAGTTGTGGTGAAGCAAATTCAGCCAACATCTTATGTTAAAATAGAAATATTTACTATAATATAATAAATGAAAGAGTATATAAATATATAGAAAAACGGAAAATAATATAAAATGCATTGATTTCAAATATGCATAACTTTCGTATATACGAGGGCAGTACTAACAGTTTTGTGAAAATTAAAAATATATATACAATAATGTAAAATAATATAGAATATGAATTTCCAAAAGTTAGAATAGAATAATGAACCAATAATCATATTTTATTAAGCTGAAAATTTGTCAGACTACCCTCGCATATGCAGGCATCATTTCCCCAGCCAACATTTGATTTGTAGGTGGCAAATTGCACGTGTGGCATGCGCTGCTGCAACTGGCAATGGCTTCTTCTTATTCTCGTTAACAAAGCGAACAGAGAGTATATTAGCTTAGTCTTGCAGTGCGCTTTAGAGGCTAGAGTCTTGAGAGTCGGTATATACTCGCTCATTTGTTATATACAAAGGAACATTTATGTATATTGTAGAGTTTTAAAGTTATGTCACTGTAGACCTCTATAGTTATATCAATAAAGTAAGAATAATACCGATTTTTAAATAAGTAAATTGACTATTGCATCATGAGCGAGTATTATATAGTCAGTTGCGCCCGACTGCACTGTCTGACTTGTTCGCCTTTGTTGCTGTCGCATGTCGCATGCAAATTGTAGACAATTTCAAATGTCAGCTAACTTTCAACTTTATCGATTTAATAAGTAGACGGAAAGACCCACAGTCGCTTGACATAGTTTTAGACAAATAAGATAGCAATTAGACGGAGGGAGGGAGAGAGGTAGGTAGGGAGCGCTACGAAGAGGAGCTGCTGGCTGCTGCACTGCAGCAACGGGCAACCTACGACCGCACGTCCAATTGCTTATCATTATTTGGTTTGAGTTTGGAGTCTTATCAAGGAATTGTGAGTTTAAGAGGAAATGCTGCAGCCAAATGTCATTTCTAGTATATAGATATATATATATACCTATAGTTAGATAGTTAAGAAACTGTGTCAACATTTGATCAGCTACTGCAAAGATAGAGAGAGAGAGAGAAAGAGCGAATGGGCTTATATATAAAGTGTTTAGTCTAATTTACCTGGCCAATTAATCATCATTGTGATTTTCATTTAACGAATGCGTATCGTGTCAACTCAGTCATCGATCAATCACTCAATCAATTAGCTGCCAGTTCATAAATTTGCTAATCTCTTCAGCGTATAGACTCATATATTGATAGCTTAAATATTGTTGTTTATTGAGTAGATAAATTATATAGATATATATACTATATAAATGATATATTATGTATATATATATATATATATATATATATATATTTACAATTAAATACAAATAGTTATATAAGTTATATATTATATATATTTACAATTTAAAATACAGCTGTGGTCATAAAAATAGTAGTGCGACTGAAATGTTAAATAAACAAATTTTGTGATAAGATAATATATTCAAATTGCTTGAAAAATTTAATGTTTATTACAAAATTATTTCAGTCTCACTACTATTTTTATGACCACAGCTGTATATATTGAGAGCTTAGCTATATTTGTTTGAGTAGATCAAGTGTCTATACATATATTAGTGAATATGATATTTGAGCTGAGCTGAACTGGCGTTCGTTAGTAGAGCTTTCACTGTAATTGACAGATACTTACTTAGCTATAGATTCAGTATAATATCATTGTACACAGATCGAATTACAATAAATATATATATATATATATATATATTTGTATCTTGTATTCACAGACGGAACAAATACGTCGTGTCAATCGCCTGTATGCCTCGGATAGCCTCTTTTTGCGCCAGTTCTTGCTTGTGCCCGTGGAGAAGACGTCACCCTACAATTTGCAGGCAAATGGGGCTGACCTGCTGGCCGATGCACTCGCCTCGCCGCCCACCACGCCCGATGCGAATGTGCAGCGCGAAGCATTGAACAATGCAAACAATTTGAGTCAAACAAATTGCTACAGTGGCAGTGGCAGTGGCAGTGGCAGCGGCAGCAGCAACAGCTGCAACACCAACATCTCGTCCAGCTCGTCGAGCACACGTTCCGGTCAGCTGCATAGCACACCGCGTCCATATTCCATTGCCGGGGAGCTGCTGGTGGTGCAGACCAGCGATGAGGATCCAGCTCAAATGTTGCACAATCACAATGCCACGTGCAACACCAAGCAGAGCAAGTCGCTCGACTCGGTGGCCGCAATGACGCCCGAGGAGGAGAATCGCAAGTGCATGAACGATTTCCTCAATAAGATTGACAACACGATATCCGAGTCGCGCAAATATGTCGAACGCTCCAAGGAGTAAGTGTGCAAGGTGTTCCACACCTTCAAGCAGTGCTGCCTAGCAGACAGATTGAACTATGTTATAGATATACTTGATTAGGATCAATAGTCAAGTTGATCTTGTCCTGTCTGTCCGTCAGTTTGTCTAGACTCTCCGTCAGTATGCAAAGATACCTCCCTCGCTAATTCTCTTCTTCTTGCCATCGTGTGCTGACCCTAGCTGGCAGCACTGGCTCTGAAACGAAAAAAGTCTCTTTATTCATTTAACCCTTCTCTAATCTTTTGCCCATTTAGTTTGGTGAGCAGTCAAAGTGATGCGGACATTTGCATCAGTGCCACAACGGATGTGTTTCCACAGCGTCGCAATCATCAGCTGAACAACTCCTACAAGAACAACAACCACAATAGCAACAACAACAACAACAATCGTCCGCCGCACCACCAGAGGCACAGCTCGACGGGCAGCGGGAATTCGGATACGGCGCAACTTTTGAATACGACGCAAACACGTCGAGTGCAGAACTCGTTGAAGCGCCTGGAGAAGCAGCAGGATGACTTCTTCGAGTTGTAGCAGCTGAGCGAAGCGTTGCGTAGCATTAACCGAGCGCTACGGCATTACAATTAATTAGAATTACTGCGCGAATGGGAGATATCAAGAGAGAGAAAGTGAGAGCGAGAAAGAGAGCGAAAGTTAATTTTACAAATTGTTTTTAAATCTGCGGCGCACCACGAATCGCTGCACTAAATGTAAATTATATAAATATATAAAAGTAACAAAAAAACAATACATACGTACACCTATTTACTATATACCACATATATATATAGATATGTTAAGCGCTACGCTATTTAAACCTGTACTATATATATATATATACACACAGCATGCTATCGTATAATGATATCTATGTTATATTTTGATCTTATTGTTAGTCCAACTGTTCAGCCCTTTGTAATTGCCGCCAATTTGCTTGCAAAGTCTGTTCCTTCCCAACGTCCCCCTCCCCCAAAGTCTTTTTTGTATGCGTTAGCTTTAAATGAAATGCTTACTTTTAGCTATGAGAATTATTAATCTTAATTCACACACACACACACACACACACATACACACACACACACACACACACACACACACACACACACACACACACACACACACACACACACACACACACACACACTTAGTCTTTAGTTACAACTACAATTTGGTTTACATAACTTGACTGCTCTTTGGCATAAACTGTTTGCAAAACTTTAATTGGCCGTTAAATAACTGTTAAATATATAAATGTGTTTATCTAGATATATATGCGTATATAATATATCTGTAGTTATATAGTTTATTTGTTAATTTAAATTAGTATTTCTTGTCTTTTCTATCATTTGTATTATTCCACACAGAGCTCTGTTCTCATCTATCCTAAGGCCAACTAAAATATGCAAATCATGTTGTATGAGAAGATTTTATAAATAACAAAATAAAGTAAGAATGTGTTAAAAAAAATGAATGATTTTGTTATTAATTATATTTACATATATTATATTATGTGAAGTGAACTATATCTATAGAATATGGCTTATGTAGGTTTATCTATAGATGATAGAATGATATATGATTTGATACATGTAGTTGCCCAAGGAATCAAGGTCATAATTTCAGTTTATTTTATAGTTAACTGTGTTGGTATATCTTTACTATATCATAGTGTTCGTAGGAACAATCATGAATGCGAGCGCGTTTTCTCTAGTTAAGAACTCATGGAATTTCCAGCTGACGCATGCGCAGCTGTGGTCAGTTGTCACCTGGCCAGGTGCGTTGCCTTGGCAACGGTTTGTGCCAAACAAACAAAAGCAAAACATTTGTAACAGAAAAACAACTTTTAATTATTTAGCTAAAGCATTTTGTGACCATGTCGGAGCCGGAACTGGATGCAGCTGTCATAAAGGCCACGCAGCAAAGTCTGGGCAAGTGCATCAAGAAGCCGCCGCTGACAGAGAAGCTGCTGCGTAAGCCGCCATTTCGCTACCTCATGGACATCTTTACAGGGGTAAGGCTATAGTCATGGAACTCATTCAATTAAACTCTGTACAGTTTATTAAGGAAACGGGCTGCTTTGAGGGTCTCTATACGCCGGAAGAGCAGCTTTTCGAGAACATCAATGATCGGTAAGGTATCCAGCTGAAAACGAAGAGAACCTTTGACTAACTAAATTGATTTGAATAGAAATGATAAAATGCGATTTCTGCAGAAGATGATCGATGCCACAAGTGAGTTGGGGAAATCGTGTAGACTAATACTAACTAATCCAGAGATACATTGCAGAACTTACCACGAAGCAGGATTTGAAAGTGCGCACCTCGAAAATTGTAGCCGGACATGAGCCGAAACTGACGAATGAGCTGCTTCAGGCTATGGCCAGCATAGTGGAGCAGCGTCTGGATTGGTATGATGCAGTGCAGCAAGTCTTGGCCAACGACAGCGATAAGCCAAAGCCGAAACCAGTGAAAGCAAAGGAAGGTCAAGCGAGCAGCAAACAGATCTCACCAACTGCCAAAGAGCAGCCTATGGCACGCAAGGAGAAGCGCATCTCGCCCCAAGAGCAAAAGCTGCGCAAGGCCACGGACAAGGTGAGCCAAGGAGACAAGGAGAAGAAGCCTCAACGTCGACACAAGCCCTCTCCGGAAGCGGAAGCCAAGCCCAAGCTGAGCCGGCAGAGCTCCAAGCAGAAGACTCCATCCCCAGTGAAGCCTCCAGCAAAAGTTAAACAAGCTTCAACAGACAGCGAAGCAAAGTCCATGTCGCCGGCACCAGCTGCAACTGCTCCGCCCGCTGCACCCGTCACACCTGCTGCAGATGCGCTACCACCTGTCAAGCAGCCCTCGCCTGTCGCATCACCCAAGTCTACTAACGCCCCACAGAGTCCTGCGCCCAAGACTCAACAACTAGCAGCTGAGACTGTGGAGCCGGAAAGCCGCAAATCCTCTGGGAAAAGTCGACGCTCCAGCGCCAGCCAGCGAACGTCACCGCCCGAGCCGGATGCTGCACTCGCCAACAACGAGGCTAGCGAGCAGAGCCAGGCCTCCACTGTGCCAATCTCTGACACCAACAACAATAACAACAACAACAGCAGCAACAACAGCGAAGTCAAGCGGGAAGGCACCTTTACCCGCGAGAACTCGAAGGAATCGAATGGCTTGATTCATCGTCCTCGCACCTCGCTGCGCCCACCTAGTGCACGTCCAGCCTCGGCACGGCCTGGAGCACCACGGCGTCGCAATGTAGAAATTGTGCTGCAACCGAACGATCAGATGAAGATGTCCGGCATCAGTGTGAAGCTGGAGACCTTTGGAGACTTCGATGATGATGGCGAGAATTTGGTGGTCATCGAAGATGCCAATGCGCATGACATAGACGCGGGCACAGCGCATGCCCAGTTGGATATGGATGCGCAGCAGCTAGGCCAGGGCCGCCTGGTGCAGCAGATACTCGACACGCAAAAGGAGCTGGTGGCAGCGCAGGTAAGTGAGCCAAGCAAGGAGGATGGCCAGCAAAAGACACCATCGGCAGGCACGCGTCAGAGCTCGGCAAGGCAAATGAACGATCTGCGAGATATCATACAAACCCTTACCAAGTCCGTAAATCCGCTAGGCAAGCTGTTGGACTTCATACCCGAGGACATCGATGCCATGCAGCTGGAGCTGAGTATGTGGCGCGATGCCTACACCCAAGCAGCTGCGGAGCTAAAGCGTGAGAGAAGCCTCACAGCCTCCGCCACGGAGCCCATGAAGCAGCAGCTGCTCTCCATCGAGGCCAGCATTGGCGAGTACAAAGATCTGGTCGACGAGAGTCGTCAAAAGATTCTGCAGAACAACGAGCGCCTACTCAAAATGCTGATGGAGCAATAGTATAACTACATATACATGAACAAGCTCGAACTACCCTCGTATAAGAGAATATACTAGTTTAGGATAATTCAAAGAACTGTTATAATTGCAATATCTCGGGTAAATAAATGCCGATTCCCGATTAAAGCTATAACTTTTGCAGATCGGATCTAGGTCATTGAGGACAAACTTTGACATATATAAATGTATATATATATTTAAAAGATTTCTTTTAAAAAAATAGCATATAGAAATATCGCATGTAAATTGTAAATAACAGTTCAATGGGTGGTACATTATAATCATCGTACATTATTTAAGGTCACTTAGTGTTCAAACCGAAACCAACATGCGTAAACAAGTTAAATATTTTGGGTACTTCACATCCATGCGTAAAGAAATTCACCTCTTGCTATCAGACTTGTGAGTACCCTATAAATGTATTTACAAATAAGATGCAGAATAATGCTAAGCCTCAGCTGCATCAGCTTCATCCTGTCTAATATCCGTATCCGATTTTTCTCCATCATTCTCCTTCTCTTGGCCCTTGTCTGTCTCCTGATCCTGGTCCTGGTCCTGGTCCTCATCGCCCAGCACATACTCAATAACATCGTCGATGGGAAAATTGTTGAGCAGCGCCTTTATGGAATCATTGTGAATAACCACGGTGAACAGGAGTTTGCAATATTCACGCATGCGACTACCATAGTCCAACTCGGCATAGGCTTCGCTGCCCTTGGCCAGATCATGGCCACAGTTCTCGATGACCTTGCATAGCACCGACTCCTCGGAACTGTTGGGCCAGTTATATTTCTTGAGTGTTTGCGGATCGACCAGCATATCGATGAGCTTCGCTATGTTCTCCTTCAGTTTAATATCCTCCTCAGAGAGCACCTCGCCGTTGAACTCATCGTCGCTTGAGGGCTCATCCAGATTATCCGCAATAGCAGCGGCCAAACTGGCGGCCAACGATTTACGCTGCTCCTTCTTGACAACCGGCGACACAGCCGACTGTGGCTTATCCTTGGACTCGGCCTTGACATCGCCGTCTTCGGTCGTCGGCTCGGCTGTGCTGGCTGCACCCTCCAAGGGCAGAATGGTGTAGACCTCGTTCTCGAGCACAATGGTCTGCGCATTTCCATCACCCTCATCCACCAAAAACTCACGCACCACGACTCCATTGTCATCCGTTTTGCTGGAGATGAGCGAGCCAGCTGATGTATTGGCAGCCGGCGTTTCCTTATCCTGGTCTTTCTCTCCATTAACTTCCTCATCTTCATCCTCCTCTACCACGACAAGGGGTGTCTTTTTGTTAGCTTTGCGTTTAGCTGGTGGCTCTGTGCCGAAAATATCATCTGGATCGCACTCGTGCACGTTGCGTATGTGATTACGAAGCGTCTCAGTGCTGTCGAAGTTCTTGTCACAGATCGCACAGTCCGTGCGCTCGATTACCTTGGCCGTACGTTTAGCCCGAGTCGGCTTTACAGCTGTATTCCACAATTAATCAAAATTAATAAACTAAATATATTGTAGGCTATGGAATCAGGAAACTTACGCGAATGATCGCCAGCGTCCATGTGCTCCTTGAGCAGTGCGCTGGTGCGGAAGCTTCGCGTGCACTCAGTACAGGCAAACGAGGGGCGTTTCTGACGCGAATGCTCCTTGACATGGCGCTCAAGTCTGTTTTAAGAGTACAAAGTCTCAAGTACGGAGAAGAGATATAGATTGTGTCACACTTACTGTTTCTCCGTCTTAAACTTTTGAATGCACAAGGAGCAGGAGTAGGGACGCAGATGCGTCTTGGAATGCGTGCGTAGCTGTGTGGCCTGTATAAAGCTTTTACCACACTCATTGCACTTGTGTGGACGCTCGCCCGTGTGCCGCTTCATGTGCCGATTGAGCACCTCCTTGACGGCAAAGGATTGACTGCACTGCATATACAAAAGGACAAATAGAATTAGCTAGGATTATCAGGCTCCAAGCAGCAATAGGTGCATACCACTGTGCAAGTATAGGGTTTCTCGCCCGTATGATAGCGACGATGTTTCTTAAGCGCTACCAAAGCCGAAAACTTTTTGTCGCACAAATCGCAATCGAATGGCTTCTCGCCAGTATGTGTGCGTATGTGAATGCTGCAAGAATTAAAAAGGAATAAGCAATTACGCCGAGCAGCATTCAAGGTATCAGGGCTACTCACTTAAGCGTGGACAGACTGTAGAAGCAGTTCTTGCACACGTGGCACATGTACTCCGGCTTCTTCACTACCTGGGTGCCCAGATGCTGCTTAAGATGGGCGCGCAAATTGTCTAAGCGATAGAAGACACGATCGCACACCTTGCAGCTCATGGTATCGTTCTCGTTCGCCGAGCACGACGAATACTTCTGATGACGCTTCAGATGATACGAGCGCGTAAAGTCCTTGCCACAGATCTTGCAGGCAAAAGGCTTGCCTCTGGATTGATGCTGCTGCTCGTGCAGCTTCAGCAGCGCCGAGCTTCGTAGCTTTGCATTACAAATGGAGCATGGAAAATCGTTGAACTCCGAGTGTGTGATGAAAATGTGTCGCTCATAGCTCGTCTGTGTTTTGAATGACTTGGGACAGTCGGGGCAGTTGATGTGGCCCAGCTAGAAAGGAGATAACAGAGATTAGAGAGTTCAGTTAGATTCGGAATGAGATTTTAGTTACATGAAAGGTATCGTAGCTTTCGCTGCAACAGAAACAGATGTCCTTCTTCTCCATAACCACGGCATCGCGTTCAATCTTGTCCAGGTTCTTTAGCATGTCCGCCTTGCGCAGATGATAGCCACTGTCGTAGCGACAGAACTCCAAGTGCTTTTTCAGACTCTTGACGCGACGGAATGTCTTGTAGCACTTGCCGCACACGTGCTCGACCATTTCTTTGAGCTCGTTGTTGTTGTTGTTGCTGTTGCTGTTGCTACTCTTGCGCTTTGCACCGCTTGCACCTCCGCCCAGCCCATCGTCGTCATCATCATCATCATCATCATCATCGTCGTCTTCATCATCATCATCATCGACGCCAGACACTACAAACTCTTCGCCATTCTCTTTGGCAGCATCTCCGAGCTCAACATCATCGTCGGCCAGTATGAAGTCAATGGTGTCGTCATCCTCGACAACCACAACGCTCGTCGTGTTGTCCGCTTTGCTGTTCTCACTTTTGATGGCCTGCAGCACATAGTGATCCATTTTCTTCTTCTTGCTGGGCGACGTCTTTATCTTGGCCGTTTCCATTGTTGCGGCAGAGGGCGCAAGTCGCTTCTCATTTAATATCTTAACACCTGGGCTAACAGTTTTGGGCGTGGCACGTTTCTCGCCGCCTTTCGAGCTGCTTTGAGCTTCATCGTTGTTGAGTATCTTGATGCTGGTGCGCTTCTCCTGCTTGGGGCGAGCAGCCTTTGCAGCCACATCGTTGAGCAGCTTCATGCGTGTGCCAGTGCGTTTCACCTTCAGCGAAACCATTTTCTCCACGTCCATTACTCTGATGACGGGTGTGTTGGCAGGGTCTGCCGTGGCGGAGTCTTTGCTGGCGCTCATTGTCGTTGCCTGCTGATAGATATACAGGACACCAAGGATCAGTGAGGTTGCGTAAGTTAGCCTACTTTCAGGCTCGTGATTTATTTTGAATCGATCACTTTGCCAGAGCGTCACGTCAGCAACGCCTAGAAGCAGCGCACAATAAAAATGGCGGCTAGCTGGCGATCGACTGAGAGAGCGAGCGAGAGCACGCTACTTGCCTTACGACAAAAAGAAAAAAAGAAACGCAACAAGTTCTCTCGCTCTGTGACTGTTCGTGAAAAATATATTTAGGGTTGAAAATAATTCGAATATAAGATTTTGAAAATTGTTGCATACTTTTCAATATTGAATATTTTTGTTGCCGGCTTTAAAGGAATTCCGTTTAGAACTTTGATAATTTGCCCACGATTCAATGCCAATTTGCAGATTTAATTTTGATTTTATTTTACATTTGCGTTACACACACGCATACACACACACACAAACACGGCAGTGTAGTTTCTCTAATTAAATGTGAAACTTGCGTCAATGAAAGTCATACGTCGTCTGAAGTCGTCGATGTGATCGACTGTAACGAGATGCAACAGATGTATGGGGAAAACTGTTGGCGAGAGCGAGAGGGCTAGCGTTGGTTTGTTATTTACTCGCATGTCTATGTTATTCGCACTGACTGGAAACGATGGCTTTACGCAATTCAAATTGTTATAAAATTTTTAATTAAAGATAAAAACCTTTGACAAATTTTTCGTACGTTTATTTAACTTAACTCACTCACAGTTTACAGATCGTGCAAAGGCACGTAAGCGTACACAATGGCGTTAGCGTCTGACTATTCACAATATTCGTAGACAGACAAACAGCTGTGCCCAAATAAGTGTGACCAGACTTGATATTATTGTTGGCGCATTCTTAATTTATTACTCGCTCGAAGTGTAAATATTGTTTTAATTTTTAATATTTATTAAACTGGTTAAAATATTTCAATTCAATGCTTAAAAAGTATTGACTTGTGACTTCAATATATTTTGAAGCGTAAATGTTCGATAACATTGTTAGTAAACTCATCGATAGCTATCGCTAATTTGCCATTCGTATTGCTGCTAGCTACAAAAATTGAAGTAAATTTGTGTAAATATTAAAGAGAGACTTTAGTAAAATATTTATAATCTTTGTAGACATAATGGCTGGCTTATTTGATTCTGCACATACCGAAGGCCCCGGCTTTGTAGGCATACGTTTCTGTCAAGAATGCAACAACATGCTGTATCCTAAGGAAGACAAGGATAACAAAACTTTGATGTACGCCTGCCGCAATTGCGATTATAAACAAGAAGCCGACTCCAATTGCATATATGTGAACAAGATTATGCACGAAATCGACGAACTGACGCACATTGTGCCCGATGTGATATCCGATCCGACTCTGCCGCGCACTGAAGACCACGCTTGCCCTAAATGCTCGCATCGTGAAGCCGTTTTCTTCCAGGCACAAACCCGGCGTGCCGAAGAGGAGATGCGACTGTACTATGTGTGCACCAATCAGAACTGCACGCATCGCTGGACAGAATAACAGTGGAAACGGAAATGGCAACTCCATCTACGACTGCCGGCATTGGCTATATTCACACGCGTAACTCTAAGTACATAATAAACTTTGTAATTTAAGTATTTTTGAGAGCTTATATTGTAAATGCAACCGCAAATATTTCTCATTCACAAATCATGATCGAGAGAGGGCGAGCGAGAAAATGAGAGCGGAACACGCTCTCGCATGCAAATTGCTAAGCGCATCGCTCATCTCAGTGACAAAAATTTCAATATCTATCAAACATATATGAAACGAAAACAAAGAATCAAGCAATTTAATTAAACAAGTTTCTTGTATGAATTTCTGAGCCGTTGCTCGAGCAGATCAAACGACAGTTGAACGTTAGAACTTGAAGCGACGTGTTGGCGAGCCTAACATGAGAATAGAAGCAATATAAGCGTAAAAAACTAAATTTCGATCATGGCAAAAACAAATGAAACAACGGCCGAGACGGAGCCCAAGTTGACTTATATGCAAAAACTATGGCGCTATCGTCGTTATCTGGTGATCGAACCGTTCTTCTTCTTCTACTTCATGGCATCCGTGTTCAACCAGGTGGCCATGGCGAACTTCCCACTGGAGAAGGCGTGTCGTGTCAACCTGGGCTACAACAAAGCCACCTGCATGGCCATGCTGGATAAATCGGAACTGGGCATCGACTGCGATGACCTTAACTTCGAGAACACGACCAGTGGCGCCTCCATGGAGCAGACTCTGCTGGGCGTCTATTCGACAGGCTTCAATTATACGGTCTGCAAGGCCGAAGTGGAGGTGCAGAAGCTGTCCGCAGATGTTTCGGGAAAACGTGCACCCATAGGTAAATCTCACACATCTATATTTATCTTAACGATTTAGCCAATTAGGTAGTCTAAGCAAGTACAACCAGTTTTACCTGCGATTCGCATAGTTTTAATCATATTTTCAGGTTCTGCTTTTTATTATTATTATTTTTATATAAAATTAGCATTCAATACGCATATAAGTATATTGTATATCTTTGTTCCGTACCCATTTAAGTATACTCATTGTGTATGTATGTAAGTATGTATGTATAGCTGCGGTCAGCAAAATAGTTGTGCAAGTGAAATGTTGGACAGCAAAATTTTGTGATAAACATAATATTTTGAAAACAATTTTAATTTACATATGTAAATATATATGTTAGTTTTGATGCACGTTTCTAAAAATTATGCTGTCCAATATTTCACTCACCTACTATTTTTCTGATCGCAGTGTGGATGGTTAGGAATTCCTCATACAGAATTTAATTCGATTTTGATTTCTCACAAATTCTCGACATTCTTTTCGCTTACATAAATTTTAATCGCACGCTTAAATTTTAAGCTCTGTGCTTAACTATTCAATCATTGGCAAAATCGTTCTCCAAAAACCGGTTCGTTACACAGCTTTGCTTCTATTTATATATTTTTTTTTTGGCTTTTTTTTAACCTTAACGTGTTTGTCATTGCCAAGGCAACAGAAATTGCTATTAGAAATTGATAAAGGTTTTTTTCTAATTTTTTTTAAAATCATTTGATTAAATGACAATAAAACATTTATTGACAACTATTGCATCATCAATGCAGCAGAAGAATAAAAAAAAAAAACAAAAAAAAGTAAACAATTTAATTTACCTTGGGCATTGTGCAGCTATTAAATGCGAGTTTCAATTCGCATTTCTATGTCTCTCAGTACACATTTGTTTGAGAAGAAGTAGAGACAGCCGGGAGTATGTCCATCGGGTTACTCACATTTGATTGACTGAATGCTCTAACAGACAGTACAATGATTATCTGATGAAATATGTAACTTCTCTGTGATACTCTATATCAACATTATGGTGGTGGATGTTGATACTATGATATATCATGATGGCTTATCTGTCGATTTGATTGACGCTGAGAGAGTGTATTACGATTCGATCATGGAATATGTACTAGGTAAACGATGATATCGACAATACTATGATAAATGATAATAGTTAATCTGTTTCTTCGAATTTAAAAATATCTGATTATATCTGTACATTGGGGAGCTGTCAACTACCCATAATACTTTATAAGACTCCTTGTAAGAGACTATAAACGAGGACTATTGTATATTAAGTATATACTCTCGTTCTGCATCGTGGAAGTGTCTAGAGGTAGATCTCTTGATGTGTTTCCAGATATCTATCAACGTATAATATTAAGATCATTCTTATTAAGTCTGAATACCCTATCTTATCTATCCAATAGCCGCCATATTTCCATTGATTGTGCTGCTCTTCGCCGGAGGCTGGTCGGACAGATACAACAAGCGCAAGCCATGCATGATTATTCCTATCGTGGGCGAAGCCTTATCGTTCACCTGTAAGTGGGCCATGAATCTGGTTTAATGAGGAGACTAGATTAAATGTGGAGTACTTTGTAGGTCTGCTCATTTCGGCTATTTTCTTTGATAGTCTGCCGATGGAGTTTGGCATGTATCTGGAAGCGATTGTGCCTGCGGTCTGTGGTGGTTTGACCTTCTGCCTGATGGCTATCTATAGCTATATGACGATAGCCACGCCCGAGGAGGATCGAGTCTTTCGGTTTGGCATCTTTGCTATGTTTGTGACCGGAGCTCCCTTTTTGGGCGCCGTCAGTGGATTTCTGTTCAATACATTTGGCTACATAAGTGGGTTATACAAGCTTTCTTCCATACCCTTTCGTTTGCTTATCTCTCTTTCTTTCAGTTTCGTTTGCCTCCGCTGTTGTTTTTCAAATTATTGCCATCCTATATATAATCTTCTTCATCAAGGAGATCAAGCCAAAGCCCAAGAAATCAGAGGAAACGACGGCTAACGCGCTGGAGGTTCATGCTGCAGATAATATGGCCTATGAGCGAACAAACTTGGATGAGCTGCCTGTTAACAAGAATGTTAACTTTCAATTGACGCCACAGCTGGAGCCACCTAAAGTGGAGCCACCGCCTGTGCCAGTTGTGAAACGATCGCTATTGAAGGAACTTTTTGATCCCACCCTAGTGATGGACTGCCTACGATTTCCTTTGATCAAACGTAAGAATAATGGACGCCTTCTATTGATTCTGCTCATTCTGGCCTACTTTCTAACCCTGGGCCCTGGCTCGGGTGAGAATGACTATTGGTATCGTTTCACGCTGAAGAAGTTGAACTGGAATGGCAACGACTTCTCAATTTTTCTGACCATCAGTGGGCTGGCGGCTCTCTTGGGTACCTTCATAGGCACGGCCATACTTAGCAAACTGCTCAAGTTCTCGGATCCCTCTATTGGCATACTCTCGGCTCTGGCCATTGTCTGCTCGCGTGTGCTGTTTGTATGTAAATCTGGACTTAACCAAATATAAATAATATGAAAATCAAATATGATCTAATCAAAATTTGATTTCTTTTAGGCCTTTGCCTCTGACACCACCTCGTTCTATATGGCCAGCGTCGTGGACATGTTTGTCAGTCTACGCGTCATTGCCATCAAAACCATTGGTAGCAGCATTGTGGAGGGAGATGAGCTAAGTGAGCTTCTATACAATGGATTTTCTATGTTTGTGCTATCTCTATTATATACTGCTTATAGGCAAAATGTATTCCATATTTGGTATAAGCGAACCAATTGGCCAATTCATATTTCCCCCCATCTTCAGTATAATCTACAAAAATACTGTGGACACATTTCCAGGTGCCTTCTTTCTGTTTGGCGAAATCTTCTACGTGCCCAATGTTCTGGTCTTTGTGTAAGTTTTTTATTAACTGTTTAGATATTGTCTCTAATCTGTTCTTTTCTTGTAGCCTTTGCTATTTCGTGCTGCGTCGTCGGAAGGCCAAAGAGCAAAAGAATTCCGTGGAACTGGCTCAAAATAACGAAGGCAATGGCCAGGCGAATGCCGCCAATGGCACAGAGATTACTAGTCTATGAACCAATTAAAAGTACTCTATTCGAATGTACATACGCTACCTTTTCTACACAGATTGATATAGTCAGGTTCTATATATAACTTTATATGTAAACCATTCTCTGGATTTGAGGTTTTATTTCGCTTAAGGGAGTTAGGCTGAGCTAAGCCCACTTCTTTGCTGCTGGGCAAAGGAATTACTCGGCGTGTAATTGCAATAAAAACAACTTACGAGGGAGTTTTTTGAGTTTTGATAGACTATAAGCTACCCTGCATACATATATGCATATAATAAGAAAATGTTTTCAATAGGTATAAACCTAGCAAGTTGTGATTTGGTTCCTATGCACAGTTGCATGGGGTTCAGGGTACTTGGTCGTCGGTCGGGCACTCCAGACGGCCTTAATGACTGTTGGAGTGATCTGATAAGAAAAAAGGAAGATACAAAAATAGAAAAAACTTGCAATATTCAACCCAAATTTAAGCCCTCGTGAATTCCATCTGTGGACGATATCCGTATGATCTAGTTGAACTCATGATCTAGTTGAAACCATAAAGAAAAACGTAATTCAACTTCTACTGACTGTTGCGACAAACTGCCCGTAATGTTTCTATTCTCAAAGCTTACAGGGTATTAGAAAACAGATGGTGTAACCCTTCTTTCACTTCGTCTTCCACTACTGGCTGTTGTTTCGACAACATGTAGCGAGGATTCCAATCAGCAAATGCATTGAATTTGATCAGCCAGCCGAAGTAGTGGTGGTGGTGGGCGTGGCTCAACTGGGTGCTAAATGCTGCCTTGGCCACGCATGGGAAACAATTGGCAACTAATAATCAAAGTTAATCTGCATCTGCCTCGAGTGGCCCCAACCCCAGTTGTCCTTTTTGGTAGCCACTTTTACAGCCATGAAAAGGATTTTCAGGAAATTGCACTTTGCTCCCTTGCTTATAAAAGCCGTTGTGTGAGCCACGAAAGGCTCAGACGTTGCCGCAGCCTCGTTGCGTGTGGTTTGGCCAGAATCATCTTCGGAGTTCCAGGCAAGTGTGAAACTTTCTAATTAACAAATTGCTGAAATAGTTCACAAGTGTCGAAAAAATTCGGTTGAACTCTTCTTGAGTTACAAAAATATTAGCTCAAATATTTTTTAAAGTTTTTCAAATTTTTAATTTAATTTAAGGACTTATTAAAGTTTGAATTTGAGCTAAAAACTGTCCTCATGTAAAATAAATATAAATAAATATTTACATTTTGTGGAAAAATATCTGTGATAAAAACTGAAATGGAGATGAAAGAACATCTCCAGGAACTCTACAAAATATAGACTTATCTTAAATCCAACTGTATACCTATTTATGCATCTATATACCCCTAGAAAGATTATCTATCTTTCTAGCTTATGTATGTCTTATTTAACTAAATATTTAAATATCTATCTGTCTATCAATCCATTCAGGGTCTATCGAGCTAGAATTGTATTTGATAATATAATATTTTCTGATTTATTTCTATCTCCCTTTCGTTTTGTCTTCTTTAGACCCTGAATCATGTTGCGCTTGCTGCTGTTACCGCTGTTTCTCTTCACCCTCTCGATGGCCTGCATGGGCCAGACTTTCCAATACTCCCGCGGGTGGACCAATGGCAAACGGGCTTCTCCCTCGGCTTTGTTTAGCAGTGGCCACAATCTGGGACTGATGGATGTCTTTGAAATGCAGGAGAAGCCCGGCGATATCAAACTAGAACGGTAAGTGAATGGTTTACTGATTGTTCTATTTATTGATTCTTCTTCTTCTTCTTCGTGAGTAGTTGCTTGATGCAGTTGCAGCACATGGCGGGCAACGCCCTGATGCATCGCTCCTTTGCCAACGGATTGGCCTACAGTGGCAACAGACCCGATCAGACAGATCTCAATATTCATGACAACAACAGACCCAGTGCTAGTGGCAACCACAATGACAACAATCCATTGTATCCCAGAGTCAATCAGCATCAATCTAACGAGCTCTACGAAACAGTGGCTGATCCAGTGGTGCCCACCGACTTTGGGAAGCATTAAGCCAAGAGCGAAGTTGAAAACACAATCTATTGATGAATTATTATCGTTAACATTCTTATTATTATTATAATTATTATTATTATTATTGTTATTCATATTGTTATTAGCAAAAAATGCTACAAAAATATATAAAAAAAGATATAGATAAAATGAAAATGACAGTTTATACCTAATACCGAATAGCGAATGCCATTCGAATGACTGCCTTTTCCACATCAAAAATGACTTTCCCGGTTTTCAAACTGTTATAAATCAATGCAGATTATAAAAAGTGCATACATACACTTAAAACTAGCCTTAATCGTTGATCATAAATATATCCATAAAATTAAAATTACCATTGAATCACGAAGAGTGCCTCGCACCCAGGATTAAATTGAATCGCTCTTAAAATACAAAATCTGCTTGATTCTTGCCTTGGCTAACTAGATTCACATATCGTGGTGACTTTCCACGCGACTGTGCGAGGTGGCTTCTTCGTAGCGACGCCGCTGTGTTCACGCTCTGCTGCCTTGACTCACCTCTGCTGTTGCAGATTGGATTTACTGTGGTGGAGTATGCATCTCGTCGCTGCGATGTGCCGAGTGAGGGTATTTGTCTGCATGTGTGTGTGTGGGCATACGTGTGTGTGCACTTAATTTAACTTAAGTTAACCTAGGTCTAATGGGCTGGGTGTGATTCTACCCAAATTCATTCATTCAATGAATAACTAATAAAGTATTATTGAATGACCATAAAATCTGGTATAATGGGCAAATTAATGACGAGCATTAAATATGTTTAAGAGCTATCAGCCGAAAATATTTCCGATTGACATCAAGGATCGTGATTTAGAGAGCGAGAGAGGTCGAGAGCGGAATACACTCGCTCACGCATTTCGCATTTCACAGTAACATAAATTCCAATATCTATCAAACAGATATGAAACGAAAACAAGGAATCAAGCAGTTTAATTAAACAAGTTTCTTGTACGAATTTCTAAGCCGTAGCTCGAGCTGATTAAAACGACAGTTGGAAGCTAGAGCTGGGCGCGACGTGTTGCGACCTTCACATTTCACATTTCACTTCACTCAAGCATGGCGAAAATGGCCCAAGTTGAATTATTGGCAAAAAGTACGGCGCTATCGTCGCTATCTGGTGATCAACCATGGTTTACCAGGTGGCCGTGGCAGTGTCTATTTTGATCATATCAAATCTCGATATTATCGAATTTGAACCTTATAATCAGAGGTCTTTCTCAAGAGACACTCAAAACTAAGCCAACTACATTACTTTCTGATTCTATCTTATCTTATCTATCCAATAGCCGCCATATTTCCATTAATTGTGCTGCTCTTCGCCGGAGGCTGGTCGGACAGATACAACAAGCGCAAGCCATGCATGATTATTCCTATCGTGGGCGAAGCCTTATCGTTCACCTGTAAGTGGGCCATGAATCTGGTTTAATGAGGAGACTAGATTAAATGTGGAGTACTTTGTAGGTCTGCTCATTTCGGCTATTTTCTTTGATAGTCTGCCGATGGAGTTTGGCATGTATCTGGAAGCGATTGTGCCTGCGGTCTGTGGTGGTTTGACCTTCTGCCTGATGGCTATCTATAGCTATATGACGATAGCCACGCCCGAGGAGGATCGAGTCTTTCGGTTTGGCATCTTTGCTATGTTTGTGACCGGAGCTCCCTTTTTGGGCGCCGTCAGTGGATTTCTGTTCAATACATTTGGCTACATAAGTGGGTTATACAAGCTTTCTTCCATACCCTTTCGTTTGCTTATCTCTCTTTCTTTCAGTTTCGTTTGCCTCCGCTGTTGTTTTTCAAATTATTGCCATCCTATATATAATCTTCTTCATCAAGGAGATCAAGCCAAAGCCCAAGAAATCAGAGGAAACGACGGCTAACGCGCTGGAGGTTCATGCTGCAGATAATATGGCCTATGAGCGAACAAACTTGGATGAGCTGCCTGTTAACAAGAATGTTAACTTTCAATTGACGCCACAGCTGGAGCCACCTAAAGTGGAGCCACCGCCTGTGCCAGTTGTGAAACGATCGCTATTGAAGGAACTTTTTGATCCCACCCTAGTGATGGACTGCCTACGATTTCCTTTGATCAAACGTAAGAATAATGGACGCCTTCTATTGATTCTGCTCATTCTGGCCTACTTTCTAACCCTGGGCCCTGGCTCGGGTCAGAATGACTATTGGTATCGTTTCACGCTGAAGAAGTTGAACTGGAATGGCAACGACTTCTCAATTTTTCTGACCATCAGTGGGCTGGCGGCTCTCTTGGGTACCTTCATAGGCACGGCCATACTTAGCAAACTGCTCAAGTTCTCGGATCCCTCTATTGGCATACTCTCGGCTCTGGCCATTGTCTGCTCGCGTGTGCTGTTTGTATGTAAATCTGGACTTAACCAAATATAAATAATATGAAAATCAAATATGATTTAATCAAAATTTGATTTCTTTCAGGCCTTTGCCTCTGACACCACCTCGTTCTATATGGCCAGCGTCGTGGACATGTTTGTCAGTCTACGCGTCATTGCCATCAAAACCATTGGTAGCAGCATTGTGGAGGGAGATGAGCTAAGTGAGCTTCTATACAATGGATTTTCTATGTTTGTGCTATCTCTATTATATACTGCTTATAGGCAAAATGTATTCCATATTTGGTATAAGCGAACCAATTGGCCAATTCATATTTCCCCCCATCTTCAGTATAATCTACAAAAATACTGTGGACACATTTCCAGGTGCCTTCTTTCTGTTTGGCGAAATCTTCTACGTGCCCAATGTTCTGGTCTTTGTGTAAGTTTTTTATTAACTGTTTAGATATTGTCTCTAATCTGTTCTTTTCTTGTAGCCTTTGCTATTTCGTGCTGCGTCGTCGGAAGGCCAAAGAGCAAAAGAATTCCGTGGAACTGGCTCAAAATAACGAAGGCAATGGCCAGGCGAATGCCGCCAATGGCACAGAGATTACTAGTCTATGAACC
The DNA here is from genome assembly GCA_035045945.1 of Drosophila anceps. Taxonomy (NCBI): domain Eukaryota; kingdom Metazoa; phylum Arthropoda; class Insecta; order Diptera; family Drosophilidae; genus Drosophila; species Drosophila anceps. The sequence continues at coordinate 552,181 of JAWNON010000225.1, read as the reverse complement.
AATTAAAAGTACTCTATTCGAATGTACATACGCTACCTTTTCTACACAGATTGATATAGTCAGGTTCTATATATAACTTTATATGTAAACCATTCTCTGGATTTGAGGTTTTATTTCGCTTAAGGGAGTTAGGCTGAGCTAAGCCCACTTCTTTGCTGCTGGGCAAAGGAATTACTCGGCGTGTAATTGCAATAAAAACAACTTACGAGGGAGTTTTTTGAGTTTTGATAGACTATAAGCTACCCTGCATACATATATGCATATAATAAGGAAATGTTTTCAATAGGTATAAACCTAGCAAGTTGTGATTTGGTTCCTATGCACAGTTGCATGGGGTTCAGGGTACTTGGTCGTCGGTCGGGCACTCCAGACGGCCTTAATGACTGTTGGAGTGATCTGATAAGAAAAAAAGAAGATACAAAAATAGAAAAAACTTGCAATATTCAACCCAAATTTAAGCCCTCGTGAATTCCATCTGTGGACGATATCCGTATGATCTAGTTGAACTCATGATCTAGTTGAAACCATAAAGAAAAACGTAATTCAACTTCTACTGACTGTTGCGACAAACTGCCCGTAATGTTTCTATTCTCAAAGCTTACAGGGTATTAGAAAACAGATGGTGTAACCCTTCTTTCACTTCGTCTTCCACTACTGGCTGTTGTTTCGACAACATGTAGCGAGGATTCCAATCAGCAAATGCATTGAATTTGATCAGCCAGCCGAAGTAGTGGTGGTGGTGGGCGTGGCTCAACTGGGTGCTAAATGCTGCCTTGGCCACGCATGGGAAACAATTGGCAACTAATAATCAAAGTTAATCTGCATCTGCCTCGAGTGGCCCCAACCCCAGTTGTCCTTTTTGGTAGCCACTTTTACAGCCATGAAAAGGATTTTCAGGAAATTGCACTTTGCTCCCTTGCTTATAAAAGCCGTTGTGTGAGCCACGAAAGGCTCAGACGTTGCCGCAGCCTCGTTGCGTGTGGTTTGGCCAGAATCATCTTCGGAGTTCCAGGCAAGTGTGAAACTTTCTAATTAACAAATTGCTGAAATAGTTCACAAGTGTCGAAAAAATTCGGTTGAACTCTTCTTGAGTTACAAAAATATTAGCTCAAATATTTTTTAAAGTTTTTCAAATTTTTAATTTAATTTAAGGACTTATTAAAGTTTGAATTTGAGCTAAAAACTGTCCTCATGTAAAATAAATATAAATAAATATTTACATTTTGTGGAAAAATATCTGTGATAAAAAGTGAAATGGAGATGAAAGAACATCTCCAGGAACTCTACAAAATATAGACTTATCTTAAATCCAACTGTATACCTATTTATGCATCTATATACCCCTAGAAAGATTATCTATCTTTCTAGCTTATGTATGTCTTATTTAACTAAATATTTAAATATCTATCTGTCTATCAATCCATTCAGGGTCTATCGAGCTAGAATTGTATTTGATAATATAATATTTTCTGATTTATTTCTATCTCCCTTTCGTTTTGTCTTCTTTAGACCCTGAATCATGTTGCGCTTGCTGCTGTTACCGCTGTTTCTCTTCACCCTCTCGATGGCCTGCATGGGCCAGACTTTCCAATACTCCCGCGGGTGGACCAATGGCAAACGGGCTTCTCCCTCGGCTTTGTTTAGCAGTGGCCACAATCTGGGACTGATGGATGTCTTTGAAATGCAGGAGAAGCCCGGCGATATCAAACTAGAACGGTAAGTGAATGGTTTACTGATTGATCTATTTATTGATTCTTCTTCTTCTTCTTCGTGAGTAGTTGCTTGATGCAGTTGCAGCACATGGCGGGCAACGCCCTGATGCATCGCTCCTTTGCCAACGGATTGGCCTACAGTGGCAACAGACCCGATCAGACAGATCTCAATATTCATGACAACAACAGACCCAGTGCTAGTGGCAACCACAATGACAACAATCCATTGTATCCCAGAGTCAATCAGCATCAATCTAACGAGGTCTACGAAGCAGTGGCTGATCCAGTGGTGCCCACCGACTTTGGGAAGCATTAAGACAAGAGCGAAGTTGAAAACACAATCTATTGATGAATTATTATCGTTAACATTCTTATTATTATATATATTGTAATTAGCAAAAAATGCTACAAAAATAAATAAAACGCTCTAGTTGACTCGAGACTGCTCGACATGGAGATCCTCTGAACCCTGCGAAGCGCTGATATTCCAAAAATTCTATGCTTATTTAAGATATACAAATAGATATGTATTACAATAAGTATTATTTGAGATTTATAGATGAAAGCTGTATACAGACAAAAAGTTAAAATAAAAAGAAATGAAGGAACTAATAAATTAATGTATTAGAAGTAGTTATGGTAGTCAATATGAAAATATTTTTACTTACTTATCATGCATATTATTAACAATCCATATCATATAATATCATAACTTAACATATAAAAATTCTTGTATTTACAGTTACAACTTACTGACGCAAGAGCAAAGCGTTGATGCCACATTGCATGCATTAGGAACATTTTGAATACTTGCAGATAAAAAGGATAAAAGTGATAATAAAAATAAAAAAAAAAATAGCATTGCCGCTTCAATGGTTTCTAGTAGACCCTTTTATCCTTGGTTGCATCATACCAAGGATATAGTCCTGAAAACCTAAAGGATCAAACTCCTGGTCCAACAATATGAATGTTTTTCTTTCAGCAGACAGCTGTAAATTAGCTGTTCTCTATAAAATGGTTTCCAGTCGATCTATATACGCTTGGTTATACCATACCAAGGACATATTCCTGGAAACCTATAGGATCATATTACTGGTCCACAAATATGAATGTTTTATTTTTCTTTTAGCAGACCTTTCAAATGAGCCCCTTCCACCCCTACTGATTCCTAGTTGACCCACATATCCTTGGTGATCAATACTAAGGCTATAGTCCTGGAAATCTAAAGGACTAAATTGTCCACAAATATGTATGCTTTCCATTTAGCCGACCTTTTATGCTGTTTATGCGAAATTCGCATTGAATTTCTCCAGAAAATGATTTTACAAAATGTAGTTGCATAGCATTAGGGGCAGCCGTTGCAACGCTTAAATCGCTAAATTTGCATGTTAAATCAGATGAACTACCAGGCGCACAGAACCAAGTAGAAGGTTGCTTAATATTATTTTACATTGAGTTAATCTTGCACTTTTGTTTGACCTTGGGTTTACATAGCAATGTTAACTTGAGTTAACATAATAATGTTAACAAGCCTTGTGGCGTTTATTCTTTTAATTTGCATTCTAAATCAGCTAAAGTACCAGGCGCACAGAAATGAGTAGAAGGTTGCTGAGTATTATTTTACATTGACTCAAACTTTTGTTAACCTTGGGTTAATAAACCAATTTTAGCTCAAGACGCGCTGCGGCTCTAAGTCGGTAAACTAACATGTAAAATCAGCTGAAATACCAGGCGCACAGAAATGAGTAGAAGGTTGCTGAGTATTATTTTACATTGAGTTAACATTTTGTTTAACCTTGGGGTCATAAACCAATCTTAGCTCAATAGGCGCTGCGGCGTTAAATCGGTAAACTAACATGTAAATTCAGCTGAAATACCAGGCGCACAGAAATGAGTAGAAGGTTGCTGAGTATTATTTTACATTGAGTTAACATTTTGTTTAACTTTGGGTTAATAAACCAATTTTAACTCAAGACGCGCTGCGGCTCTAAGTCGGTAAACTAACATGTAAAATCAGCTGAAATACCAGGCGCACAGCAATGAGTAGAAGGTTGCTGAGTATTATTTTACATTGAGTTGAGTTGAGTCATAAACCAATCTTAACTCAATAGGCGATGCGGCGTTAAATCGGTAAACTAACATGTAAATTCAGCTGAAATACCAGGCCCACAGAAATGAGTAGAAGGTTGCTGAGTATTATGTTATATTGAGTCAAACTTTTGGTTAACCTTGGGTTAATAAACCAATTTTAACTCAAGACGCGCTGCGGCTCTAAGTCGGTAAACTAACATGTAAAATCAGCTGAAATACCAGGCGCACAGAAATGAGTAGAAGGTTGCTGAGTATTATGTTACATTGAGTATTATTTGACATTGAGTTAACATTTTGTTTAACCTTGGGATCATAAACCAATCTGAACTCAATAGGCGCTGCGGCGTTAAATCGGTAAACTAACATGTAAATTCAGCTGAAATACCAGGCGCACAGAAATGAGTCGTAGGGTGACTCATACTATTTTACATTGAGTTAAAATAGCACTTTTGTTTGACCTTGAGTTAAAATAGCAATGGTAACTTGAGTTTACATGACAATGAGAAAAGGCGCTGCGGCATTAAATCCGAAAATTTGCAGCTTAAATCAGCTGAAATACCAGGCGCACAGAAATAAGTATAAGGTTGCTGAGTATTTTTTGACTAAATGATAACTTCACTTTTGTTTAACCTTTGGTTAATAAACCAATCTTAACTCAAGATGAGTTGAATATAAATCGATGCAATGAATCATTATGCATACGTGTACGCATACGCATATGTATAAATGAAACCAAGTCCAAAACTTGGCGACGCTAGTTCCTAAGATGTGCTATACATAGACCTTATAAAAGTCAAGTTCAAGTCTCTAGCTCTTTTAGCTTCTGAGATCGACGCGTTCATACATACAGACATACGGACAGACGGACTTGGCTAAATCGACTCAGCTTGTCACCCTGATCAAAAATATATACATATACTATGTTACATACACACTCAAAATTTCATTAAAACATTTAAAGCGTCTCTTAACAAGAATTAAATGGAATCGCTCATAAAATACACAATCTGCTTGGTTTCTGCCTTGGCTAGGTTGTTGTCTGTGCTTACACATGTGCAGCGCCACCTCTCGTTCGTGTTGACAGCCAACCAGCCGGATAACCGTTCTGTGACCACTTTAAGCGGCTACATGAGCAAGTTAATTAACCGTTCATATTAGCATAACAGTTGTGCTGTGCCATTTTGTTCAATTGAACGAGTCGATCAAATGAACAACTGAATTTGTGAGTGGTGAACATAGAACTACTTAATGAACTAGTTGAGCTCTAATCGAAGTCTAACAATGAATGTCAACTATACTCTATCTATTGAATGATCATTAATCCAAAGATTGAAGCAGCTTATTATGTAAAAACGTTTTAGAAACGATTTTAAATAAATAATACCGCTTGGAGGGTAATCTGCGAGTCCTAGGCATTATCATCAATCAAATAACCACAGATGGGGGCACAGATGGGGGCCCATCCATTTGTGGGGTTGGAGTCAAGCGATTATGATGGACATTAAATCGAAACGGGTTGAAAAATCGATGCGATGCTAAGTTCATGTTGCTGTAAAAGTCGAGGGGAATCGCTATAAATAGACACTCGTTAAATACGCTTAGCGAAAAATATAAAAAAGAATTTGCTAATTCAATATCCATATTTATATGAGAGTGGGAGTAAGTGGATAATATTTTTTAAATATACTAAAGGTATATTATAGTTGAGCTCGTTAAATATGATATAGATAATATGCGAGGGTTTCTCGAAGTGAACTTGACATCAATCAGACTACAGTCGTAGCAGTATCTACATATATATATATATATATATATATATATATATATATATATATATATATATATATATATATATATATATATATATATATATATATATATATATATATATATATATATATATATATATATATATATATATATATATATATATATATATATATATATATACATGTATATGTGTATATTATTTTCAGCAGAAATTCACGCTTCCTTAGCTCAAAGCCATTCCAGTTCAGCTTAGTGTATTTGCGGTCCACGTTGGCTAACGTAAACGCAAAATTCCATTCAATATTCATAAAATGAAAGCAGAAATCAAATCATTTTTATTGGTATATGCAGAGGAAATGTATATATAATTGCGCCTTAACGACAAATACTGTGCGCACTTCGATGCGAAATGCATGTCGAGGCACGTGATAATGTTCTAAGTGGTACGTCGTGAGTGCGGAGTCCTGCGTCCTCCTGACGAGAAACAGCAGCCATTAGACTTTGAAGCGGGGTTGACGCCGAGTCACAGCAGCAGAAGACAAAAATGAAAAGAAATAAGTGAGCAGCAGCATCTTGCTGTTAATTACTTTAAGTGGCTTGGACATGGCAGCGAGGTCGCACTGTGCCTGCGCCTGTGCTGCACCTGTAGCACTGAGCTGAGATACCAAAATCAAACGGGCTGCCATAAAGCTGAGCTGGCTCATCATTCACGCAATCCCTTCATAAAAAGAGAGATATATGACAGAGCGGAGCATGGAAAACGATGTTTTCAAATTGAATTCCTAACAAGCTAATCGATCCTCGGGGAGGGCAGGCAGCCCATAAGCAAGGACACATAACAGTGCGCCAGGGAGAGGAAGAGGGAGAGAGGACACGCTTCGCACGCATCAACCCCGCCTGCTCGGGACATATGAATTTATATCTTTTAATCTGCGACAGGCTGCAGCTGAATCGAGCTCTGGCAAAAAAAAAAAAAAAAAAAACAGAAGTGAAATTAAGGACGCAGGACATATTTCAACAATGCAGCAGCAGCAGTAGCAGCAGCGATGCTGCGCTGTTTATTGTCAATGTCAAGTGGACCTTTGGGGTGGTGTCAAGTGGCCAATGGCCCACGCCCACCATGGCACGCCCTCCCAGGGGCATCACTTGTAATTGCATTAAAATGCAATTGGAATTGGAATTGCCTTTCGGCCGTTCGTTGCTGTCGTTCTTTGCTGTCCTGTCGTCATCGACTGTCGCCTGACAGAGCCCGGGCATCTAGGGGCCTGGCGCCAGCTAGGTGCCAGTCGGAGCTGCGTAAACTGTATTGAAAGCTGCTTTTAACGCCCTTTCATTGGCAGCTCAAGTGAGCAGCCAGGCGGCATGAGATGTCCTGTTCGAGCTGCCGACAAGGATATCAAATTGATTGTAGCACCTGCAAATTGAGTGGTCAAAAAGTGTCTTTTAAGCATAACTGAAGTGAAGCTTGCAGAGCACTTCCATTCAGTTTTTTCTTTCAAATGAGATTCAATTTGTCATTTGATTGAATTGAAGTAAAGCTCAATTTCTATAATCAATTTTTACAATGTTCTGACACACAGTCTATCAATCAGTCAATCAATCAGCTTAAATTAAAAATGAATTGCTTGCATTTCATATTTACAATTATCTAAAAATGTTAGTAAAGTGCTGAAATGTAGATCAATCATATTTATATCTCTAAATTATAGCATCAATCAGTCAATCAATCAATCAGTCAGACAGTCAATCAGTCGCGCTCGATTACAAAATCTAAAGATGCTGAATTTCTGAGCAAAGTCTTAAATGATATATAAGAAAATCCTGACTGACTAATGGACTGCCTGACTGCCTGACTGCCTGACTAATGGACTGGCTGACAAATTGATTGACCAACTCAATGATGATCAATAATTGATTGACTGACTGCTTGATGACCCACGCATAGCTTCCCCTTTAAACTCAAGCGTTGATACAAACTTTCCAAAAATCTTACTTAAAAAGTAATTAGAGTAAAAATTCCGCATGGATTTGGCAAATCCTTTCCGATTATTTCAGCTCAAGTTCTCCAAACTTTCCCAGGATTATTTTATGTTCCTATCTATTTGTAGCATCTGCTGCAGCTCTGGTGCTGCGGATCAACATATTTGTATCGAAATCTCAACACTTGCCGCAGCAGGAGGACAACAAGGCAAACAGGCAAACAAATATAGAAACAGTCAGTCAGCAGACACCCCCTAGAAGGGAGAAGCGGATAACAATTATATTAAAGAGTAGGCAAAACGACATTCGCACTGGATTTGTAACAGGATACGCGTGTAACCACGAAATGGCAAGTCCTTCAACAGCAAGGATAATGCGTGAAACACCCTTTCAATTAAATATTTGAAAACAACATTCGGCAATTACACAATTGACACCGATTGCAGCCTGAGACTGGGGGTGGTGGGCCAACCCCCACGCTCAAGCGGCCCTTAACATTATTTCGGCTTTCAACTTCATCAATTTGAAATGCAGCCTGACTCACGAGTTACAAGTCACGAGCCGTAAGGCACGCGCGTCAATGTTCGCCGCGATACGCAGCCAGGCACCGCAGGGATTTGAATAGTCAGAGAGGGGATGGGGGAGGGTGGGCAGGGTGGTTGATGCGCAGTCTAAGTCGCTGGCAGGTTCATAAACAACATCAACAAGGACAAGTTGCGCTCGTTAAACATTAGTCAACATGAACATGACATGGCCAATGTCCCACACTCTCTCAGTTCTCTGTGTCTCTCTCTCTCTCTCTCCATCCCTTTTTCTCTATCTCTCTGTCTCCGGCCGTTTTCACGTTCGTTTGTCGTGTGTCGTAAGTCGTGAACTTGCTTTTTATTGTTTGGCCCATTCGTTTGTCGTTTACTTTTACGGCCAGGCATTTATTTGGCCAGCAGTAGCACCAGCAGCGGCAGCAGCGGAATAAAAATCTGTGGGACTTGCGTATTTTAATATGCATTTGGGAAAAGTTGTTGGCCAGGCAAACGGAATGCCAAACTACCCGGATATCCAAATGAGTTTCGTTTCATTTCAATTTTCATCTTGCTGTCCTGCTTCTATTCTGCAGTTGATGCTCTATCATCAAGTGTGCAGAGAGTATATTGGCTTTGTTTGCCAACTGCCGTATGTCTATCAGTCTCTCTGCTTGCCTCGATTGTAGTTAAAGACTTTCAAATGGAGTATGTTATATATTTATGTACCTTCTTCTGACTAGGTGTATACGCCCACTGGGGGCGTGACATATTCGAAATTCCTATATCTTCGACAGTTATCGAACTCTAGCTACTCTGATATATCTATAGCAGTGTTCTTGTTTACTGAACGAGCATTAGTGAGTCGCTTATACCCCACTTCTTCTTCTTTCTGTTTGTTGGGAAATGCGTGAACATTTCTGGCCTCGATGTGATTCGTGGCAATTGCTGGATTTGGATTTGGATTTGGATTTGCTTGCTGCATTATTTATGGCGCCGCCTCCAATTTTTGACTCGACTCTGGACTCTGGAAAAATTACGCAAAAATCAAAATTTACCCTGAAGGCCATTTAGAGAGGCGGACGAGAACAAGGGCAAGGACAAGGATAAGGATAAGGATACGGACAAGGACAAGCAAAAGCCAAAAGAAAGAAAAAAGGTCCGATTCTTGCTTTGGTAAATAAAAAATGCAAATGCTGCGAGTCCATGAAATGGACAATTGGGACTGAAGCACAATCAAATGCAAAAAATGAAAGCGAAATGAGAGTGACTTTGGCAGAGACAGACAGCGGGAGAGAGAGTGAGTGAGGAAGCACGCTTGAATGAGTGAGACTGACTGGCTAGCAGATACCCAGCAGAACTGCATTTGTGAAACTAAGAATTGATCAATTTGATCAAGAAGAAGTAGAAGAAGCAGAAGCAGAAGAAGAAGAAGAAAACGTGCAACAAGCTATCTGTATATGAAAGAATCCATATTGTCATCAATATGAAAATTTCAGTATTGTAGATGGGGAGTCTCTATCTGAAGAATATCCTGTAGAAAAACTCTTTAGCCAAAGAATTGTCATTGAAAAAACTGTGAAAGTAGCAATGCTTTCACATATTAAATTTTGAAAACTCTAAAAAGAAATACATATGCATCTATATACCATGTTTCGAAAAGAGAAAGTCTCTGTCAGGAGCAGCTAATGAAATCTGTTTCTAGAGAGAGAGAGAGAGAGAGAGAGAGAGAGAGAGAGGAGGGGAGTATATCTCTGACGTGGAGATAGCTTTTGAAACAGCATGTGATCACTACAAGTGGACTACTGTATTCTCTAGATATCTAAATAAATATCTATCTATTAAAATCTATAAATATTTATATATTATTTATATCCAAATACATTTCTAGTAGAATCTGTAAATATCTAAATATATCTGTATTAGAGTCTGTAATCTATCTGCGACTTATGTTTGTATCTCAACATGAAGTCTCGCAATGCAATTTACATATACTCCTTCTTAGCAACTCGTAAGCCCTTACAGGGTATTTAAAGGCTGTCAAATATACAAATGAAATTAAAATCTAGCTACACCAAGTGGAAATCTCAAACAATTTGACTTGAATATTTGAACAGTTTTGCCGCTTAAATAGACTTTAGAGATTTGTCCCAGCCCAAAAATTGGCTCGAAGTAGTTTGATTACTTAGCTCTATCCCACCTCTGGCCGACTCGCCCCTTCGACCCGCCCCTTCCTCCTCTTAATTGTGGCATTGATTTGCTTTAAACAATTTTCACGCCATAACTCTAATGGAATTCGGCATAAATTTTCCAGCCTTTTCAATATTTGATGAGTCGCTCTTCGGGCCATTTTTCTTTTTTAGACCAGCCCATAAAATTGAAATGTTATTTTCGTAGCTGTTCCTCGTCAAAGTTCGTCGTTTATTGTTGTTGCTTTTATTGGCTGGTTATAAATTTTTGTGTTTTGGCAATAAATACGTGAAATCGTAGAACGTGCCACAGTCCACAGTCCACAGTCCACATCCAGATCCAGTTGCTGTTGACACTTGTAGTCGGGGTTACACGAAAACCAAACCAACCCCGCTTAGCTTGGCTGACCACTCAATTCCCTCTGTCTGTCTGTCTGCCTGCCTGCCTGCCTGCCTGTTTGTCTGTCTGTCTGTCCGCTGCTTGGGAGTGCTGCCTGTACCTCACACTTCACACCTTACACTTTTCACTCTCTGGTTTTATGCCTGGCTGATGTGATTTTGCACTCAATTGAAAACAACTTGATTAAATTTTCATGTGAAACTGCGAAACACGAACTTTTCTACACTTAAAACCCTGATGTATCTCCTAAGTACTGCAAATCGTTTTTACTCTTATTGCCTTGAACTGGTCAATCAATCGGAATAGGCATATATATATTTATATATACATTCTGTGATAGTTGTCATGCTATGTTATCAGACTGCATGCTGATTAGTTAGGTGGGTTACTCGCTTTTGACAATTTTATATATAATATAACATATATAACTTTGACTTTTATTAATCTGAATACTTGAAAATAACAATTAAGTTGAGTTGTTAGCAGATAAGATTGAATGCCAACTATATGTGAATAGCTCTAAGTGGTCTAAGCCGTATGCATAACAATCAAATTACAGGCTTTCCATCTAATACTCGAAGTGATTCAAGCGATTGAGACAAGTATACGATTATAACTGCGACTCGAACTCAATGATACTTTTAACCAAAGTCTTATTGAAAATCTCTTTAGATACTTCTTAGCGTTAGGTTAGTAGGTTTGAACAGAATTTGATACCTAATCAAACTATACTGATAATCAGCATGATAATCATAATGATACAATTCCGATGATATCATTTTCATCTTCATTAAATTTAAAATGACAACGGAAATAATAAAGGCACTGCTTATGATAATAATAATGATAATGATAATGCTAAAGACAACCATATTTATCAATATGGTTAAAATGATAATGACAAATTTATTGGCAATGATAATTGGAATGGTAATGACAATCATGAACACAATGAGAACGATAGTGAATGAGTATGATAAAGCTAACCGTATTATCATAAAATAATACCAATATTCAAATGAATTTTGACACTGGCGTGACATTGCCTGCGTTGAACACCTGAGCAGGCTGAGCCCCATTAAGAGGTAAGACTGATTGGCATTGCTAATGAAGTTCTTTTCATTTGTAGGCGATGTCACCAAGTGTGATTTACTTCAACTGACTGTCTGAGAAGACTTTGTACAAGGGTATTTAAAGTAATTTATATTCTCATGGGTCTATTGCTATTAGTTTTATCTGGTAATTTGCACAATTTGCTTGGGGGATCATTTAGCCAGCCAATTTATTGGCCACAGCCAGCGACAAAGCAACGACAAAACAACGACCAAACAACATGTCATTCATGAGCTATTAGCATATGCTTTGTCCACAACAAACAACAACTAACAAAGAGAACTACGAAAAATACTAAATAAAAATGAAAACTAGAGTGTTATGTACGGAAATGCCCGACTAGAAAATACCCTGAACACTGCACATAGCTGCTGTCAGCTATTGAGTAACATTCAGTTCTTAATGTATAATAATATATAATATATAATACTAAAGTTATACTTAAAGTCTCTTAACCGATTTTGAGTTGAGTTAAGACATGGAAATAAGTTTTAGTTTTCCACCGAGTAGAGGTATACAGGAATAAGCATTTCAAATTGCAAGCCTCCAACTTTGGTAGCTTTCGAGAACGTTGAGTCCGTAAGGCGAAAAAACAGAGAGGCAGATGTGACCTAATCGACTCAGCTTGCTGCGCTGTTCAAGAAGTTGAAATGCCTGCCACGCCCACTACTACATGTTACGTTTATTCCCACAAAACTAAGATACCCCGTTTCACCCACTATCAATGAGTTCAGGTTATAAAAATAAAAAAATACGCAATGAAACTAATGACAGGCCAAATGATTAATTTGGAGAACGGTGCTGTGTGGTCATTAGAAGTGCTGTTAGTCGTTGTTGCTAGTTGTCGCCGTAGCACCGGATCCCGAATTCTGGTGGTAGATCCGGTAAAAACAACAACAACAACAAAAACAGAAACCGGGTTTAATGGCTGTCCTCGCTTGAAGGGGGATGTAGAGCGTGCTTCTCACTCCATTTACTCCATTTTTTAACTCATTTAGAGTAATAGACCGACACACACACACTCACACACACACACACACACACACACACATACACATACACACACACACACACACACACATAGACAGACACACATACACACGCACATACTCAGACACACACACACACACACACACACACAGAACTAATGATAGGTCGCGGTTTGCCAAAGATAGTTAACTATAGATACAACTATATAACGGGGTAGATTAACTCAAAGAGATAGTTCAGTATGCGCTGAGAGATTGGAGAATGGAAAGACTTATGCGTCTAGCAGCTATGCATGCGCTCAATCATCATAGTCGATTGATGAGTCTCTCAAATCGTGAACGAAAAGCTTAATTATCAATGCAAACTTTATGTCTTCAATCATGTGAAAACCAACTTGGAGGTATTCAATGAGATCAATCAAGACGAACCAATGTAAATAATTGTAGCTATAAATTTTGATATTTGAAAGTGTTTGCCAAGATCATTCATGATGTATGTATGTTTAACATAAAGAGATTTGCATATAAAGCAACTTGAACGTATTTTGAGTAACCTATATGATGTACCAGTATTATTAAGTCACTAATGAGGCAACAAATAATATTTGAAGCTGTTAATCATGATGTAATGTGACTAACTGAGCAAAAATTGAATTCCTAGCTATCAATCATGATGCATTCGATATAATAGACTGACAAGCTCAGTAGCAGCTAATATTTGCAGCTATCAATCACTATGTATCGATCAAATGATCGCAAGATAGTTCTGACTGTTAAGCAAAGGGTAACTTATAGTCGATCAGCTGTAGCTGCATTCCTTGTGCTGTGTTTGCTTTAAGGTACGTTGTTAAAAATGGCTTCCTTTATGACAGTTTTTGGTTTTATGACTGCCATGTGGCAGGTTGACAGGCCAACCAGCCAAGCAGCCAAGCAGCCAAACAGGCAACCAACCAGCGACGGCCATAATTAGAGGCTAGACGTGCTCAACGTTAGCCAAGCAACAACAAAAGCAACACACAACAATAGCAAACTCATATTTAATTTAAATGTCTCCATGATGTACGCTAATTATTCGCTGTCACTGTGCGCCGTCTACTGTGACTGTGACTGTGACTGTGACTGTGACTGTGAGTGCAACTGCGATTGCGATTGTGACTTTTGTGAATGGCTGTCAAGCTTCTGACCGAGCATTGTCAGCGCAATGCTCCGAAGGCTTGCCTCGATTGCTCGATTGTTCTGAATTTTAATATGAAAATTGCAGCTATGTGGGAAAAGGCTGAAAAACTAATTTGAAAAAAGCTTCGACTTGGCCTTAAATCCCGTTCAATCCATTGCCATAATCCAAATTGACATGCCAGCCGGACAGCCAAGAGGTTGCCACTCGCAAAATCCTACTCTTTGCGGTCCTCCCACTCTCTCACTCCGACACTCTCTCGCTCTGTTCCACTCTAACCCAGCCCCTGCTCTGTGCTTGTCTTGTTGACCAACCGCATGGCTGTTCATTTGTATTTGTATACCCTGTACACATTGAGCCCATTCATTCATTCTGGGCATATTGTTTAGGAAACTGAACTGTAAAGGAATATTCTGTATACTTTAAGATCTCTCTGTACAAGATCCTTTATACATAGACTTAGATGAATGTTATGCCTTTAAAGTTTCCTTAATAGTTAATGTTGCACAGAGATGAGTCTGCAGATTGTAGCCGCCAGTCTGGGTATCTGCTAGTCGTGTACTCTCGACTAGAGTTCTCTTCGTTGCTTTCATATACGTAGTCAGCAGTAGGATGGATGCCACCCTCAGTTGGTCACTTTCAATTTGGTTTTCTTTTTGCTGATTTTCGGCAATCACCCACATTTCCCACATCGCTCTCCCTCGCTCTCATGCTCTCTGCTTCTGGCGCCTGTCATTTCACTAAGTGGACACAAATAGATTGTGGCTGCAGCTTCTGGACGTTGGCCGTTAGCCGTTGGCCGTTGGCTGTTGGCTGCTGTCCGCAGCTTGGCTCAATAATCAATCAAAAACCTGGGCTGGCTTCCAGTTTCCACAAACTGTGCCAATTAGAGACGAGAACTCCCTTTGACGAGCTATAAGGCAGCGACATGCAATGGCGCACAGCCCGAAGGATCTCTCCGCCGAGCCTCATTACAAGCTAACAAAGAAATAAAAACCCACAAAATTGTCCAATTAAACGCAATTTATGCGAGATATTTCCGAGTAGCAAAGCGGCAAAAGGCAGCCAAATTGAAAAGGTGTCTCTCCTGAAGTTTCAATAAAAATACCATTTGATCGTCCGACAGGTCCAAGCGGCTTGTCCGCCGTTCCGTCTGCAACATTGTGTGGCGCCTTCCCTTTCAACTTGTTGGCAAATGGTTTACTTCCGCAACCAGCGATCGAGCGACCACCTTGCCAACTCGTAGGAGTTCCAGCCAGAGTCGAGGCTAATGTGACAGCAACCAACACTTTAAGAGACGATCCTTTTCAGAGCGAGAGAGATAGTGAAAGAGCGAGAGGGAGTGAGAGCTACCTGCTGTCCGTCGACCTGGCGGCATTCTCTCTGTTTGTTTTACCTTTGAAGCGCTGCAAAAACACGTAATATATTTATAATGAAAGGCCGCTAGGATTATCATTATGGAGAACTTCAGTCAGCTAATTGTTGTTGGTTTTGTCTTCCTCTTTGTCGTGCTCTTCCTTTTTATCGGGCTCTGCAGCATATGGCATTAGAATAATATATCCTGCCCCAAAGCGACATACATCAAAATTAATGTGAATTAAATTAAATTTAAATCATTAAGAGACGAAAGATTAAACTGGCCTACAGGATTACGTAACCAGGACTCTGACTACATTTTTGGAATCAACTCCCTGATTTCTCACCTTACTTCTGCCTCAACTCTAATTCATACTTCACTTTCGACAAGTTCCGTCCAACAGCAATAGCAGATACTACAGCACAATCCCTAGGCACAATTCCCACATATGTACATAGATATTATTAAAAGTAAAAGTTTTTGTTGTTCTCTTTGATTTCGTAATGTATTTATTTCAGTTAGTTATGTTTTGCAATAGTTATATTATAATTATAATTATAATACTAGGTAATGCCATTTGACTTACGAACTAACGTACAATACAAGCCATACATTTAAAATTCTTTTATATTATATATACTATCATATATATATGTATATGCTTTATAGAGTTGACATTGTTTGAGATTTTGAGAAAAGTTGAACAACTGAAGATAGAAATTAAATCATGCAAACACTGCGCTACAAACTAAAGGACACTACTTAAACTTACATCGAATACTTAAGCATATGATTATACATATATGTATATATGTATGCATATATATATATTTGTATTTTATATGGAAAGTAAAGCTAAATATTTACAAATTGATTGATTCGTCTTGTTCGGGGCTTCACTGTGCCCATTACGTTTTTCAACTCTATTTACAAAGCAAACTTTATCACAAATAAACCTTATACACATACACACACACACAGACCTGTGAGCTATATGCATGTGTATATATACGATCTACCATTTGACAATTAGCAGCCCGCTGCATGGGACGCCTCCGCCCAGGGCTGCAAGCCGTGCAGCGCTGCCAACGGAGCGCCATTTACGCCGGATTGTGCGCTGAGCGGTGCAGCGGGTGGCGCAAAGCCCTTGCTAATGGCCTCCGCCTGCAGTGATAACATCAGCCGATTGGCTGCCTGTCGCTCCGCCTCGCGCTCCTCCGCCGTCTGACGTCTGCAAGCAAAGAGAGAGAGAGAGAGAGAGAGAGAGAGAGATTTGATGAGCTTTATCTATATATTGACATCGACTAATGTGTATATTCATTATGGCTAAAGTACATATGGCTAGATAGATCTACATATATAGCTGCCAGGTGAGTCAGCAGGTGTGCACAGCCATTTAAAAGTAATCGAATCAAATATGCTGATTGCCCAAAATTCATAATGCGACTGTTTCGCTTTTGTTTTATTGAAAATTAATTTCGAGTCGCTTTGCCGTTAAATTACATTTTAAATGTTGTGCTTAAATGGGATTTAAGAGCAACAACAACTCCTGTGGCTATCAATTATTCAACTGTAATTGCAACTGCGCTTTGCTGTTGCTGCTGCTGCTGCTGCTGCTGCTGCTGCTGCTGCTGCTGCTGCTGCTACTGCTGCAGTTCCATTCCCATTCTCATTACCCTTTCCCATGCCATATTCCCATACCCAGTTCCATTGCCAGTTGTTGCAACTGTAAATGCAATTTCGCTTTGCTGCAGCATTTGCTCTTCATTCCATTTTCTCCTTCCCTCTTCCATACGCTTTCCCATTCTCTTTTGCAGTTCCACTTCCAGTCCCATATTTTGGTCTTGCGCTTTCCCTTTGCCTTTGCATCTTGCGTTTGCGCAGCATTTCTGCTCTAATTGTGGCCACACACACAAACACACGAGCACACACACACACACACACACACTCAACAGACACCCGTTAGGGTGGTTGTTTTTGCCTTTGCGCCATATTGAATATTTCATGATCTAATGAAGTTCTTATGGGTTGCCAGCTAAAGTTTTTGTCCCGTGTAATTACTATCCTAAATACTTGGCTCGTTAGCTCGAGTGTCTATCTCTGTGTGTATGTGTGTGTGTGCGCTACCCACACATGTCATTTGTAGTATTATAGTTAAATATGCTATCATTAAGGCTTTCATCAGCAATGTCATCATTCAAACTAAAAGTTCATAACTTGAATGCGAGCTTATTAAAAATTCATTAATACCATTGCCAAATTGGATTATTGTTAGTTGACTAGTAAAAGAGATAAAACAGCTAATATCGTGAATAGAACTTACTTTAATACTTCCCTTGAACCATACTACAATTGAATCTGTTTTGGTCCACTCTAATGCAATTATTGCTCAGCACAGCAATGCGATGTAACAACAACAGCAGAAACAACAACAACTACGGTAATTTCTATGTCTGGCATTCAGTTCGAGTGAGTTATATGTTATGCGACTATGGGTAGTATTTCACTTTTACTTTCTGGCATTTTTTGGATGCTTTATCTGCGAGGCATTTTTACAGCTACCGCATGAAAAATTCAACAAAAATTGATTAAAAACTCCAAAGGCAAAGCAAACTATGTGAGTGTGTGTGTGTGTGAGTGTGTGTGGCGGGCTTAATTTAAGCGGAACAGAGACGGAGCTAGAGGCAGGCAGCACGACGACAGCAAAGCTGTATGTGTGTGTGTGTGTGTATGAGTATGTATGATTGAGTATGTATGCGGGCTTAATTTAAGCGGAACAGAGAGACAGCGAGAGAGAGAGAGAGAGAGAGAGAGAGAGAGAGAGAGAGAGAGAGAGAGAGAGAGAGAGTGGGGCAGACTACAGCCTCTGGGCTTAATTGAAGCGCAACAGAGACAGAAATAACGGCAGCACGACTGTAATTTATCTTGTGCAGCACGAGAGTTTTTTTTGTTGATTTTTTATTTTTATCGAGGTGGAAATGGAAAACGCTTTACAAATGTTAACTGTTTGTCTTTTGGCGCCAGGGCGATGAAAATGTTGTTGTTGTTGTTGCTTTCACGATAAATAATGGGCAGGCATTAGGCTAAAGTGTTTATTAAAACTCGACACACTCACACAGAGAAAGAGAGGGAGAGAGAGAGAGAGAGAGAGAGAAATCGGGGCAGCGGGTGATAAATGTGGTAACAAATTTAATGGCAAGTCAATTGTCGCGCTGTTAGCAGCTGTTCAAGTGCCAGCCGAAAGCAGCTAATTAAAATCATTTCATAAACACACACACACACTCTCTTACACGCACGCACACACACACACACCCACACACACACCTATACAGAGAAAATAATGTTTTTGGGGCTCTCTGGTAATTATCTTTCAAGACATAACAATTTAGCCAGTCCATTAATTGGCTGGCCCTAAGCAAGTCCCGCAGGACTTGCCCAAGATTTCGTCCTGCGACGGACACGTGCCTTGACGTCACAGCTTCAAAGTTAATTTACAAATGGCCAAACGCAGCTGCAATTAATTTCATTTGATTTTCCTTCTTCCTTGGTTTTTGGTTTTTGGGCCAACAAACTTTGCTCTTTGCCAAATTGATTTTTCGTCTTGCGGTTCAAGTTTTTGGCAACAACTTCTTCTGGGCACACACACACAAACACACGCACACACACAGCTCATTTGTCATTGTGTGCGTGTGTAAATTTTTAATTAGACAGCTTTCAGCAGCTACGGCAAAAACTTTTCCATATGCCACGCAATTAATTTCGTGTGAGTTTTCCTGCTCGAATTTAAGATTCACCCCCAACCACCCTCTTCTCCTCCCCCAGCCATCTCTTACCCAAATCTTTGTGTTTGATGCATGGCCGTGTAATTAAAAAGGGTTTAACGGCAAGTTGATTTATGCGCAGGTTGCTAATTAAATTATGCATACTCTTCTAGTATCAAGCAGCTTAACTGCTGCAAATGGAAGTGATTAGTTGAAGATACCCTGTAGTAACAGCTGAGATACACTCATTTTATCCATCTATCTGCTTCAGCTCAAAAAGATATTAAATTCAAGAATCAAATATTCTTTTGGCATCAAATTCGTATTTTCATATTTGTCTTCGACAACAACGGCAACAAATATTCCTCAGACACTCTTCGCCCGTTTGCTGGGTATACAATTTCTGCAAATCTTTTGCCCAAGCAGACAACCGTTAGACGACGTCATTTGTTTGGCCCCAGCGCAAATAAAACAAAGTACGCAATGACATGCCACTTTTTTCTTTCACTCAGAGTTGAGCTGACAGACATGCTGTCCCTGTCTCACCCGTACCAGCACCAGCACACGCCCGCCATCTAGCGCTTTCTAACTGTTGTCTGTCTGCCATCAGTAAGCATTTGCCTTAGCGACTTTTTGATACCCTTGCGTGAATATTTGAATCTCGCTGTTAATAATATATTATAGATAGTCCAATAATTCTAAAAATATCAGACTACGTTATAAAAGCGCTTTGAAGAAAAAAAAATAATATAAATTGTTTAGAAATCTATTGCACATTCTATATACACATATGTGCATACATATATGCAAAGGGTATATAAGCTTCGTCATAGCGCAGCTAACGGTGTTTTGCGTGTTTTTTCTTTTTTGCTGCTCCTTTTAATTTCTTTTTCGCTAAACACATTGTCAAATTGACGGGCAACAAGCTTCATTCAATTGCTCAGTCTTCTTCATCTTCTTGTTAATTATTAACTGTTGTTGTTGCTGTTTTTTTTTTATTGCCGTTGTTATTGTTGTCGTTGTTGCTGGCAAGCAAAGGCCTCTGATTCATGCTTCGCCTTTGTTATTGTGCGCCCGCAAAACGAGTTACCACCAGAGAAAAAAAAATACATTTTGAAATCTTTGAAGTGAACATAACTCATACGCCATGTTGAACGGTGCTAATTATTCAAATTACTTGGCGCGCAGTTGCATTAAGGCAATTATGTTATATACATATTTAAATGCTTATATACATATGTACAAATATATGTAGATGTAGTAGTATTTACGAGGCATACATAATCATGGGGCTTGTTTAATGCCTTTGCCATTTCACTTAGCCACAAACGAGCCGTGGCCATTGCCGTTAACAAAATTGCGTTTTACATCATTAATTTTTACGAGCTAAACTAGGTCCAAAATGGCTGATAAGCTCTAAGAGCCAAACAGCCTAACAGCCAACAGCCAACAGCCAAGAGGACTTGGCCAGCAGGCAGTGGTGAACAGAAGAGAGAGAGAGAGAGAGAGAGAGAGAGAGAGTGTGTGTGGTAGTGGGGGAGAGAAGAGTCTGGCTTCTAGCTTCTGGCATTGTCGTGCTGTGGGAGCTGAGCCTGCTAAGCGGCAATTAACGCGTCTCAAATGAGCCAACTGTAAAAACTTTTGTTGTTGTTTGAGAGCAGAAGGCAAAACAAATAAGAGTCGACAGTGGTCGAATTGCAGATACCCTGTAACTTGCTATTGACCATCAAATAACTTTTAGTTGTAGCTAGAAGTTATATAATGAATTTTTCGAGCATACTGAACTCAAAGTGTGTCTATGAAATGTAGGCTAAGATCAAACAGTTTAAGGGGGGAATGAAAGCAGTTTTGTAAAAAAGGAATCTAAGCTAATGTGAGTATTCAGTATAAGAGTGAGAATACCAAGGATTGAATCTTTGACTCAAGGAATCCTCAATTTATGCCTAAAAACGATTTCATATATATCGATAATAAGCGGTATAAAGAAAGTAATATGATATATCGAACAATGTTGAGGTTCATACTGAGAAAAGGTATCTAAGAAGGTATATTTCAAATTGATGATAGGGATAGACAGATGGACAGTCCTGAATTACATTCTAAGTAGACCATCTGAGTTCGTGTACATCATCTTCTGCCCGTTACATACATTAACCCAATGCGAATATACCCGTTTGCATTGTGTGTAGGGTAAAGTTACTCAGGTTTTGTAAAGTTTTTCGTTTGTCATTATTATAATGGTAATTGCATATGGTCATATCATATATCATATAGGTAGGGACAGGGCAGTGGGCGCGGGAATCATTTTGTTATAATTCTAATGTTAATAATAAAATAGAAAACAATTTGAGACACGCAACGGCGTTCAACGCATCAATGCCTCATTAAATTAGAGACAAACAAGCGCGTGACTTGTTTATAGCTCGCATAATATGCATACACTGAGCGAAAAAGAGCTTACGTAATTTGAGCGCTGAAGTTATACTTTTCAGTTTAAACTATAAAAGTTTTTCTACATTTTTTACAGGTCGGAAAAGTGAAAAGAAAATTTAGTAGAGGCATCAAATTTCCTATATAGATTGCTTTATTAGTTTTTGGTTTGAGTTGATTGTACTTTCGCCTTTCTGTCAGTTCGTTCAGCTTCTGTCTAAGGTCTCAGCTCAATTCCGTGTATGAATAAATTCTTCAAGTGTAGGCGATTTTACATATGATAAAGAGGGAAATAACTCATTGCTTGATAAGGTAGCGATTCCGCAGTTGGAATTGTTCATTAATTGCCATTTGCTCTCTGTTTAGGGAAACGCGCTCAATGCAAGGGCCATAAATCAAAGTGATAAAGCAACAGCTGCTTAAGCGTACCTATGAAATAACTTATATATAGACATATATCTATGTATATGATAGAGATATATGAACAAATACCTGATACTTTAACTACATTAGCTATACAGTTATCCAACTATGTAGCTAGGATAAAATGTGAGCAAGTCAAGGCTCAATAAGTTCTTAACGTATCTAGATCCATTTATGGATTCCGTTTTTCATGTTTTTCCGATCCGCTTATTAAATGCTATTTTGTCATTATTTCTAAACAATATTAAATACTTTTATGGCTAGATTCAGAAAATAATTTTTAGTTTTTTAATTTGAAATCTATTTTAGTTTTTTAAAAATGTCGCTCAGCTAGAACGATTTGATTTATTTGCATTAAGTTTCGGAATAAAAAATTGATATTTTCCTATAAATTATTGATGTCTGTTCGAATGGCTTATCAAATGCTATTTTGTCATTATTTTATTTCAAATAAAATAAAATAAAATAAAATATATAATGATGTGTTTTAAATATGTTTTTCAAATGGAACCATTTGATTGATATTATGATCCTAGCCAAAGAAAAAAAAACCATTGGATGAATGTTAGAGAAAAGAAAAGTAGTATCAAGGTTCAAACTAGAAATATTTCCTTTTTTCAATACCTTCCACTTTGCTCACATTTTAAGCTTTGACGCTTTATAGAACATTTTCTCTATAATTTCAGCATATTTGCTGAAGAGAACTCGAACTTTGTTTAAGCTACTTCTTCAATCTGCCCAAGTTATATGATCAGCATCACTGCAAGACTGCCTTGAGCTCTATTTTCAATTTCATATTTATTCAATATAATTTAAGCTAAATTATGATTATATTTTTCATAGCCTCCATTTTGTGTGCTGACGATAAGCGTTTGCCTAATAGCAAACCCTCGGCTCATTATGGAACAAGCGCTGCAGAGGACTAAGCAAACTGGATACAAAACGAATCCACCCCCGCAAAAGGGCCAACCCCTAAACGGAAAGAGTGTGGGCGCGCCAGTAACGGGACCAGCGCCAGGGCCAGGGCCAGGCGGGGGAGGTTTGCGCTTTTTCATTTAATGTGCTCATGCATAATGGAAAAACCTTTTACCCTCAGTTATAAAAGTGAGCTTTATATATACAAATATATTTATATTTTTCTCTGTTTTGTTTTTGTAGTTTAAAAAGGCGTGGCAGGGGTGGGGGCGGGGGCGGCGTCAGGCGTCAGGCGTTAGCTGTCAGCACTTGAGAGCGCTGCATATTGATTTTTTGTTCAACTGTAAAACTGTAGAACTTACCTCCATTTGGTGCGTCGATTCTGAAACCACGTTTTCACCTGTGCATCGGTCATCTTGAGGCCACGTGCGAGAGCCGCTCGTTCGGCAGATGCCAAGTACTTTTGCTTATGGAAACGTTTCTCCAGCTCAGCCACCTGAATGCGTGTGAACGAGGTGCGCGGCTTTTTTCGCTTGGGCGGCGTGCGATTCTGATACGGATGTCCGATGCGTCGGGCAATGGGAAAGGCAGCTGAAAGCAGAAGAAACCATAGTTAGCAGCAGCTCAAGCAATTAGTTAAGTATATATCAAATTTATATATATCTAAATAGATAATAGGACATTTCCGATATTTGCTTCCGGCAGCTCTGTGACCTGTCTCTACCTGCTGTGAAATCAATTTGGTGAAGAGCCGAAGTCACTGACTCGAGTGCCTAATTGCTGCTGTCTGAGTGCGATCTTTAACCTTTATCATCAGAGGTAGAAGACGACGACGCACGCGACATCAATTTCATTCAAAAGGTTGAGTCATAAACTCTCCTCGTACTTCCTAGGATGCCTATGTGACCTAAGTCTAACACAGCCTTTGTCTCTCTTAATGGGTGCGCACTGTGCCGCTGGCTCGCTGACTCGCTGGCTCTCGGGCTAACTGGCTAACTGACTGACTGGCTGGCTGTCTGTCTGTCTGTCTGTCTGTCTGTCTGTCTGCCTGGCGCTGAACCTTTTAAAATTCCAGCCAGTCGACTTACTTTTGCGTGTTGTTGTTTATTGTGTGCGATAAGACGAACCAACCAAGCTACAACAACAGCAACAAAATATTAAAACGTTGTCGTCGTCGTTGTCCTCGACGACAATCGGCTGAAACCGGCTTGACCAACGTCTCATAGGGGTCATTTGTTAGTTAGATCTGGCTAAATATTTAAGCACATCAAAATTACTCGAAGCCAAATGCAAAATAACTTAATGTAATAGATAACAAAATACATTTTTCTAATCAATTACCAACACTAAGGCTGAATTGCACTGAAGAACTGCTGAGAAAACTGAGTAAATTGGGTGAAAATGGAAGAAAAACGAATTAATTCTTAAGAAAGTGGATATGGGAGGAGTGGATATAGGAGTACATATCAACTCAGCTACTCATGCTGATCAAGAATATATATGAATTATAGTGAGTGCTATGCCTTCTGCTGCCCTATCTATCCATAGCGGTCTATCGATAGAGATCCAACTATAAATGTCTATCTAGACACGTCCTTCTATAGTGCTCTCTCTAAAGATGTCTATCTGCAGAGGTCTGTCTCTTCATGCCAAACAAGAACACATATATTTTATGGCGGATGCTTTGTCTTCTGCTGCCCTATCTATCCATAGAAGTCTATCTACAAAGATCCATCTATAAAAGTCTATCTGCAGAGGTCTATCCTTAGAGTAAAGAGGTCTATCTACACAGGCCTATAAACAGAGATTTTACTATCTAGAAATTTAGAAGTATATATATAGAGGAAGTCAACAGTCACTTGCGATTCAAGTTATAAAATTGTGTTAGTATGCTTTTGTTCGGATGAGAGCAGTCCGCATTGGATGCATTATGAAAGACGTATTCCCAAGAGTATATATTCCAAGCTTCAAATGTATAGATTCGAAGATTCGAAAGGCAAACGGAATGCATAACGCAGATTACATCTCATTTCATTTCTTTATCGATTTTTACAATATATAAGTAAAATATGTTGTATGTTTTATCTTATTTTATATTCCAATATGTTAACTACAGAAGCCCCCAATTCAAATGTGAAGTGATTGCAAAGCATTGTGCGTGCGCCCGCTTCTTCTTCAGCAATTCTATAATCCATTTTCGCCATTTCCCCCATTTTCTAATATCTAAAGAGCTGCATACGCTATAATATTTACAACTGAAGCTGAATTCTTTAACTTGCTTTTTATTGCTGCAGAAACTTTGCTTCGCTTCAAGCAACTCTCAATTGGTGGCAATAAAAAGGCCAACAAATGGCTAAAATTTCCGTCAATCGGAAAAACCCCAATACGGAATACCGTTATGTATGGCTGGGTGTTAAGCTGACAAATCATGTTTTTTATTGTGACTTCGCCGTGGAACCCTTCCGCTTCCATTTGTCCTGAGGAGAAATAGATGTGGGACGCGCGCTCTGAAGGGTTTGAAAACCATTTGAATATTTCAGGTAATATCAATTTCAATAAAAAGCCATTTATCGCACCACATAAGCAGGCGCTCATATCCTTAAAGGATACCAAGTCAAACACTCATTCGCGTAAGCATAATTTTATGGCTTACCAGCAAATCCCGCCCCTTCCCACCCCGCTCTGCATGCTTTCTCTTATTTATGATGTTTTGGCTCAGTTCTTGGCGTATCTTAAAGATACTCTCACAACCTGTCTGTGGGCTGTGGCGGCTGCTGTTGCTGCTGTTGCCGTTTGCCTTACCAAAAATACGTAAAATAATGCTAAAAGCTTTTAGCATGCATTATTGATGGCGCCTGTGGCCGAGACAGCGGCTGAGACTGAGAAGCTGGCCCACCTGGCGTATGCGCAATATGTAGCTACAAATATCTACACTCAAGCATTTACACTTTGAACTTTCATGCGATTTGACCACTTTTGTTCTTTTGTTTTTTTTTTTTTTTTTGGCTAGAAAGGGCTAAGAATTTAATTGGCGCCTGCTGCGTGTGCCGCTTAGCAAAAAGTCCAAGCAACGGCATTCCAATTAACATGCAACGCTTATTAATCATATGAGTGAGCGAGAGAGAGAGAGAGAGAGAGAGCGGGTGAGTGTGAGGGGAGCGGCCAATGGGCAAAGGGTCACACTGTGACGCTGGCTCGTTTGTCTTGTTAATGAAAAAAGCCAAGGCGCCAGCTTATCAGCAAAGCCGCAGCGACACACTCTGCCCTCACACAAGCGCACTCATTCACAGAGAGACACAGGCACAGAGCGACAGACGACGCTGACGAAGTTGTTGACAAAACGAAAACTGGTCAAAGGAAGCTACACTCGCTCTCCCTCTCCCTCTCCCCCTTTCCCGCAGCCGATCACAAATGAAAAAAAAGTGTGGCCAAGTTCTATTTAGCTTCCTCTCACTCTTCCGCTCTCTTCGTTCTGCTTTTGGGCTGCACAGCGCCGCGTGCTCACTGCTCGTCTCCCTCTCTCTCATACACACACACACACACATTCGCACACTAGCTGAGACTAATTAAATGCTGCCCATGTCAGTTGAGGCCGCGTCGCATTGAAGTGTGGTATGCTGGCGATAAATAAGCCAGGCCAAGTCAAGCCAAGTCCGCAGCTCACTTGAAGACCGCCCAAAGTGTAATTAATTCCTTTTTCGGGGGCACAGCGCGAAATTAAAAAGTCATGTAAACCAGCTCATTAAAATAACTAAAAAAAAAAAAAAAAAAAGCAAAAAGGAAAACAAAAACGAAAACGTAAATAAAATAAGAAGCGCAGCGGATGTTGGCCATAAAAGCAAATCGCACCGCGATCGTCCAGCTAAGCAGCTTTGCGGCTCACAAATATGAGTTAATGCAGCCAACTTCCTACTAACTGGGCCGCTGGGCAGCCGCGCCTGCTCGACTGGTCGATTGGTCGATTGGTCGACTGCTCGACTGGTCGACTGACAGCACAGCTGATAAAAAGGGTATGCAGATTCGTAATAAAATCAACGCGTTCTCATTATTTAAGCGGCTCGCGCTGTTCGAACAACCGAAGCTCATAATGTAAACAAATTAAGGAAGCGAACAGCGAGGATCCAACTCGAATCGAACGTACCTATATACATATATATACATATATATATATACATATATATATCTATATATACATATATATATATATATATGCAAATGAGTAGAGCAAAATTTTTGCTTCTGGGCGGTTTTTTGTTCTTTGGCTTTGACTTAAGCTGCGATTGTGCATTTGAAGGCAAACATGTTTTTATACTTTAGGGCGTGTGTGCTTGTGTGTGTGTGCGAGTGTGTGTGTGTGGCACTGCTTGGGCAAATGACATGCCGACAGGCATGTTGGCTTAAAAGACTTCTCTGATCGTGCTTATTAGGCAACGAGAGCAGCCATAGTCCACAGGCTGCACACACGCGCACACACGCGCACACACACATGGATGCATGTACATCGTAACAGTAGCTGTTGCTTGTTATTTGGGGGCTACCTCACTTTTTACTGTGAGCTTCACTCACCTGCCAGCCGATCCTTGACCGCCTGATGGGCGAGCGCCGCATGATGCAGCGGCGGCAGAGCCCAGGTGAGCGGTGTACGCTGCGGCGGCACACGTAGCACATGACCGGCAGCCGCTGCCGCTGCCGACGGATAAAGATGCGGATACGAGTAAAGCGCTGCGGCGCTGCCATAAGTCGAATTGGCAATGCTGCTGGCCAATTTATAGGCGGCCAAATCGTGTTCATCTGCCTGCAGCTCTTTCTCTTCAATATTTCTATCCAAATTGTTGTTGTTGTTGTTGTTGTTGCTGCTGTTGTTGTTGTTATGCTGGCTGCTGCTGTTGATGTTGTTGTTGTTGTTGTTGTTGTTGTTGGTTTCAAAGGGTTTCGACAGCAGGCGCGATATACTGAAGGGCAGATTCTCGCTGGATGAGGAGCGCGTCTGCTCCGACTGCAGTGATTCGCTAAAGGAACAGAAGAGAAAGAAAAACGAGAGAGAGAGAGAGAGAGAGAGCGAGAGAGAAATACAAGTTATTATTGTTGTTGTTCTCATTAATATTAAAAATGTCACTAGATAAGAGCGAGACAGAGAGAGAAACAGAGACAGAGGCTGACGGAGACAGATAGAACTAATTATGACTAAAATGTTGCAAACTAAAATCTGAAAACATTTGCCCACGCACATGCCATACACTTGGAGAAAAGCTCATGAATTTCTTACTCAAATTGAAGTTATTTCCAAATATTTTAGACTTTTAATTGGCAATCAAAAAATGCCAAATTACAAACTTGATCAATTTTAAAATTACTTTTCACTCTCTGCTCTGCCAAGTTAAGTACTTCGAACATTCTTAATTTTGAAATAAATTTGAGCACAAAATAAATATTTGAATATATAATACATACAATTAAATTGTTTTCAATAAATTGTATGTTATTTTTTTATTATATATACGTATTTATTATATTTGATTAATATTTACTTAATGTATTTTCTCTGTTTATTGTTTATTGTAATTTTTTTGCATTATCGATGCCACTTTGATTAAGTACTGTAATTTTTCTCTAAGTGCATTTAGGTAGTTATTGCCGCTGCTGCTGCTGCTGCTGCTGCTGAATGTTGGCTGTTGCCTGTTGGCTGCTGGCTGTGTTGCAGATAAGGCCTAAAGTATTGGCTTGAAACACGCAGAAATCATGTTTTCGTCTCGCGCTCAGCCTTCGCCAGACGCTGCTGCGTATGCGTAATATTTCGCATGAATCTTGGCAAATTAAGTAATTATGCAAATGGCATTTGATTCGAATTCTATAAATCGCCACTCTGATCTACACTTGACAAAAAGCAGCAGCCACAACATCTATAAGTCAGTGAAACAACTATTTTATGATCTTTCTTCTTTTGTCTTGCGTCTCGCATTCGCCTCGATTTATGCGTTTTCAGCTTCGTTTTTATGGAGCATTCTCTACTCTATTAAAATGTTAATCCCATGTGATGCGTAGGGCCCCCCGACGGGGGCCTTGTCTTTGTGTTGCTCGAACTCGTTTGGCGCCCATTTGGGCAACTGTTATCGCTGCGCGCTTTTTGGCGCCTTGCTAATGTGCCTGTTTATCGTCGGAGGAGTCGGCAATGCCCAGTTCCCTCATACCCTATAATTCCCGCTCCCTCTCTGGCTCACACTCTTTCTAGTTGTCTTTGTAAATTCAGGAAGTTTTGGCGTTTTGGCGTCTGCCACGGCTATTTATTAGCGTTTAAGAGCTTTGTTCACGCCAAACCCAAATTGGAGCGAGTCGAGAGCTCGTTTCGATTCGATTCGATTCGATTCGATTCGATTGTGAATGAAAGCGTTTATTGGATCAGCTTGTTAGCTATTCAAATGCGCCAAGAATGGGACTTTGTGTAGTCAGACAATGCGGACGTCATTTGAATATATTCATTTTGTGGACTCATCAAATGATTAAGAGAAGATTGAAAGTATTTGATGCTGACTGCTTGATACTCTGTTTAGTCTGAGAGAGGGAAAGAGAGAAAGAGAGAGGGACCGAGAAAGATAAATACAGCGTGAGAGAGTGAGAGAGAAAATTAAGAGAAGGGAGAGACAGTAAAGTGGGGAAAGTGGACGAAAAAGTGAGAATTGGTAGAGAAATGGAGAGTGAGAGATATATGGCAGAGAGAATGATAGACAGCCAAAGAAAGAGAGAGAGAGAAAGATCTTGAGGCAGTCAGGAATATCGAAAGAAAGAAAGAAACACTCCGCTTACTCGGCATCAAACCAAATGTTAAATGTTCTGCCCAAATATTAATACTCTGTTCATATTACAGGTATAACTGAGGAGAAAAGAGAGTGAGAGAGAGAGAGAAAGAAATGTCACTCTATTGTAAAAGAAGGAGACAGAGATATGGATACTCGTCGTATCTAATTGAATGTGGATTGAAACTAACTGATTCATAATATGTTTACTGTAGGAAGAGTTGTGTACCGAGACAAATATATATGGGAGAGAAAGAGAATGCTAAAGTAACAGAGACCTAGTCAGTAAGGAAATAAATATTAAGTATTATATTTGAATATGAAAACATAACGTTTAAAATATGAAATATTCACAGACTTGGATCTATAGCAATCTATCTAACAAATAGACTCTTCTGTAATGACAAACAGAGTATGATTATGAGAAGTCTTCAATACAATAAGTTTTGTATTATGAGCCGCATTACATTTGTTCTCAAGTTGTTAACTAGGCATATATATGAAAAGGCCTATTGGACATTAAAAATTTGTGTATATATGTATGATGGTCATATACATACATATATATAAGTATTGACACCTGATTAATAATTTACCTGAGCGGAGTTTCCGATTCATCGTAGCAGCTGCCATTGTCCATATCGACGTCTGAGCCGCTGCCGCAGGACATTCGTGAATCGGAGTCGACATCAACGTGTATTTCCTGCTCCTCAACATCTTCGCCATGCTCGTGCTCGTGCTCGTGCTCGTGCTCGTGTTCATCCTCCTCGTGACTGGACATGTTGAGAGCTATGATGCTAATGTGAGGCGCCAATTTGAACAACACTTTTGTTTTTTTCTCTCTATTTCTTGATTATTCAGATATATGCATACACATATATATATATATATATCTATCGGGATATATGTATGATTTGAGTATTTCTTTAGCCTCACTCACTGCACAGTTGGCGGCGCTTCGATTGGCTTCACACTTTGGCTTTGGCTTTAATGAAACGAGGCCGCGACGCGATTTCGTTAACCGTTAACCGGCTCGACAAATGGAACTGAGCTCAGATTTGAGATCGGCGAGTGGCGAGTGAGCGAAACAAACTCCGTGCTGGGAGCGGGCGCGTGCTGGCGGGCGTGAACGCTTTTCATAAATGCAACCAAAAATATGCCGACGGACTGTGTCGCTGCCGCAGTCGCTGTCTCAGTCGCTGCCTCAGCCACTGTCGCTGCCTGCTGGCACTGCTTGTTAAGTGGCTTGGCAAGCACGTAAAACCAGTTCCGTTGACGCTGGCAGCGCTGTCACTGTCGCCGTAGCCGTCGCTGTGTCGCTGCGTCCCTGCTATTTGGTTAGCTTTAACGAGCCTGTTTGCCACCTTGTTTGAACCTAACCTACCATAATAAACACAACGCACGCCAACCCTCTCGCCCGCACTTGCCTACGCCTTGTGGTGGTTGCTTTGCTTTGGCTCCGCCTTGCGCATGCTTACGTCTCGCTCGCACAGCTCGCTCTCTCGCTCGCTGCGCCGGCGCGCTCAACAGTGCTGTGCTGGACAAACCGGTTTGGGTCTGCGCGTCGCTTGGCAGCACTGGCCAGCAACTGGCCAGCAATTGGCGCAGTGGGCGTTACGCTGCCGACCTCCGATTGGTCGCTGCGTCGCAGTTAGTCGAACACTTACAGTTAGTGCTTGCTTGCGAGTGGAAGTGGAAGTGGGAGTGAGAGAAGGATGGGGAGAGGGACGGGAAGCAGCTTTTGCATTTGCGACGACATTTTAAATGGAAAACGTTTTGCTTTTGGGGTTTTTATTACGCACGGAGACGAAAGCACGAAGAGAATGTATTTTCATTTTGATTGTTTCTATTTTCGGCTTAGCGATGCGAAGCGAGGCGAAGCGTTCCGCCATCTCGTTCCTGTGCGAACAGGCCAAAGCACGGAGAAGTGCAAATGTGGCAGATTAATAGCACAATTGGAAATAGCAGCGTTTTG
The DNA here is from genome assembly GCA_035045945.1 of Drosophila anceps. Taxonomy (NCBI): domain Eukaryota; kingdom Metazoa; phylum Arthropoda; class Insecta; order Diptera; family Drosophilidae; genus Drosophila; species Drosophila anceps. The sequence continues at coordinate 520,593 of JAWNON010000225.1, read as the reverse complement.
TCAGTTTCAAACTCCACAAAGCAGTGGAGGCGTGGCGGCCAGAGCGGGTGGAACTGGCTCAAGCTCTTAGAGTGTGGTCCACTTTTGTGCGCGGCTTTTCCTAATGCCTGCCCCAGGCTTTAACCATTGACAGCCGCTGCGAGAGATCTCTATTAGCAGCGAGCGCAAAATGTTTTCGCTGCTATCGCTCACCTGGCATTCTGGCAGCTAGCGATAAGATATGCCACACACACCCACCGCCTCCCGCTCCACCCGACGCCCACTGCTCACTGGTGTCTATGCAAATGGAAATTATTTTGTTTCCAGCATCTTTTGCTGCGTTCCAAGTTCACTTAAAGGTTAATTGACAGTTTTATTGGAGAGTTTCTTGGCCTTGAGCATGGCTCCAGCTCAGGTGGCAAACTGGAAGGCTGTCTACCTGGCTACCTACCTGGCTAGCTAGCTGACAGGAATGCCGCCGCGTCTTGATTCTGCAATTGCAAATGGATAGCTACGTAGTTATTTCTGATATGTTGGCATGTGCCATGTACGCACATGCCACAACGAAAGAAACACAGACTGAGAAAGAGAGAGAGGGAGAGTAAGAGATGGAGCATAAGTCATTTTCTTCTAACTTCAAGTCCACTTCCAAGTTTTTCCTCGTGTTCGCTTAACCAAAAAAAAAAGTAAGTTAATCAAAAAAATTCAATTTTGCACTTAAGAGCAACGTTTTTTTGGCAACAGCTAACAGCCACAGCAAAATCTTGGCCAACAATGAAACGAACAATTACTGCATATTTAATTCAAATCACAGCCGCTCACATCATACACTGAGCGAACTACAGCTGAGTACAACAATTCAAATTGAATCAATTTTACCTAAAATAATTCTTTTCACTTATTTAGTACAAAATATATATTTGTGCCTGACGGGAAGATACCTGAACTGAACTCAGGCTGCAAGCATTCTTGGCTGCCTCTATAAATACATACACATACACCCATACATATACACCCACATATATGTATGTATATAGCCTATGCAGCTTAAGCTCATATAGTTAAGATACTACTTTAAATTGCATTTTTGTTTAATTTTTCCTAGAATTCAGAAGGCCGGGAAGGTATTCAAATTCAGTAATATTGAAGAATCTGTTCAGCATATGGCGAATATATACTCTAGACTTCATGTCTAACATGCGGGCGTATAGACAGAAGCATATACAGACGACCAGGCGGACATGAACTAAGGAGTTCATGCCTCCTTCTGCTACGCACATAGTTGAAAATTTCATTTATAAATATAATAATTAAAATATAAATATGGGATTCTAAAATGATTGCCTTTTTCTTTACATTTGTTACTTTACATGTTTTTCTCTCTGTGCATGCTGCTATAAGCAAATGCATAGTCCAGTCACACTCACACACAACACACAGCTCGCACACACACGCACACTCGGACGCAAAAGGACGCTTTGCTGAAAGTCACGACGCATCGCCATCGACGTGGCTCGTAGGCCGTGTAGCCAACTAATTGGATTTCATTTGAACAGCAACAGCAACAGCAACAGCAACAACAAAAAGAACAATGAGCAACAATTGCCATAATAAAACAGCAACAAGAGCAACAACAACAACAGCAGCAACAACAATGAGCCAAATGGTCTCGACTTGGGCAATTGCAATGCAATTTTAATGCAAAATGAGAGGCGGGCCGCATTTTTATTGCATTTTTACTTGTATTTCAGTTAATAGCAGGCAGCAGCAACGGCAACAACAACAATAACAATAACTGCAACAACAACAACAACAACAACAACATCAACAACAAGAACAGCATGAAATTGGTGCTTGGTATGAATACAAAATGAGGCCAAGAGATGCCACCACAATGCACGAGCAGAAGCTTGCCTTCCGAGTAGAGCAGAGGGCCGAGGGTAGTTACTGCTGTTGCTGGCAAAATTAGTATGCAGCAGCTTACTGCAGTCAACAACAGCAGCAGCAGCAGCAGCAGCAGCAGCAGCAACAACTACTTCGAATTGCCTTAGCTGCTCGGTTTCCATGTGCAGGACTTTTGCCACTTGACTTTATTGGCAACTTCATGGAATATTCAGCAGTTAAGTTCTGCGCAAGTGCCTTCAAATGGACCACCCCTACTCCTACTCCCACTCCCACTCCCACTCTGACTCCCGCTCACTCATCAACCCCCTGCCCCACTGCTAAGCATCCAATGCCTTTGCTGCAGCTTCATTTCATATGCATTTTTATTTGCCTCATATACAAATGGCAACCAGGCAATCACTGTGTGTGTGTGTGCGGAGTGTTGTGGGCAAGGGCGTGGCAAGGCACAAATGTCACTTCAATTGCCAATACTGATTATGGCGCTGTCTCAGTATGTCGCAGCGCGAACTTTATGTGCGGCCAGCGGAGCGCTATTATTGGTGACAGTTTTTTTTTTTTTTTGGTTTTTAAGGTTTATGCGAATGTCTGTCAAATGCCCACAAACTGTTCACAGAGAGAGAATGTGAGAAAGAGAAGAGAGAAAGAGAGAGAGTGAGACAGCAGTATTGACAGAGAGAGAGAGAGAGAGAGAGATAGGAATAAAGGAAGAAAGGCAGAGAAAGACTTATACTAAGTGCATATTTACACTACTGTCATACCCATTGAAAATGGTAGAAGTAGAAAGTAAGAGGTCGAAGAGAGCATATAAAGCACCTAAAGTATATAAAGTTTATAGCATACACAAAGTAAGTAGATAAAGGTTAATAAGCATTCAGAGTATGTATATTATGTAAAGTATATAAAATATATTAAGTATATAAAGCATACAAAGTGTACAAAGTAACTAACTCTATTCTAACCCTATAACTTTGATAGATAACGCTTTTCCTCGATTCATCAAGGACTCTCCTAAAAATGAAGACTGTGTGGTACGGGAACATTAAATTATATACATTCTACACTTCAAGTCTCCAGCTTCTATACAGGTGAATGGGCTCACGTATGAATGTACAAGACAGTGGTACCATTATATTTATTCTAGAGGACTATCATATATCCTAACACTACGACTGTCTTTAAGGATTACAGACCTCAAACAAGATTATCATGTGTATAAGCAGATATATTCACATAATCACATTTTCTATATTCAATTCCCATATCTTTGCTTACTAGTTAGGGTAGGGTATTTGCTAGTCGATTACAGCTGTCTCTCTATCTCTCTCTCTCTCTCTCTCTCTCTCTGTCTGCCTTTGCCATTTGTGTGATTTCCCTCAACACGTAAGACACTTTCTTGTCTTTGCTTGCGACTCCTTCCGCTCCCTGGTGTTTGAATTTCCAAGTTCTTTTCGCCTGTCCACACTTAGACGTGGACTTCGACTTCGACTTCTACTTCGAGTTGAAGTTGGAGTTGGTGTTGGACTTCGATTTCGATTTCGATTTCGATTTGGGTGGGGCCAAGTGTTTGTTTGGGTCTATGCGTGATTTTGTTGGTAAATTGACCACACAATTTGCTAAGCGATAAATTAGCACATTAATTATTTAATCATGTGTCTGTAAGGCACAGAGATAAAGGTCTCTTTCTCTCCCTCTCTCTCTATCTCTCTCTCTCTCTCTCTCTCTCTCTCTATCTGTGTGGGAGTCTAGGTTGTTTGTTGTTTTTGTGAAAGGTTGACTTGTTGAGCATCGATAGCACTGATTTGAGCTTAGGGAGAAAGGATGTTAAACTCAGCCACTGAGATTAGCATGAAATCAAGATGGAGACTCTATAGGAAACTTCAATCTAATATTAGAGTATAAATGTTCTGGAATTTGTAATATTATAATAAAACTTTTTTAAAATTTTGTTTCCTTCAAGAAATTTTTAGTTTTATTATTTTGAAAATAATATATATATCAATCTGACATATATGGATGCAGTTATACCAAAAGCATTGGGGTGTCGCTATCGTGCAGTAAGTATCCAAAAAAACTCAATCGGTTTATTATGTGTATTCTAGAGACCACTTAACGAACCGAAATTGGTGTGTCTAGCTCTCAAAGTCTTTGAGTTATATAGAAATATAGTTCGAATCCAACTGATTCTGCATGTAAATGACATATTGAGAGAAGAAACACATACACAGCTGAAACTGAAATCTTCTCAGTGAGAGGCCCTCTGGATCTAAGCTCCCGAAGCACTCTTTTATTCATTCTGTACTCTTTCTATAGTACAAACAAGCTTTGTCTTATGTGCAGCCCACCCCAATCATGATCGAATAAATCAATATACAGTGATTCCTAGAACTTAAACTTGTCAAAGATATCAGTTCAATTAACCAAGTTAACGGTCTGGTGTATGGAAATCCACTCTCAAAACATCTTATAAAGTCCTGCACAATTACGTCTTATAAGAAATGCTGTTGGCTAAGTGTGGCAAATCCATTTGCTGAGCATAATAATCGTGGCATACGAGAGTGTTCTTAATTAATTTCGCACCCACTCTCCACTTTCTCTCCCTCTCCCTCTCCCTCTCCCCCCTTATCCCTTTCTCATTCACTGATTTTTATGTAGCCACACAATTTTGGGGAGCAGATGCGAGCCTCTCCGCATGCATATTGCATGGCATATGGGCATTTTTAATAAGTATCCAATTTTTGCCACGCATTTACGTATTTTCGCATTTTGTGGCGCCCTCCTAAGCTGCCGAGCATTCTCTTTCGTCGTTCGGCTCCTTCAGCATAACCCCGCTGACAATTTTTATGCTCCGCCATTTTTGGTCGTTTTATAAATTAAATATGCCACTCGCGCAATTTTAGTCAGCGATTGTTTCATAATACCCTGCAAAGCATTTCTGCAAAGGGTAGTCTGAGACTACAATATAAAATTTACTCACTGATTAAAATTTTTAATAAGAAGTCGATGAATGGGAATTAGTATTAAGAAGTTCAAATTTGTAGAACAGTTTTATCGCATGTGATTTTTTAATGACTGGCTGATTGACTGGGTGATTGCATGATTGATGAGCAACATACTGGATGACGGCACAGATTGGGATACGAAGCCGAACGTGAGTATCTACAAAGCGCTGCAGATTCAAATGCCAACTCAGGTCTTAGCTAAAGTATTTCACAGGGCATTTCATAGCCTAAAAGCGGAATTATTTGATAGGTGCTTTGGCACAGTTTTTGGGCCGGGTTAAATGGAATACAATGGGGTTGTTATGGCTTGGTGACGACTGACGCTGGGGTTGCGCTCATGTTTGGGGTGCTCTCGGAATGTGCGACACGCCGTTAAGCAGTTCATTTGTAGGCAATTTTCGTATGATTGCAAACCATTTGCGCTGTGTGTTCGTTCGCTCTGGGTGCGTGCGATTAGCTGCAATATTTATGGAGCCTACTTAGAGAGCTTTATGCAGTGCTAGTCATGATTTTTATTGCACCCAGGAACAGCAAGAGAGAGAGAGAGAGAGAGAGAGAGAGGGGGGGGGGAGGGAGAGATTGAATAAGCAATTTAGTCGTGTTTGATATGTGTTTTGCGTTCCATAAATTAGACATTAAAAACTCTGCCTTTTTAGGCATTTAGACTCGTTCATAAATACAAATTCAAATGTTTTTTCTTCTTTTGGCACATTTCACTAATTTGTATAACAGCTTTGTTGGGGCCCAGTTTGAGCTGTTGTGAAGGGGTTTTCCACTCGCTCGACACATAAAACTAATTAAATCAGAGTCTGCTCGTAAAAATACCAGATCTATAGCATTCATTCATTTGAGTCGTGGCTGGAAGACTCACGCCCCCATAAACAGGCCAAGCACAAAGGCGCAAATATTTACGTTAAATATTTGGAAAGTAAATTATAACATTAAAAGTGAATAAAAAATAACGAATGCAAAGAAACGTTCATAAAACTTGAGTCCCTCTCTCTGCGGCAGGTATTTGTTGAAATACGTTTTGAAAACAAGCTCGCGACACGTTTTGAATACCCTGTAAACAGTGAGAGTGATTAAAAGTGGGGGTATATTGACTATGTGAAGGCAGAAGCAATGCTTGATGAGGTGCAGCGATTGACGGATTTGCAATTGGAAATGTTTGTATGTGAGCAAGAGAGCTTTAGTGAAGTGTGATCGACTAGTAGATACCTTCTTTTACTTTCTTTATTTGGATTTGGAACTGTACTCTTCTTTCTTGTACTATAGTACTTTAGAGCCATTCTAGAATCTTTACATCTAGTTGGTTACTTTAGATATCAACACATTCGAGACATGTTCAAGTTAGTCAGCAGAGCAAGAGCAAGAGCTAAAGCAAGAGCAAGTTTAGTCGCAAGTACCTTTGCCTAAGTCGATCGATCAGTCGAAGAGACTTTGAGTCCGTCTATTGATGCTGATTAGGCACATGTCTACATTAGCGCACACTATTTACATTTTATTCATTGTGTTATTCAATGTCAATCATTTTTCAAGAAATTAAATTGAAAAGTTCTAGACTTAGCAACTTTGAAGTTGGCATAGAGCTGTCTATTAGGCATACAAGTCCTAAGACTATAAAAGCTGTCAAATGCTTCATCAGATTTCTTAAATGTCAGCTTGCTACAGGGTATCCTCCCACACAGTCCCACACATCACTCTAACTACTTCAATTTACAGAGCTAATGTCAGCTCAAACAAAATGCATTATAATCGCTCAGATAAGTTCATATGCATATATGCATACGCATATATATACATTTGTATATGTACGTATATATCGTCTATATATTGAATATCATTTATATAGAACTTACACCTCTTTGAGTTTTGAGCTCGTGCCGTTATCTCAACTAGCCGAGTTAATTGCTTAATCTGCAAGGCTGCATTAGATGCTCTGAACGCTCCGGCTCGGGTCATTGCTGGGCGAGCTCACCTTTTTACCTGGGCAAGAGCCGTGAGTCATGCGTTCGCTTATCGAGACGAGAAATGCGTGTCTCCTTTTTCAATAATTTTATAGCCCACGTTGCGGCAACAAGCACAGCGCAGCACAAAAACAAAACCTCGCTGCAATCAATTAGCATTGTGACCTGTTTTTTTGTTGTTTATTTTTTGCTTTTTACCTGGCGCCCTTGCCCCCTCTGTCCGACCCGCAGCCGCTCCTGTGCGTTCGCTCTGGTCTTTCTCTTATCAGTTTGACGCGCTTGTTAATGAACGAGCGAGGCCTCAAGTATTGCAGAGGGGCAGGTGGTGGGGGCATGCGGCAGGGGTATTCCACTCATATTTTGATGCATCGATTGGCTTTTGTTTTTGTTTTTGTTTTTGTCTTTGTCATTGTTAAAAGCTTTTTGCTTAATACGAATTTTAAATGCTAATTAAAATGTTTTTTTTTTTTTAAGGTATTTGCTCAGCCTGCGCTCTGCCTTCTCCGTTCGCGTTTGCATTTAGGCACTATAAAAAATTTGTCAGAATTGATGATGATGCGAAATATTATAAATGACTTTTACACTCTTACACTTTTGCACATTGCTTTTTCTCATCATTTTTTTTTTACACCGTGCAACGCAGTCATTTTTCAACAGAGCCGAAGAATTTCCGCATTACAAATGAATATTTTCAGCTTTTCTGGCCGCCCATTTCCCAAAACAATTAAAAAATGCTCAGACTGGGGATCTGCTGCTCTAGCCAAGTTGTCTCGTTCATCATGCCGAAATGCATTTTAGCTGAAATTAAAAATTGTTCATATATACTCGTATATGTATTCTGTGCCGCTGTTCATTAATTCCAAGTGTTCATTAATTCTGGCAGCTTAGCTGGAGCTGTTGCAACTGCTGCAAAATTCAGAGCAAAAGCCAGCACTAGGGACACAGGCGCACTCACTCAGAACTCAACTCACAACTGCCTTCAACTGATGGACGTGTGCAGCTGGCGACGTTGCAGCAACTGAAGTCCTAAGCCTGCCCCCAAAATAGACTCTCTCTCTCTCTCTCTCTTTCTCTCGCTCTCTCTCTTTTTCAATAGCAACTTTTGGTACTACTTCAAGGACAAGCACTCGCATACTGTCATGCCCCTAAAGTGTTTGTTCTTTGAGTAGTTTATTTATATAAAGAATTGCATCATTCATACTACAAAAACAGCTAAATTTATTAAAAAGTTCAAATTGTGTCATGTGCCACGCCCTAAATTAACATACCATATAGTTCATGAGTTTATTTGTTGATTCAACTGAAGGTTAACATGGAACTTGTATCTACAGAAGAAAACCAAAGGAACTAATTCAAAAGCTCTGGGAATGAAGCTGCTTACTAAGTGAACACTCCAAATTAATTCTAAAAAACCAAGTTCATCTTTAGAGAACACTTCTTAAACCCATTTCGACTAAGGTACAACTAAACCGAAACACACGCACGTTCCTAATACAGAGTTTTCAGTCCAAACTACTAAGAAGACTAGAGTCTAGTCTAGTCTAGAAACTGAGGCAACTGCGAGTATTGCGAGTACTTGAAGTATAATCTGAAGTATGAACTATCTATCAAGGTCTAGCAAGACTTCAGTACGGGGTATGGCCAAGGCCAGGCAATGAACTAAATCAAATTTTAATTACACTTATAAAATTAATTTGAAATCTCTTTTAATTATAGATTTAATTTATGGTCAATCATTTGTTAAACTTGGCTCACTTCGCAAACATTTGAAGAGCTCCAATGTTATCAGACAGCTCTTCAGATAAATCATAAAGAGAGTGCTCTGCAGTCAGTACTCACTTATAGAAACGTTTATACATGTGCTTTCAGTTACAGCTGAGTTATACAAAAAAGATAAATAGATAAGCCTCACAATGTTAGCCTCTTCAAGTCTCTTTGCTGCTTTAGGTACGCGCAGCGAAGTCCAGCCAAATGCCACCCTGGAGACTCATCATAAAGCTCGTTGGATCGTACCAAATATCCTTGCGAGTCTTTGCATTCACGCTGACATCAAAGTTGACTATAATCTCCACAAGTGCCGCTTTGATCTGTGCGAGGGCAAAGCGCATGCCTGCAAATCCCGAAGGAGTTTAGGGTTAGTCATAGTTCTCAATGGGATTCGCTCTATTTACCTATGCAGATGCGTGGACCATCGCCGAAGCCCATGAATAGGCCTTGATCGCGATATGTCTTGATAGCATCGGGCTCCAGGAAGCGATCCGGCTGAAACTCTTTGGCGTTGGGAAAGTACCCATCATCGAGCATGTAGCATGAATGAGGCACCACGACAACGGTGCCCTTTTCCACCGTGAAGCTGGGGCCATTTCGGTTGGGCAGCTTAATGGATTCGGTGCACAGTTTGTTGGATGCGGATAGTGGCGGAAAGAGACGAACGGTTTCTGGAAGTTCGATCGTGAGTTATTCTAAGAGTTCAAATGCGTAAACTTTCATGTATATTCACCATGCACACAGGCGTTCAGATAGGGTAGCTCGACGAGCTTATCAAAATCGATAAAGCCCTGATCGTTCAGGTGCTCCGTCAGCTCCTCTCTTAGACGCTGCTGCGCCTTGGCATTGCGACCCAGCAGCAGCAGGGTGTGGGCCAAGACAGTGGCCGTCGTCTCAAAGCCATCCAGCAGGAAGGTCATCGAGCAAGCTGTCAATTGGCGCGAGCTCAGATTCTTCTTCTTGGCCAGCTGCAGGATGTAATTCAAGAAGTCCACGCGATCCGCATGTTTGCCAGCTGCAATTTGTTTATTGCGCGCCTCGACAGCCGCCTCCATGAAGCCCACAAAGAAGCGCTCCGCATGCTTGGGCATCATTCTAAATTTCTTGATGCGACGCAACAAGGGTATAAAGGACATGGCAGCAAAAGTGATCATAAAGAGCAAAGGCTGTTCGAACAGTGCCTTGATATTGGCCATCACAGGTGTCGGATGATCGGTGAAGCTCTGAGCACTCACGCCCAGAACGCAATCTGTGACCATTTCAGTGGTAAAGCAAAGGCTGATCTGTTGGTTGAGAAGGAGGACTCTTTGATATATTCTCTAAGCTACATATATATCAATCTGGTCAATAGATACTCTACAGATACTCTATAGATACTCTATAGGTATTCCAAATTCTTTCACATATACTCACATCCTTGCCATTCACACCATCCTTGGGCGCAATACGTATTTGCTTGCGTATGAATTCGTTCATCTTTTTGCACACTTGATTCGTTACTGGATAAGCAGTTTTGATCTGCAGAAGATTATGAATACATATATATGTATATATAAAGATACAGAATAAGAAAGAGAGAGACAGACTCATATGATTCTATATAAGTTTATGACTTTAGTTTCCATTTCTATTCGATTGCATCAACATTCTGATAGTCTTTGAAGTGTGATAAATCTCCTTTTTTAATTAGAATGGAAACTTGAATCTTTGAACTTTACACAAAGAGGATCAGCATGGATACTTTAGACCCATATGCAGTATAACGCATATCAAAATCATATCTAATATGACAAAGGTGTCTTTTAAGGCTTACCCGACTCATGGTTAGGCCGGGTGTTATTTCGGCGCGCCGCTCCTTCCACGCCTCTCCTGTCATTGTGAACATGTTGTTGGCCATTATGAAATCGCTCTTCTCGTCGATCATGGTGGCCATTTCGTTGTCATGGAAGTTCTTGAAGTTCGATACGAATACGCGATGCGCCAGCTCCGGACTGAGAATTAGAAGCTGAGGCATCCGAGACATGAAAATGCCAACCGCATCGTATTGTTCTTTGTATTTGCTGCAGCAAGAGAAAGCGAATCACTTAGACTGATGCCAAAGAGCCAAATGGGTCTCAGCCGTTACCTATAGATCTTATTCAGATCGTATATAGCGTGTTGCTTCGCTGTGAATACATTGGGATAGTTGCCAGTGAGTATGGCTGGCGTCGGGCCTGGCACCTTGCGCTTGCGCCAATATCCATAGTTCCAGATGAGAAACTCATAGCCCAGAAAGGCTATTAGCCCCAGTAGAGTTAGCGTGATGAGCATTGCGACAACTGCTTCACAGAGATTCCGTAGCTCGACTGCTGCCCGTTCGTCTATGCCCAATTATAAATACTGTTTGCAGGTCAGTTGGCCAGATAAGACAGCCTGTCTTATCAGCCTTATCAGAGTCGACTCTAGTGGGCTCGCTGCAACGAGCTGTTGCTTATCTGCAATTAGCGCTAAATACTTACCCCCCGCCCATACCTAACAATTAATGTTCTATCTCTAATTAATTAATACTCGTTCATGTTGTGAAGAAAGAGATATTGGGTTTGTGCAATGACTGATCTGCTAAACGTTCCTATCTCTCTCTCTATCTCTCTCTCTCTCTTTCTCTCTTTTTCTTTGTTCCTATGAAGCTGAAGTCTTGAAATTTGACAAATATTTGACTCCCAGGCTGATTTAGTTAAGTCGTAATTTAGGGCAAATATGGCAAATATTTGGCTAAGCTTAGTCTGTACGCGAGTATCATGCAGTCAGTTGCATCCGACTCCACACACTTATTTCATTATTGCGCACGATAATTTCAATTTGACTAGCGAGCATGACGTTGATTTTAATTTACTTTTAGGAATCGCCCCTAAAACTCTGAATACGGCATGACTCGCTGAATTGTCTTACGGAATAGTGTTTACGTTTGTGTAATCTGCTTGTATAGAGATTCATTCAGTCTATGGCAAGAGTATTTGGCAACAAAGTGTTAGTGCTCACAGCTCAAGCTGATTTCTAGCATTTTAGCGTATCATGCGTATGCTGCTCTATTTGCTCTGACTTTAGAGCGGGAATATAAATATATATGTTATATATTCTCATCGTTTGATCAGTTTTAATTGATAATCGAAAGCCTAGCATGCCGCTGATCTCGCGAAGATTGCATCAAGGTCATCTATACTATGCTCCAGTTTAGTAAGTTATAGTATAGTAAGCTCTAGTGAAGATTATGCTCGACTATGAAATAGCCTGACCGGTGTATTGAGCTTCTGTTTGAAAGAACTAACAAGCTTACTATCTATTTTGAGGAAAGTGTGGATAGGTATTTATAAAGTAGAAGGAAGACGTAGTTGATTTGAATATAGACTCAAGTTAGAATCTATCTAGCAAATTGTATGCCTCTCTCTCGCTCTCTCTCTCTCTCTCTCTCTCTGTTTGTTACTTGCATTTCAACTGAAACATGATAAACCTCATTTCCAGTTTCAGTTATAATACATAAAACTCTTAACAGTTCGCTGCCTACACATTTCTATTATATATCTAAATCTATATATATTTGTGTATCTGAATACTTCGGCTTGAGCATTTGAAATGGATTTATGTGCGTCGTCTGGAAGCACATAAAGAACCATTAAGAAACCAAATAATGCCAGGCTCAGCAATCAGCAGAGCCAAGTGACAAACTCAAGACAGTGTCTATGCCCTCAAGAGAGTGACAGAGTGGGGAGTGGGGGGTGGGGGTGGGGTTGAGGGCTCAGCTATCAGTGGTGCATTGCCATTACACCCACTCGCAGTTTGTATATATTGTTGTCCAATCGCTCAGCTAATGGATTGCGAGCGCAGTTAATAACTCGAGCACACACAAAAGTGTGCCAACTGTGTGTGTTGCTGTGTGTGTGTGCGTGTGTGTGACAGTTGGGGCCAGGAAATGGTGCAAGTGTGGTCTGAAACGGCTGGCCAGCTGCCGTCCAATTAAACAGTCAGCCACAAGCGATGACGAGGCCTCGGCCGAGGATGGGCTGCAGAGCTGACCTGGCCACGTGTGACAAATTGACGCTTTTTAATTTCGCCTGCACCGTCGCACCACCGCCAACACCAACGGAACCACTTTAAAAATTAACGCAAAGCGCCACACGACGAATCGCCAATAACAAAATAACAAAATGACAAAATGACAAAATAACGAATTAACGAATTACGAATCACGCATACGCCCCATGTGCCCCTCCCTTACTCCTTACTCCATCCCTGCCCCCATATGCAGGCTGCCGTTGTCAACTCTGGCCTGATTGACGATGTTGTTCAAGTGGTTGTTGTTGTTCTTGCTCTGCTTGTTGTTGCTGTTGCTGTTGCTACTAAAAAGGTGTTTTCATTTTGCATGCAAAACACAGCAGAACGAAAATAACGTCGCCTTGATTAATTGCCTCGCACAAGCAGCGACTGCTAAACAGAGTCAAATGCATAAAGATATATATACATATATATATATATATATATAAACAAATATATATATATATATGTGTGTGTGTGTGTGTAGAGAGTGTTTCAATTCCGCTTTGACTCTACTTTATTTAACAAATGATGTGCATGCCTTCTGCGCTGATAATGTGAAGCGCAGCTCCGTCTCGCTCGTCCTGTTGCCTGTTTCATTCGCATCGCCTGGCAAACCAATCAAAATGTTAATGACACTCGCCAATACAGTTATCACCGCAACGGCGTCAGCTACGTTGATATCTGCACAGGAGTAGGAGTAGCAGGGGGTCGGTGGCAGGGGGGTGGCGCGATAGGAGGAGGTGGTGGAAGAGGCCAATGCTGACTTCAGTGAGCCTTTTAACATTTCTCTGCCATCTCGGTTTTGTTGTCACACTCTAACAAAGAGCTGGTATTCACATTAAGTCATGAAGTGTGAAAAACCTTCTATCTATATATAGATATATATAAAAATGCTGGTGTTGTGTCAAATTAGCTACGTTCCATTAAAAATTTATACTTTTACTGCTGCGCTTTTCCAGACTCACAATTTCTAGGCATCTTTTTGTCCACTGACAATCATAACGACCCTATATGGCCTAGCTTTGTCTCTCTTTCTCTTTCATGGATTGAGGATTAGAGCATACAAAGTTGCAATGAGAAGCGTGCGGCTAAGATGCAAGCTTACCTGGATAATACTTTTACAAAAACTATAGACAAGCTGTCAGCCTTACAGTAATACAAAATCTGACGTCATATTATTGTGCTACTATATATATATATATGCATATGAATATATATATATACGAGTATGCTTGATCGAAGTGTACAATCATGATTGCGTGTGGTCAAATGCCTTTGGAAAAAACTTGAATCAAACTCTATGAGAAGTGGTTCCAGCTCAGACGAATTGCTTTGTCTATGCCATCAACAATCAAACTATACTTCTCTGAATGTTTTTTGGACTTACTAAATCTTCAACTGAATCTACTACTACTACGACTACAATAGCTCTATCTTTCGACCTACTCAAAACTTCAACTGCAGTATGTATTGAACGAAATGTTGGGCGGAACTGACGTGGCAACTGCAGAATGCTCCAATTCATTGTTTTAAGTTCAACCAAAATACAGATAATACAAATCGATTACTATGTGGGGCATATGCAAAATATGATAATAATAATTATATATGATAAGCTCAATCAATAAAAAAAATGTGTGAATTAAAAACACTGAGTTTATTGCGTTATGGAAGCAAAATGCAGGCCAGACTCAAGCAAAGCTAGCTGAAACTGTGGAGCTGAGTCATGTGGCTCAGTGCCTTAAGGCCAAGAAAATGGTACACAATCAAGGCAATCATGTAAAAACTCAAGTCAAGAGATGTCGAATGACATTTTGTCGCCTGAGTCAGCTGTTTTCAATCCTCTAATATACAGATGAGGTCATTAAAATAGTAGTAACAGGTGAGACGTCTTTTTTGTCACCCTGGTTGGATCAAATATATCAATATGTATCGGGACTCTTTAATTTATCTACACTCTCTAATATAATTATATATAAATATATATATAGTTATGCACATAATTTCTGCAAGTGTATTTAGGCTTCGTCAAGCATTGTCGCTGTTCTCCTTTCTTGTGTCTGGTTGTTGTCATTTGGCGTCTCCATTTCTCTACCCGTCTCTTCATGCGTTGCGCTCCCCGTATCTCCTTCGCCTTGGGCGTCTCCTTCGCCGTCTCCTTCTCCTGCTCCACTGCTGTTAAGTTGTCATTTCCATTATGAGCATGTCGCTTTAGCATTTAACAAATAGTTGAGACATTTACAAGCATCGATAAGCGCGAGCGCAGCGCCGTGGCACCTGGCGGAGACCTCCACAGAGCGGCCGATCGATCGACGGGGGGATCAATGGCCCAGCTCCACATGCAGCTACGATTTGTGTTAATGTATATAGATTTGGGTCTCAGCCGATGCGTCTTCTAATTGATGTCGCTCTTAAATGGCCAGCCAAAGTCTTTCATATTCATACTCTGTCACACATTAATCAACTCAGGCAGCAGCCATAAAGCTCATAAATAACCAAATTCACATTTAAATTCAATTCCGAGTCCAAGTTTAAAGCAGATCTCTTAGCTGCGGCGGCCCACACACAATAGCCAAGCACTTACACGAGTCAGATTTATAATAATAATTGCCTGGCGCTTCCCATGTGAGCGCCGCGACAACACGACCATATGACAGACAAAACTCATGAACTTATCGGAGTCAATGACAACCAGATGACAAAGAAGAAGAAGAAGAAGAAGAAGAAGAAAGCGAAGAGGTTGACACGGCGACACCGGATATGCTGCTAAGGCGTTAAGTAAGTTGAAGAGGAGTCCGTCTCGTGCGTGACAGTGACACGAGAGCAAGAGACATTCGAGCAAAGAACTGGGCAGGATATCGATAACATGCGATAACAGTCGATAGCAGTCAAGACTTGAGATAGACAGGGATGCGGACATGGCTAGATTTATCGATAACTTTCTATATTTGAACATTTGTATGCTTAGAGTTTCAGCGAAAGACAGCCAGGATATAGGCAGGCAAAGAGATTGAAATGGCTGATTTATCGATAACAAACAAAACTAGATCTGCCTGCAATTTGAAACATACAATGAATACTAGTTTTAGTTACAGATGAGCAGATAGACAGAGAATAAAAGTTAGATAAAGTTACTATTAAAAGATCTACGTATAACGCTCCATACATATGTATAATGACAGACAAATGGAGGCATAGAAAGACGGACAGGCAGGCGGGCAAACAGAAATGGCTTAAGCCACGTAGCAAAAACAGACTGATCATGATTCTATATAGAGCCAATTTATTGTCTTGCACCCATTTTCCCTGGTTACAGGTCATAATTAAAGAATGACAAATTAGTTTTTAATACAGGCCTGGTCATGCGTGTCTGGCAACTGTTCGCTTCGGCCGGCTCATCTCTAAGAAAAGTCTTTCGGCCATTGCATAGATCGAACTTGTGTTGACAAAAGGGAACAATTATCGATTGATAATGCGGCCAATTGTGGGCTGTGCACATAAACAATGCATTAAAAACATATCAAAAACAGTTTTTCGATAATTTATCAAAAGATATGAGAGATGCAGAGTGAGAGAGAGGGAGACAGAAAGATTGGTATGGGATGAGAGGGTGAGCTGATTGGTGGGCGTCATTGTTTATAGTGATAATTACAAGCTGCGAGACAGACTGCAACAATTTGGAATCGATTTGTCAGCGAGAGCTAGAAACGAGAGAAAAGAGAGGGTGATAGAGGGAGAGAGACAGAGAGAGAGGTAGTGTGAGGCAGGGTGGGTTATAGTTCAAGCCATATGGCAACGGAAGAGTATTACTTGTGCTCATTAGAACGAGCATAAATCATTTTCAATGATTGCTTCCACTGAATCGATCTGCAGAAAGGGAGAGAGATAGATAAAGAGAGAGAGAAAGAGAGAGAGAGAGAGAGAGAGAGAGAGAGAGAGAGGGAAAGACAGATCTTTAGGCAAGCTAAGCAACTGGCAATCAGCAAAAACACTTCCGATGCGAGAACGTGTAACGTGCGCTCTAATCAGCAGAGTACGACTAGCAAATACCCTGTATACATAAGAGATGTAAGACTCACTGAAGAGCTAAGCTCCAAAAATATATGATATTCATTGATTATCGCTTATCGATTTCATACAATTGAGAAAAGTTTTCGATGCTTTACAATTTGTAGAGAGAGAGCAACATATATATAGTGTCTTTAGGCTCTTCAACTCTATATAGAAAAGGCAGATAGTTGGATCGATCTGTCTAATGGACAGTTAGATATGTTTATATATGATTTAATGATATATGAACTTGAAGTAGTCCAACTTTACTACTCGTAGGCCCCCTTCAGCAAAGTTTGCAGGGTATAACGAGCTGCTTCAACTGCCATCTTGGAGTGGACGGCTTCAACGTGTTGCGAGTAAAAAGTTTGCGTAATTTGCAGAAAACGTTTTGTTTGAAATTGAAATTGGTTTCTGCTTTCAGCCAGACAATTTAACCGCAAATCGGATAAAGCGGCTAAAACGTTCAAAGCAATAGGCCCAGCCCCAACTGCAACGCGGCTGAGAACTCTCGCGAGCTGAGAATGCGCAAAGGAAATAAAAACAAAAATAAAAATAAAAATGAAGAAAAGATTAATTCGAGCAAATGTTAAGTTTGCTGTGCGCGATTTAGCATACCCTGCAATGAACTATATAATTGGACACGGCGCATCAGCCAGGCACGTTTCATATTAACAAAAGGCAGACGCGAGAGAGATAGAGTAAGAGGGACAGAGAGAAAGAGAGAGAGAGAGAGACAGAGAGAGAGAGAGAGAGGAGGTCAAATGCTTGCAATTGGCTATGAAAATGATGGCTATTGCATTTGCATTCAACGCGAATCAATTCCAAATGGCCATCCATCTGAGCTTCATCAGCAGCAATCAGCATCAACAACATCATCATCGTCATCATTCACATTAAACAACGTCATTATTATGTAAAAGTCTTTTCTGCTGTTGTTGATGAAAACGATTTTAAATTATTTTATTTCAATTGCAAAATTATGGCTCCACTTGGAACGGGCTTCGGCTGCAGCTTGGCTTGCCTATAGATGGGGCCAGCCTCCCCTTCTCCAGCTCCTCTGCCGCCTCCCCTTGAGGGGACGCAACTGCTGCCTGCCGCATGGCTGCGACTATATCAATTTTTTGCGCTTTTTCTGTTTTTATTGCTACTCCATTAAAATTGAATTGACTTTTTGTTGTTGTTGTCATTGTTGTAGTTGATGTCGATTGCTGTTGTTGTTGTTGTTGTTGTTGCTGTTGTTGCTGTTGTTGCCTGTTAATGCCTGAAAATATAATAATAGTCATTAGGCTGAAACAGAAACGATTGTGCGATTGATGTTAAATTAAAAATTATTGATTATGCAGCAGCATCAGCAGCATCAGCAGCAGCAGCAGCAGCAGCAGCAGCAGCAAAACCCAAGCTGCAAAATGTTCGCATCGATTTTCAATTTACATATAGACAGAGTACAGAGTAGAGCTAAAGGCAGCTTAGTCATAGATAACATAGAGTCTCTGCACATGATGAAAGAGAGACTATGAGAGAAAATGTTTTCTAGGATATTACAATATGTGAGATAAGTAAATCAGATGAGATATTAAATTTGTAGGCACTACTTGAATTGATTTCTAAAGTTTGACTAATTGTGACAAATATTATATTAGTGTTATTTTTTCATCAGTCCTTTGAAAGGTTTATTATCAATTGAAGTCATAAATTATTGAGCAAAACCATAAATAATTATATTTATTTTATATACAGTTATTATTCGAATTTTGCAACTATTGTATAAATACAACACTATTTCATAAATGAAAAATTCAAATATTCTTTATCCAAGTGAATATTTGAACGTATTTTCAAATTTAGGCGCGTTTGGCATAAGCAGTGAGAAAGAAAGCAGTATGCAGTAAAGCGGTTCACAAGCAGTTCATACATTTTAGTTCTTTGTGTTCCGTGCGACAGATGGCGCAAATATAGTGGTTTGTGGATTAACTGTGTCGTTCACTTAATACTTAACGAATCTATATTTAACGACACCTTGAACGAGTAACAACGAATGGATGAAAATATGCAAAATTCGTTGAGTTGTGAGATGTACTTTTCGGTTTTGTAAAATTAACGATAGAGGTCGCAGCAGATAAACGAAAAACGAAAGGGAGGGAAAAGAGAGCGAGAGAGAGAGACAACTTTGCACTAAAAGTGTCAAGAAATAGCTGCAGATTGTGAAAAATCTAAAAATTGCACTACTTGACGTACACTGGTGGTCAAAATAGAAGGTACACTGCCATTATTAGTTTCCAAAGCCAATTATTTGAATATATCTGAACATGTTTATAATTTTAAACTATGAAAACTATTATAAGTTCTTCTATTCATAGTCAGATTAAGTTGATTTCGTGGAATACTCTCAGACTCCGTAACTCCATACCGAAATATTTCAATTACTTTAAATATTGCTTATATGATATATATTTTCTAAATGTGTTTACATTTCCATTGCCATGTCGTGTTGCCATGTCACAAAGTCTTCACTTTTGCATACCTCAACGATTTGCGAATGTATAAAAGCAAGATCACTACAGTCAAGCCTCATTAATAGCCGCCAGTTGCTCAGGGACCGCCCGGGCGATGCGCCTGCCTCTACCCCTCCCTCTGGCTCTGCTTTTGTCTTTGGCTTTTCTTCATCTGATTGCCTTAAATTAGGCGATGTCAATGAAGGGTGCGCCCAACTCTCCCTCCCAAGCCACCGCTATACCATCCCCTCTCTCTCCCTCTCTCTCTCTGCAACTTGTGCGGCAATTGAAGTGGAACGGTAAATGCGGTTGACGTCTCAGCAGCAGCAGCAGCAGCAGCGGCAGCGACGCTGCCAGCAGAACACTCATACGCACCGTTGCTGCTGATGAAGGGAAATGATAATTACACACACTCACACACACACACACACACACACTCTCGCACACAATGGCAAATTTTTGTGGAAAAACGTACGTAAATAGCCAGAATCTCATTAAAAAAATCTACGGGCAAGGGCTGCCTAATGAGCGCTTACAGCAACGGAGTAAGCCCCCCTCTGTCCCCCCTGCCCCCTACCTCTTCTAGCCGTCCCTTGCCTTGGTAGCAGCCCAACATAATGTAATTATATCGCATTATTTGTCATTTCGAGCAAATGAATTGAAACAAATTTAGTGTGACAAATGAATTGTTTATATGCGCGTATAATACACACAGAGAGAGAGAGAGAGAGAGAGAGAGAGACATATGTACATTCATAGATGAGTGTGTGTGTGTGTGTGTGTGTGTGTGTGTGTGTGTGTGTGTGTGTGTGATACAGTCAATTTGTTTCTCTTTTGCTTTCTAGCCAATTTGATTTGATTTGAATGCGTGCGAGAGGTTTGGGGCCCAGGCATTAGAACTTGGCCAGCTCGTATCTGTTGGCCATCTTTTGCTGTTTGGCTGTTTGGCTTTTAGCTAATTCGAGTTTATGAGCCATGTCTAATTACCAAATGAATTGTGCAATTATTTATTTTTGTTTATTAATTGGCTGCCCCACTAATGAGACACAGCTACAAAATTGAGCTACGAGACGAGCAGAGATGTGACTCAGCGCTTGACTGATTGAGTGACTGACGGATCGATTGACTGACTGACTCGCTGACTGACTCGCTGACTGACTGGCTGACTGCTGTAACATAAATGCATTGAGTTATGACTCTGGCCAGCTGACACTTCTTGTGGCTTCATCAGCCAGCAATTCATATGACTTGACGGAGAGCTTCGACGGCTGCTGCGGCTTTTGGCTTTGGTAACGAGCATTTTGGCCTACAATGTTGCCAACGCCAGCGGAAGCAGCCACCACAAAGTGCCATTTATGCAAAGTGCTCAAGCATTTAATGCGGGCTATCTCTCGCGCTCTCTCTCTCTCTCTCTCTCTCTCTCTGTCTGCCTTTGCTCATTGTGCAACTCATTAGCACTTATTAAAACTAAGTGCAGTCAGAGGCAAAGCCCAAGTGCACTGAGAGAAACTCACCGAAGCTTGACTTGCAGCGAATTAATAACGACATCTTAGCTCATTAGTAATTAGCTCTAAGTAAATTTTGAGTTAACTTCTCTCAGTGATTTCTACAATATATATATATGATATTGCTAGTATACATATAGTTTTTCTCTTTATCAAATATATGAATACCTTTCATAGTTCTCAGAGGTCTTTCTCCAATTTCCCTCATTCTCTGCATTTGTGACTACGCTTAAATAGAAACTCATTTAAAGTCTGTTACAAATTTAGTTGCTCTTCTTACTTCTGTGACTAGCTTTGCTTTTCTCACAGTGTACGCTACACAGTATCAGGCGGAAATGATGGGCCTAGATTTCAGTTGCGGGCTAAGTTCGAGTCGTTCGCTGGGTGCAACATCGACAGCTGCTGCTGCAGTTGTAATCAACATTTCAGCAATTGTCAGTTACAGTTGCAGTTGTTGTGGTTGCTGCTGCAGTTCTTGTTGTTCTTGTTGTTGTTGTTGTTGTTGCAAGTGTGCACTGGCGCGTGTCGCCAGCAAACAGAGAAACAGAAACAAAGAAACAGAAACAGAAACAGAAACAGAAATGCGACTACAAAAAATGGCGTCCAATTAACGTGGCTGCCATATTTGTTTAGCTGTTGCTGTTGTTGCTGTAATTGTTGTTGTTGTTGTTGTTGTTGTTGTTGCTGTTGTTGCTGTCTGTTGTCTGGGCAATAAAACATTTCATTTATTAGCCATGGCTGTGGCATGTCGGCCCCTGCGGCAAAGTCAATTTGAAGTCGCATTTGCCATTTCGACTGCAGTTTCATTGATTTTTCTTTTCTCTGCTTTGTTTGTTTGTTTGTTTGTTTTGGGTCGTGTCAGTAGGCAGTTAGCTTAAGTTTGGCTTTGCCCGCCAGCTGTTGCCCCGGCCACGCCCCCCTGAGCAGTTCACACTTTCACAGGTGGAACAGCGGCGGCGAAAGGATGCGCAGGCAAAACGAAATTAAAACAAATTGGTCAACACAATTTGATTATAAAAGCAATAGCCAACACACAACAAACACACACACACACACACACACTGGCACACTCACATCAGTTTGATCATCTTGAACACATTAGGGCGCAGCTGCAGGCGCCGGGAATCGATTATCCTTTTCTTTTCGGCGCAGCGCAATCCTTTTGCATACGTGCCGCACCTGTTGTCATGGTTAAACGCGGATCCCAATTCGCTGCGTCTCTAAATGCTGCCAGCCATGCGAGCCATGCGAACCTCGATGCTATCACTCTAATGGCGTCCTGGCCAGCCATTAATGGGCTGAACTGCCCAAAGGCTTTCATTTGAATTGGACACGGCCTGACTGAGCGCTGAGCCCTGCCAGAGGTGTGAAGAGCTGCGCTGCCTCTAAGTGTTGCGCCTTGCATAATTATATGCAATTTATATTGCGGCAGCAGGATCCTTCTAGGAACTACTGCGACTGCGACTGCGACTGCGACTGCGGCTGCTGCTGCTGCTGCTCCAGCTAACAGCTACTGTGTTACCTGTGTGCTACAGAGGTCGAGGGTCAATTGAATTGCTCTTAAAAGGTTTGCTTTTTGATCTATTTAACTGCGAGTGCGCGAGCGAGTGGGTGTAACTGCAGCTGCCTGCTGAAGTGTTGCATATTCCGGCACGTTTCAAAACGGCAAGAACACGCTTGCCCCGCTGGTCACATCAATTCATATCAATAGAAATTATATGCTTGCTTCTTGATCTAATTATCTAACTGGCAAAGTGGGTGTGGCTGCAGCTGACACGAGCGCGTTTATAAACGCGCAGAAGACGCCAGCTTGTTTGTTTAGCTAGCAGCCAATCTCAATAGAAACGAATGATAGGAATGATCTAACGTTTTTGCTTTCATCTCTGCTTAATCATTTGACTGATCGAGTATAGTTGCAGCTGCCTGTCTGCCTGCCAGCACGGGCCACGACTCGCGCGCGTTTTAAAACGCGCCGACTCACCCTCTCAGCTAGCAGCCAATACTAATCAAGAAGCTCTCCCATATTGTCAACTGCAATGGTTAACTATCTAACATGATTAGCTGCGACTGCAGCTGCATCCCACCGCATTGCATGTTTTGCGCGCGTTAAAAAACGCGCCGAAAACGCGCGCGTGCTTTGCGCCCACTAAGCTGGGCATAACTTGCTTAATTAGCAGCCAATATCACGCACTTCATACTGTCCAATTAATTTAGCATATTACTATAGCTAACTACAAGCTGCCGCAGTGCAGCAATTGTTGCCTCAAACGTTGTTGTTGCTGCTGTTGCTGTTGTTGCTGTTGCCTCTTGGCAATTACCTTTGCTGGCTGCTGGCTGACGTTGACGGCTTCGTTTGTTGCAGCAACGTCAACCAGGCCGTGGCTCGGCTGTGGCACATGCAAAACAGAAATCAGCATATCGCATGTTGTCGCAGCCATGCCCATAGAGAGCGTACTCCCGCCCCTCCCTGGCCAGCTAATGATAGAGCCTGCATGGGCTGTGTGCTGGCGCAGCAAAACGTCAAAACGTCAAGCATCTATTAGCCCGATTCTGTATTTTGTTTTTAGTTCGTTTGGATTCAACGCCTTGTCCTGCTCCTGCTGGCTGCCAGCCACAGCCCGGAGGGTGCAATGCTTTAGAATACCCTGTATATAGATTGAGAAGATAGAGTATGCTTATCAGTTTGGATAAACTGCAGTTGTGCGAGTCGAACTAAAGTAAGTAACCGAATGAAGTAAAGCAACAGAAAGAGAGAGCTATCTATGCTATCTTATCCCAGTTAAAGGTCATCTACCAGCCTCAAGGGCTGGGTATCTGCCAGCAGTCGCGCATAGCCACAGCCCTTCTTGTCATAATTGGATATTTCAAGTCGCATTTCATATAGCTTAGACTAAGAATTAAGTACAGAGCAACTGCTAGTCGTTCGCATCCGCCAGTTCGCCTGCTATAATTGTAGGCATTGTGCAGGCCCTGCACTATTTGAAATCAGCTAACAAAGTCTCTCCGGCCTGTGCTGAGACCAGCTCAACTTCCACTTCCACTTCCACTTCGACTTCTGCTTTGACTTTGTTTGTTCGACAACATTTCTTGTATATGCAAATGCCACAGTTGAGTGTTGCATGCAACCGATTCTCTTGTTCTTATTACTACAGCTGCTGTTGCTGTTGTTGTTGTTGTTGTTGTTGTTGTTGTAATGCAATGTTTAGTAACAATTGTTGTTGGACATGTCTCTGAAATTCGTGTCATGCGCCTGTGTAATTTAGCGTTTAATGAGAAGGCGTTTGTTGGTCATTAAACTATCGCCAGCCGGTGTCGCCTACTCTCGTCACGTAATTGTGACTTGACTCTTTTTTTACTCATGTATATATATATATATATATATATATATACACATATCGTATAGTATCGTATCGTAGCTATATTTCGTGGCAATATATCTCGCCCAGGCGCTTATTAGCTGCTTTAAGCAGCTTGTAACGCAGCCATTGAGCCAGTTGCGTGTTAGTTTAGCGTGTTTTCAGCTCTTTTTTTCCTGCTGTTTAGCCTTTTTTGTTAGCTTCTATTAGCTGCGGCTTTGATGTGTAATCAAGGGTTAAGCGCCGCAAGAGGTGCCCTAAAGAGCTGTGCCACACTTCAATTTGCAAACGATTTTTTTTTCTTTAAATATATTTTTTGTAAATTGTAATTTAACAATTATTTAATTAAGTATTGACAAAATGCTTGAATTATGTGCATGAATATAGTTTCTCATTACTATTATTATAAGTAAGTTCTCTCTTTCTCTCTATGTCTTCTCTTTACCCTCACTCTCCCCCCTCCATAACCATCATTTATGCATATTGGTCAGCTCTCTTTATCTCTCTCTCTCTCTCTCTCTGTTTTATTCTCACACTCCCTCTGAACTTTAGCCAACAAAATCCTTTCAACTGATTCCCAATGCCTATGGACAGTTTTTACGATAGAGTATTTTGATTCCGCCAACTTTAAAATATGATTTATGTTAAGATTTTAACTAATTAAGTGAGTAATCAATAAGCCATGTGTAATTCTTGATTGTTATTATGAAGATTGATTATATATTTCTGTTTCAGTATCTTGAGTTCATAACTATATGTATCTAAACTTATCTTGAGCCATTGGACGTGAAAGAAAGAAACTACAATTGCGTCTAAGGCAACGTTTTCTCAAGACATGCAACATAAATATATCTAACGGCTGCAGAAAGATGACTAATGTAAGCTATATAGTGTAATTCTGTACAACTAGTGTTAGCTTAAAGACCTTATTTATAATTTCGAAAATAGCCAGAACCTAAAAAATAAATTTATTTATATATAAATATTTATATATGTTGTTATTGATTCTACAATATAAATACATTTATACACGTCTATTAATCTAATTAACTTTTAAATTATATTTTAATACATATATTTATATATGTCTATATCTCCTTCAATTAGTTTCACAATTCGTGATGCACGTTTCAAGATCATCTATTGAAATGATACATCGGTTACCTTTGTTGCTCCCATGATCTTCCCAATGCAATAATGAAATAATATATATATATATATATATATATATATATATATATATATTGTTTTATATATATGTTTTATTTATCGCAATGCCTCAACATTTTAAAATAATAATCGACGCAATTAATTTTGATGTAAAATACAAAAAATTTGTCGCATGAAAAATGCATGTGAAATGCAATTAATTCAAGTGCCATAAAAACAGACAACAACCACCGCACCACCGCACCAGCGCACCACCGCACCACACCACCACACACTCAACCATTCAGCCACAGCACTGAACCACCCACAAATAGCCAACTTTGTTGTAACAATAATAAAAGATAAATTTTAATGACAATGTTGCCGCCATTTTTTTTGAAACGTTGCCAGCAAAATCTGATTGCGGTTCTATTTATTATTGTTGTTGTTGTTGTTGTTGCTGTTGCTGTCATTTGTTGCAATCACATTAATTATAATTATAGCGCTGGCAAAGCCTGGCAAAAGTATCTCATTTCATAAATTGCATATGAAACCAAAGCAACTCCAACTCCAACTCCAACTCCAACTCTGATTCCGATTTCGATTCCAATTGCAATTCGAATGCAGCTCCAACTGGCATTTAACTTGAGTATTTTGTCTGTGTGCCTTGTCTTTTGTTTGCCTTTTAAATTGGCGCATTAGCTGGCTAAATGTGCTTTTGCCTTAACTTCAACTCGCAACGAGACGAACGCACGTGACGAATTGCCAAGCTGCCAAGCCGCCAAGCTGCCAAACGGCCAAACAGCCAAACGACCCGATAGCCCCGACAATCAACCCCTTTGCGGCATGTCTTATATGTGCAGATATATATGCAGATGCAAGTGCCACGCCCCCAGCCAAAGCCCCAACCATTGGCAGTGCCATAGCCACAGCCCCATTTCGAGCCTTATTTGTAATTCATAAGCTTGACGGCGGCTTTTTGATGTTTCTGCTGCACTGTTGCTGAGCTGAGCAACCGGGCATATTCGCTTGACTTGAAATTTTGGATTATATATGCCTGAGTTTGTCATAGACGTTTTGAAGATTTGATCAGAGTGAAGTCGTTAGCAGAAATTAGAGGTAGCTTAGAGAATCATAAATGAAGCGTCCCCTACTAGCCACTAGCTTAGTATATTACGCGTTAGGTCTGCTACGTTTGACTGAAGAAACTGGACTGGAGAGTCTGTCTGTAACATTGTTATATTAGACATTCCCTAGATCGTCACAGTCGAGCCATTAAAGAAGAGTATACCACAGTCGGTAACACCCAATTCTCTTATTTCGGCTCATGCATTTGTCATTTGGCGGCAAAAGTTTTCTTCCAATTACACGTTGCAACAATATAATGACATAATGTGTCAGGCGATTCACTAGCTGCTCCTGCTCCCAGCTCCAACTCCAGGTCGAGTCCCACATTCAAATCCAAATTCACATTCACATTGTGTTTATGCAAATCGGGCAATTGCGCGGCTTATAATTGGCTCTGCAATTGCAAATCCTGGCCATAGCGCAGAGGCTCCACAATTTGAAACTGGAAACTGGTAACTGGCGACTGGCAACTGGTAACTGGCAACTGGAAAGTGGACCGCTTTGATTGGCCAGCGTGGCGGGCAGCGGTGCGGCCATTGCGATTAAGCCGAAGCGCGGCTTAGCCAAGTCAACTCTGCTCAAAATTTGTGTATGGCCCGCCGCCATATTGTGCATCATTAGCTTTTGGCACTGCGCCTGCACTGCTGTCCGTTGTCTTGGCCTACACTGAGAGACTAAACTGTCTGAGAACTTGTTTAACTCAGAGAAATTGTGCTAAGCCTATTTGTGTTCATCTCTATTGTATTAGGAGAACTGAAACAATTTCATATTTCAACTTGGTTTTTCTCTGAGTGGGCGACGTCCTTTTGCCTATCCACATGTTCCGGATCAATAGTAAATGTGAATATCAACATATATTATTATATATACTTCGATTTGAACTCATTTTGACCTAATTTTACATTTACTTCGATTACAGCTCAGCTGAAGAGATAGAAAGAGACATCATTCGCATTATGAATATCAAAATATAATTTCCAGTTGCTCTAAGTGTTTGGCTCTACTCAGTGCTCAATGTTCGTTCTGTTTGATCAAAGCTTACCCCCATTTCAACAGCACTTTTCGCTCAGTGCACGTGCGCTGCAGTCCTCATGCTCAGTCGACATCTTCAAATCTCTCTCTCAGCCTTCGCTGCATTGCATTCGCCTAATTGCCTTAATTGCGCTTTTGTTTGTGGCCATGTGAAAAGCCAAAGTGTTAATTTTGTAGCAACAGCAACAGAGCAGCAGCAGCAGCAGCAGCAGCAACAGCAGCAGCAGCAGCAGCAGCAGCAGCATAATTATCGAGTGGGCCAAGAGTCTGGGTTGAGTCTGATATGAGGTTTTAAGATCAATGCGCATGTGACTTGGACATGGATGTGTGGAGTTGGAAAGCTAAGCTGAGAGTTTGAGTCAGAGGCGATATAATGGCGATCGGCCATTTGGGTTGCTAACCAAAAGCCACCAAAATAAATCAATTAGCTCATAGCTGGCTGGCACTCTGGCGTTGGCCTAATGGCTGACTAGACTAATTAGTGGCTAGCGATCAAAACAGTCTGCGACTCTATATACATATATAAATAAATATATATATATATATATATATATATATATATATATATATATATGCTCGATGTCAATTAATTCGCTTAGGTTTCACCAATTAACACATTTTGTTTATGGTAATTTCGTATCACAAATGATAAACCATAGATAAAACTGACTTTTCGTTCAGTTTATTAGAGTAGCAAAACAGTTTTATGGCTTGATATAATGTATGTATATGTGTATATAGATATAGGTATATACCCGTATCTGACTTTAATTTGCACATGGCAAAAAGATATCACGCAAAAGCAGCAGCAGCAGCAGCAGCAGCAGCAGAATCCACAAAGCATCCACAAAAAAGCTGCTAATTGAAATTAGTTAAAACCCACTTGAACCCCATTTTCGTATTGCGCAAATCACATCCAAATCGAGTCCAAAAACTTCGAAGCGGGGCCTGAAAGCACATTCCCAACGAAAAATATAACAAATCAAATCAAATCAAATCAAATCAAATCAAGTTAATTAGCAGCCGAAGTACCCAGCTACCATTTGAGTTCGTGATCAACTCATCAGGCAATCGACTTAATAAGTGGCAAAAAGCAAATACGAGGAAGACTTAACCAAACTAAACAGTCTTCAAAATGGAACAAACTAATTGGAGAGCGAGAGATATCCCATGATTGAAGATTTCTCATGGAATACGAAGAGAAATTGAGTTTTGGAGCATATTTAAAGATATTTCTTATGTAAGCTAGATTTAGGGCTACAGCTAAAAATGATTGCAATTATTGAATCCGGAACTAAGCTTAACAGAACTGAAGAAATTAGGGACATACGATGGGGAAAACTGCCGAATCCAGCTGTATTTACTGCCGACGCAGACGTGGTCAGAAGAAAGGACTTGGCAGAAACTATCGGTGCAATGAGTTAATAGAGCTCAGAACAGGAATTCAGATGGCAGTGCTCAGCTATAGCACATAGAAGTGCTCCTGGTTCCAAGGTTGTAGGCAGTCCAATAACTTGCGATAGATAAGTAGAGATCTGTAATAGGAATTTAGTGGGACCTGGCAAAGATTCATTCCGCTGCCGCTGCCGCTGCTGCAGTCCGGGGCCTGAGTTTCATTAGCGAGGTGTCTTTAATTAAGCTAAACAATCAAAGTCAGCAATTGTCATAATTTAGTCATGGCAACAGATGAGAGCTGAGCCAGCGCCAATTAACATTGAGATCGAACGGGAACAGTGGGTAACTAGAAGCTAAGTCGCTGGCGCCAACTGTACGCCCGATCGTCGCGTCGCGTCGCGTCGTGTCGTGTCGTTTGGCTTGATTATTTTATAAATTTACTCGAGTTCCATGCAAAGCAATTGATGTCTGCTTAATAAAACTTAATGTTTCGTATAATTTCTGCGAATTGCCAGCGATCCATGCCAAATGACAAAATGCTAAAAAAAATATAGATGGCATCAGGCATCAGGCAGGGGGCGGGCAGGGAAGTGGGGAGGGAGGCTTTGAGATCGGCTTTCTGCTTGGCTGGGGGCCTGGGAGCTCTTTTTTTTGGCGTTGGCGGCACTTAAAAAAGTTATATATGCATACTTGATATATATCTCTCTGTATATATCCGAGCATATTTGAGCTTTTTTCAGGCACATCACATCCGGCACAGATATTGTGTGGGTTATTATTTGTGCTAATTGGACTGTCAGTTTTTGTGTTTGTTTGTTTGTTTGTTTGTTTCGTATGCTGAGTGCTGAGTGCCTTTTGTTTCGTTTCGTTCGCTGTATTCAAACTGGCATCAATTTCACTTTAGTCGGAAACGCCCACTTTTTCATGCGAATCTCTTTCATTAACATAAATAAAAAACTTATTTTCTTAATTGTATGCTTAATATGTGCGAGTATTATATATATCTCTCGTATAATCAATTCTTTTGACAGTTATGTGGCTTTGGCTTACCAACAGTTACAGCCAGACTGCTGATACTGGTTCAAATATGCATAGACTATTGAGAGTTGTCAAATATTAACAATAAATAAGGAAATAACCAAGGGTCAAGTTCCATTCTTATTTCCTACTTAACTAGTGTCTATTGATAAAGAATAAAGTTCGAACTCTATTCCTACTTTGTACTTGGCATGATATCCTAGTGGCCGCCAATCAAGAGTTCAAATCTACATAGAAAGTGTTTATACTATCTCTTCAGAGTTGTCAAATAAATAAAAATAACTAAGGATTCAGGGCAAGTTTCTTATTTGCCGCTCAATCCTTAATAAAGTCAACGGTTCGAATCCCATTCTAATTTCCATTCATGGATTCAAATCCGCTTATCATTCATTATGACAGATGCAGTTGACATCAACATAATCATTTCCATTGACAGTTATTATGGATATCAGATGAAGTTTTATTCTATAAATAGAGACTATTAAAACAGAAAGTGCCTTTGAGTCGAGGAAGTTGACTACTAAGTGAGGAAGGCAAATGAATTGCTTAGAGTCATAATGAAACAAACACTATTGCCCATTGGCTATAATATTAAAGTAGACAAGGCTTTCAAACTCTATTCTTATTGAAAAATGCATTTGAAATATATATTAGTTACAAGAAAATGTTTTTCTGTCAATATAAATTGCCTGGGCCCAACAAATCAAAGGCTCAAATCTGTTAATTATTAATTTTTGTCAAATAAAACACTAAATAAAAGCAAGCTCAAGCTAACACTGCCCTAGCCAGAGGCTCTAATTCCCTTCCCATTGCTCACTTGTTTTAATCAATTAGATTTAACGACTGCCCACAGCAAATGGCCATTAGTTCAAAGTTTCAGATAGATTCAAATATTAATAAATTATTCGGTAAACAAATTTGTCAAATTGCGTGTTCGAATCCGCCAAGTGTAAATAGTTGAAAATAATTCATAAATAAATTTGCATCTAGTCAGGTTTTTGTGAGCGTTTCATGCCACGCCTCGATGCAGCGGCACACAGTTGTTAATTAAGTGCCATTAACTGAAGGATATAAACGCAATTAGCGCCGAGTGGAACTCAAGCAAAACCGCCAAGCAGTCGCACCCCCATTTCATGAAGCCCCCATACGCTCCCCCTTGGCCCTCTCTCGTATGCAAGCGGCGCTGCTGTAGATGTTGCGTAGCCGCGAGCAAAGTGCCGTCTGCTTAATTAGTCTGCCTCAGTCAAAATAAGTACATATGTAAACGAACACACATACATATATAGTACAGACAGAGAGAAAGGGAGACAGAGAGTTAGAGTCTGTATGTCGCAACTCATTTAAGTCGCATTTAATAAAATCAAAATCCATTGCGCTTAATTTTGATTAAAACATTGGCCCAGCGTCTGCTCATTAAATTGTCACGCATGTTGTGTCAACCTCTTCAGCTCCCATCGGCCAAGTTCCACCCAGTCATGGACCACTTTGAAGTTGTCTCCGCGAGGCCGCCAACGCTGACACTTGCCTGACATCCCGTTTGACAGTTTGCATTGTGGCATGACACAAACTTCTCTCTCTCTCTCTCTCTCTCTCTCTCTTTCTCTCTCTCGCAGACACTCCTCTCATTTGAGTTTCCATAATATCTATGTCGACCCCACTCCTCTCTGCTTGGATGAGGCTTCACCTCGCTTCTATTTGCAACATCTGTCGGAGGGGCGGATCGGGCAATGGAATGGGAATGGGAATGGGAATGGGAGCAGATTCAGCGACATTCTTAAAAACGATTTAATTTAATTTTTATTGTTGACATAAACGTAATTGTCAGACCATTTATCCGCATTAAGTCCTCTGATGCGTAAGGATAACAACAACAGCAACAACAACAGCAACAGCAACAGCAACACCAACAACAACGGCGACAACAGCAACAGCGACAACAATAACAGCCACAAACAAATATGGCGTCAACATCATTGGGTGACGACAGGGTAGGTAGAGACAGTGGAACAACTAGAAGAAATCGTACTCAAGATTTAGATATATATAGATATGAGATATGAGATATATATGATATAAGAGCATAAAAATAAAAATATCGGCCGATTAACAAATAGGAGTTTGCTAGTCACGAGAAGATACCCAGCCAAGTTGTTGAAAGAAAGCGGATATTAATAAAGGAACAGACATCGCACAGAACATTATTATTTTCACTTTGTGAACGAATATAAATTTACTTTTATGGATATTAAGGCAAGGCAAGAACCTACCAATGACCCCAATCGATACCAAACAAATCAACAGCAGCTCAGTTAAAACTCTTAAACTGTAAACTTTAAATCTCGTGACAATGTTTCACATAAGACGCTGCTCACGTTATATGCCAATCACGCCCATTGTACTTGATGGTGCGAAAAAAAAAACATAAATATTTACAATTTGGCACAGTGTAAAATGAGTTTAACTTTATCTGCTTTTGTGGTTGTTTACCAGACACAGGCTTATTCTGCTATCCTGGGCAAAGGATGATTTCGGCCGAATTGCAGGGCAGGACAGGGCACAGGGCATCTGGAGAGCTGTTATTTGTCGTTTGTTTCGTGGTTTATTTATATGCAAGTCAGGTTTTTGTCAACAAAATGTTTTGTGACAGAATATGGCGACAGGGCGAGAAGGCTAGAAGGCGAGAAGGCGAGAAGGCGTCGCCCTGACGGAGGGTGGGTTAACGCGCATCATGTGCCTCACTGGACACTAATGCAAAAAGTGGGGAGGGGGTGAGGTCGGGGCAAACATTGACCGGTACCAGTAACCACTCGGCAACCATTCAGCAACCACTCGGCAGCCACTCTCGGTGGTTGTTTCCACTTTCACGCCCAGAGGCGGCTTTAAGTCGTCGGCTTTAAAAGAGTTTTTTTTTTTTTTGTTGGCCTAAATGCGATTCGAGCCATGAATTAGCTCAATTTGAGTCATTCAAAATTGAATCGATTTCTTTCGATTTGCAATTAATAGACATAGCCACATGCGGAGTTTTGAATTTCCGGTGTGGGGCGCGGCACGTGCCCGTGGCTGGGTGGTTGGTTGAGCTGTGTAGGTGGGCGCCGACTTGTGTTTCATGCGAATATCCTACACACAACACATGTGATACCATATGATATTATAAATAAACTCTAATGATGGCAAACTTGCATCTCTAATGATTAATGTAATGCATCTAGCATATTCTAGTCTGATAACATCGGCTCACATTAAAATCTAATTATATCGACTGAAGTCAAGGAATCGCTCTAATAGGCGCCACACTTGACTCTGCCAGCAATTGCAATTAGCATTTACATCAAATAAAATGCTATTATAGTACCTGCCCCTCCTCCTCTCGTTTTACTCCCTCTCTCTCTCTCTCTCTCTCTCTCCATCTCACTCTCTGCGCTCCCTTGCCTTTCTTGGGCGTTGGCTGGCACAACATGGCGTATAATTAATAAATTTTGTACACGCGCACCAAATGCCCATTATTTAGCTCATTGTTGTTGTTGCTGTTGTTGGCGTTAATTGCACAAATACGTTTCTGAACAGTCCATTTTGGAATTACTTAAACCACAATGCCTGCCCCTGGATGTCCGCCGCCCTCCCACCATGCCCAAGCTGGCGGCGCGCGTCAAAAGCGGAAATTTGTTTATAATCGTTGTTAGCGTGTGGTACGCGTGCATAGCTATGACTATATATACATATACATACATAGCTAAAGGCCCTATCAATAGCCTAATACACCCAGAAAAATAAACTAAGTTGGAGTATTCTATAGGCCACTGCTCGACTAGAAGTTACTCTTTGTTTCCTAAGCATAAATCTTAGATATGAAATGTCTCTGGCTAAGCACTTTAGCACCTATACCTCTGGCTAACCTATCAATACCAAGAATTTGTATGCAAGACACTCACAAGTGAGATATTGAAGATCTGTATATAGCTAAGGAGTGTCTATATACCAAATTTTATATGCTTAGTAGTTCTAATTCTCGAGCTATGCTTCAAAAACCAAGACTTAGCTGGCAGTTTCCATATCAAACTTGTATATTGGAAATCAGCACTTGCTCTTGACGATTCTAGTTTCCAACATCTGTAACAAACACTCTCGTCTCACATATATACCCTGTTTAACCTGATGGCATGGCCATAGGGCATACACCAACCCAAACTTGAGGCCTGAACTAAATTGATACATTACCCTGCTGCTACTCATCATAGCTCTGTCCGTGCGATATTTCAATTTGTGGGCTCAGCTCTCGCTTCTGGGTGTTCCTGCAGCTCCCTAGATTCCCATTGGCCATATGATAGGGCCACTTTGCTCGGCCCATTGTCTAAGCGGTTCTTTCTTTCTTTCTTTCTCTATTTTTTTTGTAATTTTCTAATTTGTTCGTCTTGCCTTTCTTTAATAAATTTTTTATTGTTTGTTTGATGGCAGCAAACAAAAGTCGAGAAAAATATTTGATGGCCTCCGAGCACGCGGCACTCGCCTCTAAAATGTATCTATTAGCGGGCAGCACTTTCCCAAAGATAGAGAGAGTGGGAAAGAGAGACAGAGGGCGAGAGAGAGGGGGAACCCTTTTGTGGCTATTGTTTTGATAAAGGATTTCTTTGGGCTCATCTAATTGCCTGTTGCCTGCCTGATGGTATTCTTGAGCGTAAACCGCAACGAAAATGCACAACATATGAGCGTCATTAGAAAATTGTTTTGCCAAATGGTTTTTAAATTGTTTTTGTTTATACTCCTCATCCGGCGAGCGTATCTAAACGCTTTCTATTGCCAACAGTTGTTTGTTAGCCAAAATAATCTCTCTGTCTCTCTGTCGCTCTGTCGCTCTGTCTGTTTGTTGGCCTGCGGTTTGCACCCGACGTTTAGCGATTCAGGCCAAAGTCTCCAGCAACTGTTGCCGTATAATAGATATATATCTAAATATACATACATACACTCATACATCGTGCTATTGATTGGCATTAATTAGTGCTCGGATTGGCAATTATATCAACTGGTACCAGTTGAAGGATCTGCTAATTGAAGACGATGCTTAACCCATTCGCATGACTTTAAATAAAAGCTGTTCGCCTCAGTTGCTAAACAATATTTTTGGAGAACCTGGTTAAAGCCTACGTGTGAAATACTTGACTAAACTAAATTTGGTATTCAACGCATATGTATATGGGACTGATTGATTCAGCTAAAAAAGTTGCGGTTTGGGTTTCCTCTTTTTTGACGTAAGCAAGCTCTAGAAGAAGCTACACCGGGAGGAGTATAAGACTGATGGAGTAAGTTCTTCCTAGACACTGAAACTGCTTGACTAGTTTTATACTCTTCGTGGACTATTCAATCACTCTAACACTTCATCCACAAGGGTATAAGACCAGTCAATCGGTCTTATGTCTTATGAACTTCCAGGACTTCCAGTCAAACACAAGCTGAAGGCAAAAATGATGGTCAATAACAAGTCAAATCTTAAGAGATTGAAATACTTAGGTAGCTTTCGAGTTTCAGCTCAACTGGGTGTAAAAAGCAGAATTAAGAAATATTATTACAGAAAAACTGTATCTGTCGTTAAATTTCAACTTAAGTTTGTGTCGATTATGTTAACCTTAAACCTTATCCAAAAAAAATTAAAAAAATTTGTAAATATTGGAATATATTGTTCTTTTTTCTATAGACGTTAATGTTATTTACAACGATCTATGTTGCAAAGCCAGAAAATAAAGAAAATGCTAGTGTACTAGTGTACTATATATACACGTATAATTTATATTCCAAACGGACAAAGCAACGGCTAATATGATCTTACTCATCAAAAGGCTTTCAAGAAGTCGTATACTCGTAATTCAATTAACTGTAAAAGCCGTCATTAAGGTCTTATAATGTACTTTGGACAGCGGTGCAAGGGGGTGGGGCGAGGAGAGGTGGAGAGGTAAGCAGAGGTAGCCCAACGTCGGCATCATAAAACTGAACAACAAAGTCACACCTCAAAGCGGTACGATAAATCAGGCGCAGATCTCAACGATCTGAACAATCTGGCCAACTGGACAGCCGGACAACAGAGAACTCCAAGCTGGAAGCTGGAAGCTGGAAGCTGGAAGCTTGCGGGCGGCCAATTTTAATTATCAAAATTATGACAAAGTTGTTTATGACACTTTAACTTTCGGCTCAGAAAATTTGACTGGAAATTTATTGATTTTTAAGAGTCTCTCTGCCGCGCGGCAGCTCAAAGCCAATTTATGCAGATGCGCTGACGAAGATATATATGTATATATATAAATACATATAGATCCGCTTAGCCCATCAATAAACAATATTTGAGAGCCATAATAAACAGCAACAAACGCGCTAAACTGTTTGCCACCACCGAGGGGCAGCTGAGGAGGGGGACAAAGCCTGGCTACCGTTTTGCGGGCAGAGTGCAGCCTCGAGCGCTGTAATTTTCGTAAGAACTCCGACCACAAACCAAAAACGGGCCACACGAATTCATAATTTGAAACTAACCAAAAATCATCAGATAGCTCTAGTCGGGTAAGCTCAACTGAGCGATACTCTACAGGCAGCATCGATGCTGATTGTCCTTCAATATATAAATATCTGAAAAGTGGATTCACAAAGTTGATATATAATATATATATACTAAATCTGATATCAATTACAGTTGATAGATTGCAGCCTGTTACATACAGTGGCACTAGCACAAACAACCCTCTCTTAGCCATTTTCAGTGGGTAAAGTGTATAAGAAATAAAGCGATTTAATCCTTGGCTGCATTGTTGTCGAACCAGGCAGATCCCAATGGAGCGCCCAGCGCCCAGCGCCCGCCCAGCCGCACGCTCGCTCCCAGATTAATTGCCCAGACGCCAGATTGTGTGAGCAGCAGCTTGACTCGGGGAGGGGGGCAGCGGCTGGGGCTGGTCCAGGGCCCAGGGTCTGGGGACCTACAGCAGCGCGCAGCGGCATCTGTGCTGAGTGCGGTATGTGTTGGAATGCGAGGCTGGAGAATCCAATAAAGCCAAAATTATCAATTTATTTCACGCCTCAAAATCACAGCAACTGAAAGAAAGAACGAGAGAGAGACAGAAAGAGAGACAGACAGAGACAGAGAGAGAGAGAGAGAGAGGGAGGGGCTGGCACAGGCACAGCCAACGGCTTAATTATAGTTGAGCCACGAATGTAGCCGAAAGACACGCAGCACTTACCAAGGACTAACGCGCATGCAATGCATCGATGCATTGATAGTTAGCAGAACCAGAGATTGAGTTAGCAATGAGAGTAGAACACCTAAGAGAAATTGTTATCTGAATAAGACAAAAAGTTTATGAATTCTTACATAGATATTCTGATATTGATGCGATACTGCCTCATTATCGTATCTTCTTCTAGAGAATTGCATTCTGTGTTCATCTCTTTTTACTCAAAAAAAAAATTAAAGAAAGTCGCAAAAAAAGGATGTTTACCAATTTCATTGTATCTCTTTTGTTTTCATCAATGATTGCCGAATACTCTTTCATTCTTGCGCAATTTGTTGGCTTTGTGTGTGCCGCATCGCAAACAATGTTGGCCTGGGTAGGCGTTAAGAGGGTGTTATCCTTTAGCGCCTTCGCTTTATGAGAAACCAACAACAAATCGGCAGCCAAGAGTCGGCAAAGGTCTTCGCATGCCGCGCACCTAATTGCAGCAGCTCGACCCAGGCCCGAAAAACCCTCAAACACAAAGGCAAAATTTACAATGCCCGCCAGGATAACGATAACAACAACGAGCAGAACATGAGGGAGATGAAGAAGAAGATGAAGAACAAGAATAAAGGCAAGATCTGCCCCTCTAGGCCCATTGTTGGCATTGCCAATTCCAGCGTTTTTTGTTGAAAATGCTATACTCCAAGTGGGTATATTAGGTTGCAGGGTATATTAGTTTGCAGAAAATGTATGTGAGGGGCAGTTGAAGGTGTCCATATCGACTATATTTTGACTACCTCCTAGATTGCGCTTCACATCGATTCTCAGACTTTTGGTTTTGAGTTTCATATATCAAATTTGATGAATAGATTCATATGTATGTATGTAGATATATAGATCTCTACAGAGTGGGTTAAAAGTAGTCACCCGAGCCTAAAGTAATCACCCAATTATAACTTTTGCAACTGGATAATTGCTTTTGCCCCAAGTGATTACTTATGAGCCACGCAACATTCAGACAAATCTATAAACAGATTTTGGATATCTCAGTTTTACTCTCTTGTTACAAAAAAGGTTCAAATCAGGGTATATTCCAGTCAGTCATGCCTTTCTTCTTAGTCGCTTTGTGGTCAAATCAAGCGACCGCCGCCTGCTGTCCATAATGAATGAATTCCATTAAAGATTTATGCCAGTTTGATGATGCCGCACAAGGATCGAGGTGGATCGAGGTGGTGCTGCGATTGTCTTGATTGAAGGTTGATTTGTTGCGTTTAGTCGGGCAAATGGGATTAGCACACGTGTTGCACACGCACAGCCAAGGTGTGGCACGGCACGGTACGGCACGGCAACATTGGCTAAGCAACTGGCGGCAGCTTGAAAGGCTGCTCAAATTTTATTTTGACAAATGACATTTCAATTGCAATTGTTCACACAGCATGTGGTCCTCCCGCTCCCTCTTCTTATTTCTCTCTCTCTCGCTCTCTCTCTCTCTGTCGCTCTCGCCGCCTCTCGCAACATAATTCAAATTAAAACTGCGCAATTCTTTTTAAAGCGGGGAGGCAGATCAAACAAATCGTAAAAGGCAAACAGGCGCGCGAAAAAACGTGATTGGAGCCACCTCTCCCTCTCTCTCTCTCTTCTTCTGTCTCTCTCTCTCTCTCCCTCAGTCACTGTCTATCTCTGTCTTACCTGCTCTACCTACAGCAGCGCTGGTGCAGCAAAGTGATTTGATCTTTGCACCAACGTGGTAATCCGCATCTAATAATGTGAAGCATTCGGCGCACGATCCGAGTTCAAGCCTCTGGCAGCTACAGCTCCAAAATAAGAAGAGGAAAAACGAAGACCTCCCAGCTGGCAAGCCCCAACTGTGAGTGTGTATATTTATTTGTGGCTCGCACTGTGATTGGAGTCAACGATGGAGTTATTTGTACGTTTGCAAAGGCCGCAACCAGCTGCCGGTTTGCAAACAGCTGCCGGTTGGCCAATTTGCCAATCTGGCGGAGATCGCGCACAGCAACAAATTATATGCGTTGTCCATAATTGAGAAATATTGAGACATTATGATGAGCGATAAGAGAGCGACACTGAGAGCAAGAGAGTGAGAGAGAAAGAGAGAGTGAGAGGGAATAACGACTACAATCACAAACTGCCTACACGTTAGTTCCATTTCCAAATATCAATTCCAACTCTAATTACAAATGGTTTGAAAATGAAACGTGTGCTGTGTCATGGCCATTCCCCAAGCCCCAATGCCCAATCCCCAATTCGTATACTCAATTTCTCGGCGGCGGGCGCCGCGGCAACAGAAAAAAATCACCGTTCGATTTTATTTCATAGATAATTCGCTTAAATTATGGCGCAGCGGCGTCGACTTAATGCCCCACAGCGACCTACAGCAGCGCCTGATTGGATCGCTCTGCTCTCGCTCTGCTTTGACTCTGCTTTGACTATGCTCTGGCTCTGCCCGACTCTGAGATCGATATCGATCGAGCGACGTCAATCATGCCACGATTTGAGCTAAAAAGCGACCAAAGCTAGCCACAAAATGGCCGCAACTAACTTAAATACCAAATAGTGCCGCATATAATGAGAAGAAAGGTGCAAAGATGAGTTATGATCGACTGGCAGATAGCCTACATGTAAAGGAGCCTACCAGACTATGCTGATTGACAGTCTTCGACTAGCAGATGGCCTAAGTAATGATAGACTGGTACATACCCTTTCAGGTTTATCATATATTAAGTCAAATTTTTAACATCAGAATGGTGATCGACTAACAGAACAAGTCAGAGATGCAAAGTCTAGGAATGATCGATTAGCAAATATCCTTATCAATCAAATATTCAATTATAGAATACAGCTAGTAACTTTAAGCTTCGGACTATAAATAGAGTCAGTAGAGGCACCATAAGGATACCTTCAATACTTACAGGGTATATAGAGAATAAATTGATTAAGTTGTCTTCTCGCATGGATATCATTTGGATAGAAAATATTAGATAGAACTGTATAACATATAATGTATTACATAGCCTTAAATCGACTCATTGTTAAACATGAGAAAATCATAATGAAGTCGAGTCGAAAAGTCTCTTTATAAAATCAAAGTTTTTAAAGTACATTTCTATGCTAGAGTTAAAGAGTCTGATATAACATAAACACAACATGACGTAGCTGTTTGCAACCAACTGCAATTTTGTTTTGCACTACTCATGTGAGGCATTTACAGGGTATTAAAAACAACACTTAATACTCAAGTTGTACTTTGTGTGTGTGTATGAGTGTGTGTGCAATTGAAATGAGCTGTCATGCATATTTTATACTCGTATCGCATTGCGGCATTTAGCAGAATTAAAACACACCCACTGCCTGGCTGCCCTCCACACCCATCTCCTCCTCAGCGACACCACTGGGCACACAGTCATGTGTAAAGAGCTGCCCCACCCAATACCACTTGCTACTTGACAGAGCGGGTGGTTGGTGTTAGTGTGTGTGTGTGTGTGTGTTAAGCGAGATTGACAAATTGAAACGAATGCGGCCATTCACTTGGAAAACTTCATTAAATGCCCGCCCAGGCGGGCAGTCAGACAGTCAGGATATCATAAAAGAGCGGCGGCAGGATATGGGCATTATGACAATATGGCAAACACCTCAACAGGAATACGGAAACAGGACCAGAGCAGAGCTAACAGGCTGGCCAGGCCATGGAATTGAAAATTCTTCATAGTCATCAAAGCAGTGCGAATGGGGGGTTATAAAGGAGATGGGAGGGGATGGACAGGGGAGTTGAGGCTGTCATTCCAGTTTATGTGTTTGCACCACCCTGCACCGCCCAGCGCACAAAGAGCGTGACGTATTTCCGTTTCCCATTTGCACCTGCATTCATTATCCTGTATCACAGTTGCTGCTACTGCTGTTCTTGTTGTTGTT
Organism: Drosophila anceps; assembly: GCA_035045945.1. Classification (NCBI taxonomy): domain Eukaryota; kingdom Metazoa; phylum Arthropoda; class Insecta; order Diptera; family Drosophilidae; genus Drosophila; species Drosophila anceps. Next base: position 479,640 of record JAWNON010000225.1, on the reverse strand, counting down.
TTTTGGTATGCGTAACTAAGTTTTAGCTGTCAGTTTTTATGTCTGCCGCATAATGAAGTCGAAGCTGAAGCAGGCGCAGGGTTTGGGGGTTGCCTTTTGCCTAAGGTATTCTGTGCCTGTGTGTTAGTGTGTGGTACAAGTGCGCGTGTCCAATCCGATTTAATGCAGTCAAGTGACTTTATTTTTATTAGCACAACTTAATGAACTTGAAATTTCAAACAACATTTATTACCCACACACAGTCTCCTTCCTCATCTTCTTCTTCTTCTTCTTCTTCCTCTTCTTTCTTTCGCACTTTTGTGTGTGCGGTGAAATTTGAAATTAGAAAGTCAAGTGATTTATGAACGTGCCGTGACTGAAGATTAAGTATCGTTCGCTTATAACCTACAAACAAATAAAGAACACGAATTGTTGCTTGACAAATTGGGGTTATGGGTTGACAATGAGGCTTAAAGTCAACTTTATTAGTATACATTGTTCATTATTGGCATTATCATTATTACTATTTCATCTTTATCAGTATCAGTACAATAATTATCATACTCATTTTCCTTATCATTATCATTATTATTAACATTAGCATTATCATTGTCGATTTTATTATCATTCTCTATTTTGTTGCCATTAGCATAGGCAATATCATTGTCATATTTACTATCATTAAAATTTTTATTAGCATTAGCATTAGAAATTGCATTAGCATTAGCATTAACATTAGCATTAGCCTTACCAAAACCAATAACATTTACATCAGCATTATAATTATCATTTTCATCATTATTGAAAACTTCATTTTCATTATCCCCATCATTATTCTTAGCAATAACACTCTCATGATCAATATCATAATTATTATGCTCATTATTATCATAGATATTATAGTTAGTTTTGACTTCTATAGTAATATCACCTCTAACTGAAGCAGCTACAGTTGTGAACCTTCGATGCCTTTACGCCATTCATTTGTCTGACTTACCAAATTAGACAACTCATCGACTCTCGGACAGCGCGTGTTGTACATTTACAGTGTCCATAAAATGAAACTTAAGCTTACACTGTAACTATCTGTCATAGCTTTGAGCCATATTTCAGTTGCTGTTGTTGCACAACATAGTTGACTGATTTACCAGACCCTAAATCTAGCCCAACCGCCCTTGCCGTCGCTCCGCCTCGCACAGCTGGTACCGCCCAAGTGGCTCATTAATGAGCGCAAACGATGCATTTGATGGCAATGCAATCAACAGATAAAAGAGCGAGAAAGTTTAATTGCAGCTTTTTAGCTTAAAAGCAAAAGTACGCCGTAATTATATACTCCTATATACTCACTCACGCAGACTTCATGCCAGCACGCCAGAGAAGAGAGTCGAACGTCGAGCATCGAGCGTCTAGAGGTGCGAACCATGACGCATGCGCCTAATTGCTGCAACGCACACGAAAAATTTCTAGATAAAAAAAGTTTTGCCAGCTATACGAAGCTACAACACACTTGCAGAAACTGAGTGAGTGTAATGGAATATATTGTATATGTTGAAAGAGCAAAGAGCTCATACATATGAGAACTTCAAAGAATTATAGTTTGAATAACTGTATTGATTTCAGATTTAACTTGACTAAACTAATTGCAATTGAGCTAAGAGTATATACATAAAGGTTAAGATGCTTTAAGAGCTCTTTACACATATATACTTGCATAGGCTACCTATAGATAGATTAACATAGTTAAATACTGATTTAATGCTGCCAAAGAATACATAGGAACACATCAAGGTCCCAGGTGTCAGCTCTCATGACAAAACTTGAATACCCTTCAGTTAGTGTATACAAAGACGACAAATAACGGCTGCATGCAACTAACAAACAATCAACAAACAACTGCGAGAGGGTTTCAACTTCGCGGCCATTGTTGCTGTTGCTGTTGCTGTTGCTGTTGCTATTTACGTGACTTATTTATATGGCCCGCATTGTTGTCTACCGCTGACGCGTTGCGTCGTCGTCATCGCCGTCGCCGTCGCCGTCGTTGTTGCAACTTAAGCAAATCGCATTCTCATTACTTATGAGAAGCGCACCGGGTAGGTTAGGGAACGCAGTCACCGAAGCTCCATTAACGTCAGCCTCGCGTTAAAAATCGATAGATAGATTGAGCCAACTGCCAACTACTGGGACCAGGCGACGCCTCGTGGTCGCCAACGAAGCTTGCAACGGAGTCGAAAGGCGCGCACCAAGGCGATCTGCGGCACATTCTGAGGCTGTGGCGGCCAAGATCAAAGCGCGCGAAAAACCACCATCATCTTCTTAAAGGTGGTAATTATGTCTCGCTTCGGCTGGTCTCTTGGCCGAGTCAGTTGGCCAAATCGTTCTGACTGGGCTCTTTTGCTTGCTGCTAAAGCAGAGCGTCCTATAGCAACAGTCACTGATCAGTGATCGTTGGTGATCGGTGATCAGTGATTGTTGATCAGTGATCGGTGATCAGTGATCGGTGATCGGTGATCAGTTATATTAATCAATGATCGCTTTGAATTTTCTCTGCTCAGTTGGTCAAATAGCTCGGACGGCTATATAAACTGCCGCGGATCATCCTTCAATGAAGGTGATCTAAGATCGGTTATCGGTGATTGCTTTGGAGGTTCTCTGGCCCAAATTGTTCAGACTAAGCGCCTTTTCTTGTTGCTAAGGCTAAGGCAGCGTGTTAGGAACTGGGGCTCAGTGATCGGTGATCAATAATCGCAGATCTGTGATCAGTAATCGTTAAGGATTGGTGACCAGTGATCGGTGATCAGTTTGGCAGTGAAAGCTTCACAGTAAATTTGTACGCACTTGTTCGTCCCAAACACAAAATAAAATGGCCGCCGGCTGTTGCGGCCGATGCATAACCCGAAATTTAATTTAAGTAGCTCTATAGCGATCCGCATTGCCCCTCATCATAACTCAGCTGTCAGCTGCATGTCACTTCTGCGGCTACCGTTGCCCGGATCGAAATTGTAGACGCAATTAGTTTGAAATATTATTATCGACACGTACTCCGCATTCCCGGGCTCGGCCGCTCGCTCCACTGTCTGCGGTGTCTGCACCACAATTACCCTCAATTGAAGGGAGCCTCATTCGTGTTAAACTCTTTGACCACATCTCGCAGTAATACTTGCCACTTGCCACAGTTTGACTTGAGCTGCTGGCTGATTTCACTTGCCCCAAGCCCCAAAGCTACAACAACAATAACAACAACCGCACACTTATCCATATACATAACCATATATATCCAACAATTCCCGAGCTCAATTGAGAAGCTGCTGACAAAAGTTGTCATTGATGCTCGAGGCCCAAACCGCTATTTGAAAATCAAATTGCGCCATTAACTGCTGGCAATTAGTAGATCTCGACGTAGACAAATTTATATGTGTACACTGTCAGAAAAGCTCTAGATAATTGTGTGCAAATAAAACACCGAAACATAATCCTCAATAAACCTTGATTATAGAATATGAATCGAATGTCTAAACTTTCATCCAGTTATTTTTTAAAATTTTTCCATCAATGGAAAGTTTTTCAGCTTCAAAGGGATTGAAAACGAGCTCAAACTCGATTTAGAGTAATACTTTTAGTTAAATTTTACTTACAAGAGCAGACTTTAGTACAGTTTCTATCTCTCAGTGTAACTTGCCATATACTTGGAGACTTGGCCTGTCAAACGGTAGTGGAATGTTACTTTTTTCAATTATGAATAGAGAATGATTGTTTCGTGCCATGGTGAATGATGAATGAGTGCGAGACGCAAACATTGAGCACGAAAGCTGGAATGCTATGTGGCATGCGGCCTAATGGATGTGCGCTCGTCTCTCAGTGTGCTGAAGGTGGCGTTAATTAATTTATGACAGACAGACTGACAGAGAGACATAGTGAGACAGAGAGCTTATTAATTAGACAATAAACTTCAGTTGAGGCCCTCTTCATAGCAATTCGAATTCGAATGCGAGTCTGAGTGCGAACGATGAAAGCTGAAAGCTAAAAGCGCAATTAACAATAATAATATGATATTATAACTTAGCCAAATGTTTGCCTCCCTTCCTTTATAACTGAGAGCACACAAATTATAGGTATAGCTCTCTCTTTCTAACCGCGTTTCCCTCTCTCCCTCTCGCACTTTACACAAATTGAAATGCATTCAAATAAATTTCGAGCTTTGTCATTTTCATTGCATTAATTTATTCTCGAGTGTCCAGGCCAAAAAAGAAACGTGAAATAAATACTTACAGTGAGCACACGCTTTGAAGAAACTGAAATAAGAGAAGAGGAAGAGAGGAGTTTTATTAGGTATAATTTGATTATATGAAAATTGTTTAAGTTAAGCTTAAAAGCTTAAAATGACTTTTGATAAAAGGTTCGCTTGAGTGGGGCTCCACTGTAGCCACGTACCAATGTGTGTGCATAAAAATGACGACAGCAACAACAGAAAATTACACTGAAATTATAGCAACAATTATTTTCAAATTGAATTACATCCAATTACAAATAAAATGAAATGCAGATGGCATGAAGATAGCGAACGATTCTCTCATTCAGCATAATGGCCGACGGGCCCCGCTCCCACTATCACTCTCTCTCTCTCTCTCTCTCTCTCTCTCTTTCTCTCTCGCGCGCGCTTTCTATCTATGTGCAGCTGGTGAGGGCGTGGGTGGGTGAGTAGAAGGAAAAAAAACCAATTAGAGACGCGACTTGCCCTGCCCTGCCCTGCCCTGCGGCTGTCACAGTCAGGCGGTGTCGGCTCATAAGTTATTATCCTGCAATTAATTTGGCTAAATGCTGCGCCGCCACTTGGCCAGCTCTCCTTGGCCTTTGCGCCGACGCGCAGCGCAAGCGCCTGAATGGCCAGCGCTGATTGGCTGCTCGAACGTGACGTGACGTCACGCTTGCAAGACACGCCTGCAGCACGGCTGCACAGGCGGTCACAGCAGCAGCAGCAGCAGCAGCTGCAGCAGTGGGAGCGTGCAAAAGAGAAAGAGCGACGCAACACGCAGCAGAGCAAGCAAGAGCCAGCGCAGCAAAGCGAGCTGCAGACATGGAACTCGTTGCTGTTCGTTGCAACACGTTCGATGCGCGATGTTCCATGTTCGAAGCTCGAAGTTGTGTCTTGCCAGCGACTTGCATGAAAACTGAGAAATTACAGAGTTCCTTTTTCAGTGAATTCCAATTCAAGTTAACTTAGTATATGATATAAGACGAATATGTACTCGAATATATATTTTATAATATGGTAACAGTTTTCAGCTTTGGATATGTATTTATGTCAGGGTTAAGATGTTAATTGAAATAGGAATAGAAACACATTAACATTTTATAACGTTTTTATCCATTGACAACATGTTCGATGCTCTCGTACAGATCAAAGACATTGTCTTTTTGGCCAATTCAGCTTTGATAAGCCCTCCAAAACACAGTTATGTAGTTAATCTATATGAACATTATTTTACTTTGCCGATAATAATTATGTCTTTTATCTTATAATCTAAGCATTGCTCATTAGTGATTAATGAGTTATTCAATTAGTCTATCTATTTGGAGCATATGTGTATATGGAGGTACGAAAACATAGCCTTAAATTTGGGTAGAGAGAAAGCTCCATTTCATTATCATTTATATAAATTATTAGACATAACCCCTTCAGACTGTCAGTTTAATAAAGATTCATTGATATCATCAAGCTCGCTAGAATGTATATGCTATAAATCCTGTAGATCAAATCTAGCTCTAAAACTTCTGAAGATAAAGTATACACGATTATATACATCGCATATCCCAATCGCAATTGAGGCAAATGGTCGGCCCCTTCAAAATATGCTCTCATTTCACACTGTGAACAGGTATAAACCTTTATATATATATATATATATGTATATATATATATATATATATATATATATATATATATATATATATATATATATACATATATAGAAATCTTTACGCCATATCAGATGAGAGCATACACAAGTTTCAGACAGCAAAAATTCCAAGCTTCAGCTGAGGCGGAACCAATACACGTTCTTTTTACATTCTGAGCAAGTATAAATAGAAAATATCTCAGCTCAAGATTAAAGCACTTCTTGATTAAATCAATTAAGATAAATGGCAATCAAGAGCTTAGCCCGAAACTCCAGCTATCTAAGGCGCTGCCCACGAAGACAACGAAACTGAGATCCATTTAGATAGAATCAATTGTTAATTTTCCATTTATGCTTTCTCGCGCTTATCGGGAAAATGGTGGAAAACCTTTTAGCTACGCTGCGCCCAGCGACTTGTGTGGCAAATTAAAATTCGATTTTTCAAATTAACAAATAAAAGAAAGAGAATATACACATGTATATAGGTGTATGGGCATACCCTACAGATCTAATGAGAGCCACTGCACAAATTGAATGTCAGTTTATTTAATTCGATTTAGTTTTAATATACTCTCCGAAGTTGTTGTTGTTGTTGTTGTGTGTGTGTGTGTGTGTCTGTGTGTCAGCGCGTGTGTTAATGACGCTTTACAAATGTTGGAAATGCAACAGGATTTTGGATTTCAATTCGTCTGCTTTGTCCTGCTGAATGCATAACAATTGGGAATTGGCACAGGTTTGCCAGCAGGTCGAATGGAAAACTCATTATAAGGAAAAGCGTGTGATAATCCACAGTCAGCGAGTACAATGGGACACATTAGCCACACGTAGTTAGCGCTAGGATCTGCCAGGATCTGCCAGGACCTTCGGCCTAGGTGGCTAATGGACTGACTGAGCACTTTAGTTTTGGTCAATGCCTTTCACACCTCCTACTACTTCTACATCTACTTCTGCTGCTCTGCCCTTTACCTCAGGCCTTGAGCTGAGCGTGAAGAATCGCAAACGAGAGAACAAGAATAGAGCTGATCCGATCCGATGAGATCCTTTTGTCTGCCAAACCTTTGATCAGTCGCCGACGCGCACAGGTGCCGAGCAGCCTTTAAACTTGGCCAATAGCCAATAGCCCGGCCGCAATTAGTTCTTAATACGCAGCCAACAAAATCTTGATGCAGCCAGCGATTTATAATTGTGTTAAAAAAGAAGAAGAAACAAAAACTCGCGCTCACATTTCATGAGAATCCGATCAGATCTCATCTGATCTCAGGCTGAGGGCGTTTAACTATTTACTTTTCAAATTTTAAGCTAATTTACACGTTTTACAATAAGCAAGGACGCACAAGACGGACTCAGTGTGATCGACTAACAGATGCCTTAGAATGATTTTAAATGGATAGAAACTATGATATTTCCATTGATAAGGAACGATAAGAAAAAAATATACAATACATAAATATTTTATATGATATACTTTTCGGTAGTTAAAGGTACTTCACATCTGCTAAAGTTTTTTGGAAAATCGATAAATATTGAATTGATAAATATTGATTGGAAAGGTATCTTAAGATACATTTAAAAAGTGAAGATGGGTAGAACTAAATACTCTACTACTTCTGCTGCGGTACTCAAGTTTCTTGAAGCATTTGATTTTAGAAAGGTATAAATATCGCATGATAATAAATCACGGAGATCAAGTGAAAGTTATAGGTAAGTACAATAACAATAAAACAAGGCATTTCAGATATATTCAAAATGATTGAAAAATCGACAAATATCGAATTGACAAATATCTCAGACTAAGAAGATATGAGAACCTCTGCTTAACATTAGCTCAAAAATACCTTAACATTCACACGCATCTACAGAATGGCTTATCTATATCTTTGGTTTTCAACACACTCATTAAACCCTGCTTTACGCCAATTTCCAATCGCTGCAGTCTATGAAAACTGTTAAGTCACAGCGTTAATTGTAGCACTTCGCACCCTGACTACATTTGGTTCGATTTTCCATTTTCCGACTTTCATTTCTACCCCAATCTAATCTGAATATCCGCGTCTGCGTCTGCATCTGCATCTGCATCTGTATCTGTCCATTCACGCCCCCATATTAATCTCCATTATGCGAGGGGCCCCGAAAAATCTCACTCTTTCAACGCGGAAGCAATAAAAACTCAAATTACTTTTCGTTAACATCCTGATCTGAGACATTCGCCTAATTCTCATGTTAATGATAGCAATTAATTTTGGGTTCGTGGTCTGATCTAATATTGTGATGCTCCGAAAGTCGAAAGTCGAAAGTCGAAAGGCAAAACAAATCGACAAACATATTTTTATTGTCACCAAGCAGAGACTTCGCCCGCTGGGAGCTATTAATTACTCAAAATGCAGGCGGCCAAAAGTTCCCAGTGCCCAGAAACTCGGTTTGTTTGCCATGGCGAATTCTTATCCCTTTTCAATTTCAGCAAACTTTCTCCACACTCTCTCTCGCTCTCACTCTCTCCTTCTGTCTCACTCTCTGTGCGTCCAGCTGCCCACGCAAAAGCTGTCCTGCGCTGATTTATGGCCTGGGCCACAATAAATTTCAACACTCCAGGTGCTGAAGCATATAAATCAATCCATTAGTTTTTCTCCGTATGTATTTCGATTTGTTGACTCTGGACTTTACTATTTGCCAGCAGGGTATATTGTCATCTAGAGGGGGTGTTGGCCTACCCTGCCCTGCCCTGGCCTGCCCTGCCCTGGCCTGGCCTGGCTTTAGCAAAATTCGTTGCACTGCTTGGCCTTGCGTTGCTTTGCTTTGAGTGACAATAAATTATGGCCATGATTAGTCTAAATTTGGCAATGCGGAAACTTATGTCAACGAATTCCCAGCAACAGCAGCAGCTTTCCCAAAAAGCATTTTCTCACGCCAGAAATTGCAGAAATTGAAAAACAGCAAAAGACAAAAGAAAGAAAACTAAATCATTAGCAAACATCAATAAACAAAGTTGCGACGCGACTCAAATGACAAACGCCAACTGCATTTCAGTTGGCCAAACGCCGCAAGGTATGCAGCAAATTGGTGTGAGTGTGTGTGCACGTGTGTGCGTGTGTCTGTGTGAGCAACACAGGTGGCAATGTGGCCATTATGGCTAATGGCAAGAGGCCTCGCGGCCAAATGAGTTAAGCCAACAAGAAGCAGCAGCAACACCAGCTCAAAGTAAGCGTTAAAGTAAGCCATAAAAAAGACAAAGCCGTCATTTTTCTAATGAACCACCAGCAGCAGCAGCGGCAACTGAGCAGAGCGCAGATACGTTCTTGTAGATGCGAATGCTGACCAAGTGGAAGCCAGTTAAACACTTTAGTTGCGCCTTAAAAAGCCAAGTTAGCTCGGCCAATCACGCAGCTGCGCCGAACTTCAAAGCCAAAATCGGACAGCGCGGATATGAGCCGCTTAACGCAGCCAAAGATACAGATACACACACACAGTTACAAATACACAGCTACATATACAGCCACACAAACACACAAAGAGATACTCACACAGACACAGATGCAGCTTTGATAAATGAGCAGACAGACGCTCAAACTGAAGAATAACGAGCGAAAGACTCAGAAAGTTCTTAGCGGATGTGTTAAGGGCTAGCAGATACCCTGGAATAAGGCATGAGATCAGGTTATTTGGAAGTAGTATGACTAATTTTATACAATGAGAAACCTTAAAGTTATTATGAGGTGGAAACTATTTGCATTGCTGAGCGCTTTAGTAGCTCCCCGATGACAGCTGACAACCTCAACAGAAGGAACTGTCTATGATGAGCTTTGCTAGTCAATAAAAAACTAATTGAACTCAACTTATCAATTCCAAAACGAATTGTTCACGAAATGTGGAATGGCTCAATAGAACGAATCATTCATGAGTGATTACTTACAAATCATTTACGATAGATCGAATAGCTGAGCAACACAACTAAACTACATTGCTCATTAATCACTTATTCAGTGATCACTTCCGATAAGCAACTGTAGTACATATATTTTATATAGTATCATATCATAACAGCCTCCAAGTCTATATCTGCTCACTTACACGTGCTACACACATTGTGACAAATCACATCACACCCCAAACACACACACGCACTTCTTATAGGGTATGTAAACAGGCTGTGAGAGAAGCTGCAGCAAAAGACTTTCAATGAGATTCTCTGAGCAACTGTGTGTGTATCTGTGTGTTTGTGTGTAAAGCAGGCTTAATCACATTGCTTGGCCATTGGCCAGGCGGCAGAAGATCAAAGCGCGCTTTAGCTGTTAGATGCGGCTAGCTTGGTGGTCGCCTGCCTGGCTGCTGGACTGCTGGACTGCCTGAGTGGCTGGGCTAGAATGATGGCTAGGTAATTGGCAGGTAGCTGACGCTGCAGCCAAATGACATGCCAATGCTATATGTACGTATGTATGGTCAACCAAAAAACAAAAAAAAATAAAAAAGGAAAACAACAAAGAGCACAAATAAAAGCTCTTCCTCTGCTTCCAGATTCGTCGTCGGCTAGCCAAATGTGAATATTTGTCATCAGTTGGCTGTCTTCACAGACTCGTATTCCCATGACATCTATGCGACTCGCCTCGATTGTCAGCGGAAGTGGCAAACCGAGTGGCGTCAAAAGACGCCGCCATCTGATGCCCTCCGCCCTCCGCCCTGCCTCCCCAACCGCCCTGTGCCCTTTGATTTGGGCGCATTTTTCGCATGCGAAATGCGACAAAGTGACACAACATAAAATTCTGTCAAATTAAAGTCATTCAAGACGGCAACGCCCTAGCTCCAGCCCGATACCGATGCCGATGCCGATGCCGATCCCAATCCCCATCTCGATCCCGACTCATAGTGTCATTAGCATAACTGTCAAAAGTCAGCAAAGATGCAACTGAGAAGAAGTCTTTGCCGTGGCGTCTCAACGGAGCGTGACACACTTCGCTGACAAGCAGACAAATTTTTGGATGAATGACGATCAACGAATCCGGAGTCAAACCTCAGATATATATAATATATAAATATATGCACGACTAATTGGTGAGCAAGGCAAAAGCATCAAGCAAACATACACTTCGCTGTTATCTTATCTTATATCTTATCTTCACTCGGTCTCTCTCTCTCTCTCTCCCTCACTGCCTCTCTCTCTCTTTAAGATTCGCTATTGAAAAACGGATCTCGACTTCCTCAACAGCATCAACTAAAGGACTCTAATTGCTGTCGCTGAGTATTAAAAATGAGGCACATCCTAGAGGAAGTGCAGGACATGCACTTCCCAGGCTTAGCTGGATGTTTTTAGCGCAGGTGCCACCAAAGACGAAACTAATTGCGCTAAGGAAAATAATAAAAAACATAAGGAAAAGAACAACAACAACAAATGTAGAATAACAATCAAAACACACTTGCAACGCCCACTCGAGTGCCCAGTTGTCAGCCTAAAACAACAAATAAAGCAATCAAACTGAAGAGTCGGAGAGTCGAAGAGATACTATTCGGCAGCGACATATGTTCTCACACGCGGCACCTTTGTCCATCATCATTACGTCAGAGCCAGCAACAGAGACAGAGAGGAAGCGAGAGATAGAGAGATAGAGAGAGAGAGAGAGAAGAGATGGAGCAATAGAAACAAATTGTGGGATATTTATAAACGTCAAAATAACCAAAAAGGAGCGAGAGCTGCGAGCAATTCGAGCTGTGAGATCCCTTAGGATACCCATTGATAGTACTTAGAGCGCGTATGATAGACTGTCAGACAAACATATGTATGTAACAAAAGGAACTAAGTATAGAGAAATCAAATATTCGATAAACACGAAAATCAAATTTGAGTCAGAGTTTCTCAAGCACAACGCGATTACTTTAAGTGAAGTCGGTTTATAATCACTTCGATCTGAACTTAGGGTATCTTACCGTCGCCCGACTGAAACTCACTTTTTTATGATGCATTTCGCGTTCCGCCTTCTTCATATGAGTGGCCAATTCTGGCTATAAAAAAGAAGAGAAACCAATATAGATAGATTGACATTGGCATTGGGCACTAGGCAATAGGCATTGCGCATCGAGCATTGGGCCGAGGTTCTCGCTCTGTGAATAGAAACATCAAATAGTCGCAGTCAAAGGCTGGCAGAGCAGGAGGAGGCTGCCATCAAAGGGGCAGCCACAAATCGTAAAAAACAAAACACCGACAATTTCACACCCTTCCTCTTCCTCTTCCACGTTCTCTTTCATTGCCTTTGTTTCTTCTGTGGGCAATAAAAAATTAAACGGTAGCTAGTTAGGATGCATTCTTGGATCTCGAATTGTTTGCATTGATTCCGCTTCGAACTTCGCTCGGAGTCGGCGGTTTTCGTCTGTTGTTGAGATTTTCATTCGTGGAAATTTCGTTGATGACGGCGGCTTTGAAGCGTTTCTCAGAATGGGGAGGAAATTTTGGCCAAAACTATTCCCCGTTTGCTGCTAATTAAAGCAGCCTCCTCCTCAGCTCTCGCCTTCGCCCTCGCCCTTGCCCACGCCATCGCCGTCGCCCTTTCCAGCTCGACACAAATGTTAATTTAGGAATTTGTTCCGGTCGAGCTGATCTATGCCGAAATATCTGATAAATCTGCCATCTCATGTAGGCCGTAGATCGACTGATTGATGAGCTCTCCAAATAGCATCGATTTGCTGTGCAAAACTGTGCTCTGTGCCTGTATGTGTCTGTGTGTGTATGTGTGTGAGCGAGTGTGTGTGTGTGGGGGCAAATAAATTACGAACTAATCATTGAAAAATTAATCAGAAATCAACAATTTTCAACTGCTAATTAAAATGTTTACGCAAATGAATAATTCGTTTCATTGCCAATGAATATTCATGATCGGCCGACCACAGACGCAGCGCAGATCGATATTTAAAATAAATTAAATTAAAATTAATTCAAACGAAGATCAGACTCAAGCCAACAAATGCCACCGACTGTGCGACGCAAGTGAGAGTAGGGTATGTCTGCCTGAGAGATGCCCTTAAAAGGCAGCGTTGAGTAGAGTTAAACAGGATCCACATACATCTGACTGGGAGATACCCCCTAAACAGGATCTACATACAGTATTTGACAGTATTTCTCCTAGCCTTCAAGTAATGCTTGATTATGTGACACAGGTGAGAGTTGGGCATACCTGACTGCAGTATTCCCTCTAAAGTAGAGTACAGAATACAGAATTTCAATTTGGAATATATATTACGTTTTCACTCTATATCACTTACGTGTTATATAAGACGAATTGACTACATTTCATATATATATATACATATATATATTCTTCTACCACTGTCCGCCACATACATTTGTAGATATCTGTTATACCCTTCTGCACATCTGCCATGACTTTTAGGGTATACAATTTAATTAAGTGTTTGGTCTAAGAGACAAAGAAGCCGCTACAACGGTAGCACAACACACACACACACATCATATCAGATATATATCTAAGTATATACATACATATATATATATATTTATATATATATATACTTAGATATAATTATATACAAATACATATAAACATGTTTAATAAAGTCAATCTAACGATCCACAATTTGGCACCACAAGACACCAATGAGCCAATAGCAAACCACAAAACACAGTTTAATACATTTATGGTTCATCCCTATGTTGTTGTTGTTGTTGTTGTTGTTGCTTGTCAGCTGTGACAGCATCAAATCAAGCTGTCATCTGCCACAACTATCAAAATGCCATACGTGTGTGTATATGTATGTATATATATATAGAAATAAATTGCTATCAAATATCGTAAATAAGTCATCAGCAGCAAATGTCAAGCGCTGCATAAGTACAGTAGGCATTGGCATTGCATGGATTAGTGCGAAATATAAAAAAATTGGAAATAATTTAAATGAACAAATTTTAAATTGAAAAAAAAAATAGTTTTTTGAATGTGGCAAATCAGGTTAATTAACCAGTTCCGAGGCAGAGAGACCATATGAACTGTGAAATAGTATCGGAAAGAGTAAAGTAGAGTAGCGGCAGGCTCTACTGTACTTGTCCACCATTTTCATGCTGAGCAATTAATTTCGTAGAGATTTAATTGACTGAACGCCATTAAATAAAAATGAAGATGAGATTTATGCTGCTGCAATTTGCGAAAAAATTATGTTAATTGTGGATGAGCAGCAGGTTTATATACACATTATATCAATATACATACATATATACTCATATATATACATATATGTATATCATTGATTTGAATTAATGGACTTCTCAGGCAATTAATAAATGCAAAAACCATGGCAGCGATGAGACGAGGCCAATGGACGGCAAATGTGAACTCATTTGTGCAATTGCGCAATCAAATGTAGCCTGTTCTATGCATATCTCTCTCTTTCTCTCTCTCTTATACACACTCTCACTCTCTCTCTGTCTGTCTCTCTCTTTATCTCTGTTCATAAATAACTTAGGCATTTGGTCGCGCTGTCAGTCAGCCTCGACCAGGTTTAATAGAAACATTTTATACGCCCAGCTGCAACAATTGAATTCATTGTCCTCTCTCCAGTGTCCTGATTGCACTCGAAGTGCTAAAGGTTCTAATGAGTTTTCGATTAGGTGTGTCCTCCATATCTGACCAATATGAGCATATTGTCTACCCTGCTCATCTCTGCTCTGCTCTGCTCAGCTCTGCCCTGGCCTGCCCTGCCCTGCCCTGCTCTGCTTAAGTTTCCACTCGATTGCCAGGATTTAATTTGTTTACATTAAAATGCCATAAATTCAAGTACAGTTGAGTGCATTCTGGCACTCTAGACACATGGGGCATGAGGCATGGGGCATGGGGCATGGGGCATGTTGCATGCCCCGAAAAAGTGTTGATGTCATGTCGCATGCGCCATGCCTTCATTTCCGGTGCTGCCGGTACAGGTATTATCATCCATATTGCTGGCACTCGCCATTTTCACACTCATGCAGCTAATGAGCAATAAAGCTAAATGAAAATGCCGCTAAAGAACTATAAGAAGAAGAAGTGGAGGAGAAGGAAGTGGAGGAGGAAAAAAGCTAGCACAAAAACAGCTCAAAGCAAAGCCAACAAATCGATTTGGTCAATTTGTTATTGTTGCAGGCGCTCGATGTTCTCGCTCGCGCGCTCTCTCTCTCTCTCTCTCTCTCTCTCTGTCCTCGGCGAGAACAGCGTGCAAAACTGGAGTCTGCTAAGCAGAGGGGCGGTGGGCAGATGGGTGGGGCACAAGGAGGACGAGGGGGTCAGGCTGCTAGCCGGCAAAGTTGAAACGTGTCGGCATCCTTTGATCAGTTCATATTATAAAATACTATGGTCACGCCTTAAAGGCATTAAACGAGATGGCGCTCACTCACACAGGCAAAAAGAAAGAGTGAGAGAGCGGAAAGGGAGGATGGGTGGGTAGGTCAAGAGCAAGGAGAGCGACGAGCGCAGCAGCGGCAATAGAGTTCAGCTTTGGCTTCCTGCAAGAAGAGCAACCAGAGTGCGAGAGGGCGAGGGAGAGGGAGAGAGAGAGAGAGAGAGGCAGGGTGGGTAGGTGAGCAGAGAGCGAGGAGCAGCAGCAATAGATTTGAGCTTGCAACTTCTTTGGCTTCCTCATGAACAGCAACGAGCCACAATAACAGCCTCCGTCTCAGTTCGCAGTTCTCTCTCTTCTCTCACTCTGCTCTGCCTCAGCCCCAGCCAGTTCTGGAATTGTTATTTCCACATATGGGCTCGCGCGCGCAAAAAAAAAAAATAAAAAAATAGAAAAGAAAGAAGAGTAGAACGAAGAAGGAAAAAAAAGAACATTTCCTCGCTTCCTGCCTCGTCTCGAGGCAGCGTCGCAAATGCAACGTCATCTCAAGCGGCGCGCGGCAATCAAGCAATGTGGTCTCTGTTCTGTTGGGTCGCTACACAGAGGGCCACTGCCAGAGTCTGGGACCTGGGTCTGGGCCAGAGCCCAAGTCAGAGTCAGGGCCAGGTTCTGGGCAGCAACTCTTAATGCTCACTCGGGGCGTTGTGGACCACCAAACGAGCAACTGGGATGCGCATTGAGCGACTGCGAGGTGTTTGAAATATGCTTTTTAACTGCATTGTAGTTGATTTGATATTCATACGTGCCGCAGTTCCAGCCCTGCCCCTGCCCCTGCCCCTCCCCCTTTCAATGTATGCGCTGTGTGTGTGTGTGTATGTGCGCGTGCGCGTGTGTGTGTGTGTGAAGCTCTTTAGTAACAACAATTTGCAAGATGAGACGCTGAAGTACAAGAGTCGAAGGCTTAATACTCTTTTATGTAGGACGAGACTTAGTTGACTTTGAATGATTTGATGACTAAGTTATTGACTTCATTAACTATTTAACTGATTGTCAAGCTGATAGACTAACTGTTTAGCTGACAGACAGACCTATGATTGACTAACTGATCGACTGATCGATTGGCTTCATGATTGACTGTTTTCAATTACCTTCTGATACTGATTGTCGAACTGATAGTAGACTTATTGATAGACCTACTGATGGACTCACGGAATTCGTGACTGCTTCATTGATTGATTGATTGACTGAACTTCTAACTGTGTCTGATTGATCACAAAGTCAATCTGGTTGTTATCCTGGCTTTCTGATTGACCTCTTCTAATTGACTGACATATGATCATACTTTCTCAGACTTTCTCTGTGGCCTATTGATATACTTATGGTTTAAATGACTGACTGATTGAGCCACTGGTAGATTGACCGATTGACTTACTGTTTGTTCAACTGACTGATTGACGCACATGCTGATTGATGATCTACACACCTCTCATGTAAACCGAAACAAATTCATAGGAGACTTCAGGCTTGTCTATAATTAACATTTGCCTTCTTAGTTCTAAGCACATGGAATTGCTAATATGCCCCCTTAAACTTGATATGTCTTGGCACAATAATGTGCGGCCATATAATTAGTGTATTTTGCATACAAATGTTGATTGCATTTGCGCCTATGAGAAGTGCGCAGAGACAGACAGAGAGAGAGAGAGAGAGAGAGAGAGAGAGAGAGAGAGAGAGAAAACATTAAAGTCAAGCAACAATGTTATTTCCTTTGGTCGATCGGACGCGGCTACTGTAATTGCCTGTTGCATTAATTATGTTAAACACAAGTCTCAATATTTAAACAAGCAGCCGCCGAAATAACAACAACAACAACAACAACAGCAACAATAAAGAAATGCAGTGAACCGTTTGTTTGCGCACGGCCAACGCAAAAGTTGGAGTCAAAGAAAAAGGCCGCTGCCTCAGAGGCTGCCCTTGCCGGTGCTCCCCACCCGCCGCCTGCCATCAAAGGGGCCGCAGTATCGATGCTAGTGTAATTATCACACATCGGACAAAAAATGAACGCCGGCCACGCGTAGACCTGGACCAAGAGCGAACAGCCAACAGCCAACAGCCAACAGCCAACAGTCAACAGCCGAGTGCCCAGCTAACTCAATTAAGAGGCCAGCGGACAAATATTTGTATGCGGCATTCAGTCGAAAAAGTATCTAAACAAGAGTTCTCAAAGAGCTGCCGATCCGAGTGGCGAGTGCGAGTAGAGCGTGTGAGTAGCTAGATCAGGGGTCAATATTGATATAGCTCGCAACAGTAGCAGTGCCTGAGAACCAAAGAAGAACTTCAAATTCAAATCCAAATCCAACCGACTACGATTCTGACTTTGACTCTGACTCTGGCTCTGGTTCTGGCTCTGACTCTGGTTCTGGCCAGTGGCAGCTCGATTTGAGCTGCTTTGCTTTGCACCGCTGACAAACCACACGCGATAAAGTCGTAAGTATGAATGAATTTCAGCTGTTGATGTGGCTTGAACTAGCTTATACCCTGTAAAAGAAAATGGAGTAAAATGCTTAGCAAAACTTTAGTAATGCCAAAAGACGATATACATAAAATATATGGAATAATCAATATACTGCATTCATAGGTCTCTTTCTTTGATAAGCGTGAATCGCACTCTCTTTTTCTATTTTACACATTTTGTATCTGATTCTAATATAATTGCAAATCTCTGTCTCTGTTATTTCCTTTTCCATTTATCCGTTACTATCTTTAACTCTCTCTAATTATATATCTCTGTCTTTCTCTCTGTCTCTATCTCTCTAACCGTCTCTCTCTCCTATCGCATTTACTCACACTCTAAACTAAATTAAATTCATAAATTCCCATACCGACCATCAACTGATGTCAACTCTTATCTCTAGTCTATCATAGCCGTTACACTATTTCACTGGGTATTACTAAAAGTTTAACATTTCAATTTGAGCATCGCTTTAATTAGCATTCGCTTGTTCATTGTTTTCCACTGTTTTTTCGTGCTTTCCATTTGCAGTGAGCGTTTGATTTGTTGTCTTTGTTTATCGGTTTTTAGTTTAGCTTTTCGAGCTCTTTTGACTTTTCGAGCTCTTAACTTTTGGCCGGCTATTGTGGAGCGTAGTGGTTTGATTAGCGTGGCCGACTGCTGCTACCAAAACTTGACCTGAAAGCTGCATTTTCTTTGACAGGCTTCCACATCTTGGCATCTGCTTCGCTTCGCTTTGCTCCACTCTCGATGTGGGTGGCCCTAAACGGCTTAAATCGATTTGCTACTATTCATGTGTCTCTCTCTCTCTCTCTCTCTTTCTCGCTTATGGATGATAACTGTGAAATTGGCAATGTTTAATACCTTTGCTTTGCGTCTAACTACCTTTGCTAATGACTTTTCTTCATGTCTTAAGTCTACAGACTTTCTCTGCGACAGTGGCTCTGATCTCTTTGAGGTCTAAAGTTTGTATGTCAAATGCACAAACTTGAACAGCTACTAAAAAAAATGTAAGTGAAATGCCACAGATCTGTGCCACTCTTACGCATGCCAACAATTATTGAGCTCTTGACGTGGATAGAGAGAGTGGGAGATAGAACGCGAGAAAAGTTAGCATCGACCTCCAGTCCTTATTGGCTGAATCGTGTCCAGTGGCTCCTTCAATTCTGATTAAATGACATTTAAGATTCGAATTACTTTCATCTTTATATATATACCATAAGTCTTAAGTAGCCTTCAGCATTGTCAGTTTGCTGTTAGTCCAGCTAGATGGAGAAAACTCTTCTTCATCTCATCTACATCGAATCTGGGCTAAACTGAATAACTTTTCTACTATGCTTCTATTTGTGCTATGCCTAAACATTGATATATTATACAAAATATAAATATAAAATTACTTTTCATACAAATAAATATTTATATAAGCCAAACATATCATAGTTGCATTCTCAAATTTCAATAAAAATTCATTTATCTATTTTTTTGATCATAAAAATTCTCAATCTAAACTTAAAAGATAAAAATCAATTCAAATCAAAGCAGAACTTTATGCCAAATTGCAGCACAAGCGTGAACATTTATAATACCAATAAAAATTAACTATTTTGTATTCACATATATATAGACATATGTATGTTAACATGTATTTCGTTCTGCTACCAAACGGCAGCATTTTGGCAGCTTCTAATCGAAAACACCAAGTCAGTGGCGGGCGACAATCAACTTCAGCTGACAGCCAGGTGTCAATGGTGAGCGTGGGCTGGGGCTGATCTGTGCAGCTAGCGGATTCTGTGGAGCTCTTGAGATATGCAAATTGGCAGTTGCCACATACAAAAAATTGTTCGAAATAAGCAGCAACACGAATTGGAAGCTGTGACTGTGGCTGCCTGTTGAAAGCTTGCTAATTGACAATTACAGCCAAGTTGGTGTTGTTGATCATGTTGATTCATGTTGTGAAACGGGTGTATAGGTTTTATGCTGTGTCCATTCAGCTAACTCCACAGGACCATTTTGAACTGAAGTTAGAGCCTTGACATTTGGTATATATTCGTCTCTACTGAAGCTATAGAGTTGACTTTTGGTATATATATATATATCCATTTGTACTTTTTCGTATGATAAAGTACTTAACAGTTTTTATCTTTAAACAAAATAACCGCGTCAATTCAAACAATACTAAGTTGTGTATATTGGGACTACATAAATAGCTTCGTATATAAGAAGTATATAAAGTATAGGACGTATATACGGTATAAACATATATACGCTTATCGATTATATTTCAGTCGTTTCTTGCTTCCCCGCAGGTCGACCCAAAATAATGTATATATATATATATATAAATGGCATATGGGAAGAACTGAGAAAAATAAATTTTACTCTAGTTTTAGGGTTGGCATTATAAAGTGTTGCACTTTGATCAATGTTGAGCTCTACATGACTCTAAAGCTAGTTTATCCTAGAGAATTCATCTAATCTTTTAACTATGAGCGAGTATGATGCAGCTGCTTACACCCGACTGTAGTATTCTTAGTTGGCGTTGCCGTTGCTGGTGCTGGCCATGAAGCCTCGCCGCGAGCAACACTCACACACACACCCAGAGAATTATGTTGAAGGCGTGGGCAGCGTCTATGCGATATATATTGAAAATGTAAATCGTTTCGATTAGCTTGCTGGATCAGCTGGTAAGATAAGTTAAATGAGTTAAATTGTGTTGCCGCATTTCCGCCGCAGTTGCCACCGCAGCTGCCGACAGTAGCTGCTCCCAGCTGCTCCCAGCTGCCCTCAGCTGCTCCACAGCGATAAATCAATGAAAATCGCATTTGAATATTAATGAAGCCTTTGCCAGGCACTTTCACCCGAGAGCAGCCACAATTTATCAGCGTGTGAATGAAGCCACACACACACACACACAAACCCACCCAAGCACTTGGAATGAAAGGTGTAACAGGTGTAAATTGACTTTCCTTTTATTTGGTTGGAAGGATTTTCCAAGGACTTTGGCGGCATAATTAACACCGCAGGCTTTTCCCACGCCGCGGCACTCTAATAGCCGCGAATGAAACAGCCAAATAAGAAATTAGAATTATCAAAAAAGAACACCGAGAGGAAGGGAGAGCGAGATAGATAGATAGATAGATAGATAGATATAAAGGCCAATAATGGGGGGCAATACAGAAGCGCTAAACTGGTAAATCAAACGAGCCGCTTTGTTTGGCCCCTGCCCTCGCGGCTAAACTCAATCACAAACCAAATGCTCAAATATTTGTGTGATTAGTCCTTATCAACAGCAGCCACGGCAGCCACGGCAGCCACGGCAGCCGCATTTGCTGACCAGGTAAGGCTACCTGGTGAGGTTTGAAGACCCACTGTGGCTAAAGTCGAGCGCTGCCGGCAATTCCTTTTCTTTTTCGTTTAGCATCCTGCAGCGACAGCAATTGCTTTCCTATTTTCCCATTCTCCCATTTTTCGATTTTCCTATTTTCCGATTTTTCGATTTTCCGATGTTTCCTAAGTGCCTTTTGAACCTATTGTCTTTCAGACGCCTTGACGCCTTGACGCCTTTTGTTTGCCGCTCTGTGGGCCTCCTTTTGTTTGGGCCTCGCATTTGTTTCAATTAAAAGGATTAGAGAAGAGCTCTACGGCCAGGCCATGTCAGCAATGTGCTTAAGTCGCACAAAATGTGTCAACAATTAGTTAATGCAACATACAACACACATACAAAACATTTTCAAGCAACACAAATGAGTTTAGAACTACTATTTCTATAAAAATAAGTGAGCGAAAGGTCTTCATTGCATTGTTTGTTTGAGACAAAAAAAAGTTAATACATCTTTAAGTCTCTCTCCCTCTCTCTCTCTCTCTCTCTCTCTCTCTCTCTCTCTCTCTCTCCTTCTGTATATATCTCTCTACTTATATATGCTTTAATAAATAAATAAATAATAGTATACATATATTAATATAACATTTCTCAAAGTTTTCGGCTTAAGCTATCTTTGTCTTTATTTATTTTTTTTTATTTTGATTTTTTATTTGTATTTCCCCCATTGTTATCTATAATCTGTTTTATAATTTTATTTTTACTCTTATCATATTTATATTTTATTTATTTTTTTTTTATTTTAAATTTTATTTCCTCATTTTAACTATTTGAAAGTAAAAATGCTTCTACTTCCCCTATTTGCCATAAAATACTTCTCCATTTGCCACTCTGAAATCTCCTATAATTTCCCCCTGAAACAATCTGAAATTTGTGTCACAACCCAATTCTAGTTCTTTAAACTGAAATTCATTTGCAGCTTGCTTGAATTAATGAAATGGTCTTAGTTGCAACAAATGAAATGCAAACGCTTCACAATTAAACGCGTATGCCGCTGTGGAGGGGCACGGCTGACGGTCGCTTGTATGTGATGTGCGTCATTAAACGGGGTCGGGTCGGAGTCACTGTCGCTGTCGCTGTCGACGTCGACGTCGCTGCCGAAGTTGTGAAAACTTTAGCAGAGGCTGAAAATACTAAATACAGTCTCGTTACAAGCTGAGGAGCGTTGCCTTTTCGTTGGGGCTTTACTTATTTTTTCTCACTCATTTCGCTTTGCCTCCCTCACACACACTCACACACACTCACACACACACATACCCTCGCACGCAGAGCGCTTGCGTTGGTGCTATCTCGCTTTGGCGCGTGGCGCATGATGAACGCCATAATTACCGTTACGTATACGCCACCATTGCTATTTTTTGTTAGCATTGCTTTCCAGCCAGCCGATTGGCCAACGCGCAAGAGAGCGCACAACTGTTGCCGGCTCGCTCTAGCGCAGTCAGCCAAAGGCCAAACTGGTTGGCTCTCGCAGAGAGCGTTCGCCTTGTTGTGCAGTTATGATTTGATTGCCGAGTTTAACCACCGACAAACGAGACACGACACGACACGACGACATACACAGAGAGAGCAAACGATGTTAAAGAGACGGCACACACACACGCACACAGGCAGAGCTGAAGTGAGCAGCGCGGAGAGCGCTGCGGCGCGGGCAGCAAAAGAACTGAAGAAATATCGACGTGTCTAGTTAGCAAACCAATCTTCAATCTAGTTTCGAACAGTTGACTGTGAAACGTCGAGTTGAGAGGTCCTCCTATTGGATCAGCGTCGTTTGTCGTTTAACGTTTAACGTTTATCGTTTATGGTTTATCGTTGCGCGTCGCACGTCTACCAATTGATATATACTCATATATATATATATATATTCAGGCATAAATATATATCAATAAATACTTAATATATTTAATAACAAGACGCAGACCAAATTCTGCCCCAGACAAATCCACTGTGTGTGAACGTGTGTGTGTGTGAGAGTGTGTAAACAATTTTGATCAGTATTTAAATGCTCTGTCCGCCCACAATGCGTCCGGCCAGTCCTGCCGAATCCGAGATCTCCGTCGGCGGTGCACCCAGCCCATTGCCGACCCAGCATCATCATCTTCATCATCAACAGCAGCATCAGCTGCATCATCCACGCGATCTTCTGCAGCAACAGCAACTGCTAATGCAGCAACATGCCGCTGCTGCTGCCGCCGCCGCCGCTGCCGCAGCTGCTGCTGCCGGACTGACGCGCAATGCCGTCGGCACCTTGCCGGAGGATTACTTCCAGCCGCTGAAGCGCTTGCGCATGTCCTCCAGCTCATCGGAGACGCGTGAACAAACGCCCAGTCCGCCTGCACCGCCTGCACCGCCCACAGTGAATGCCACAGTCTCCGCCACGGCCACGGCCACCACAAAGTCAGCTATTGAAGGCGTCAAGAGCTTCTCCATTGCGGACATACTAGGCCACTCGGAGAAGCAGCAGCAACAGCAGCAGCAACGCTCTGCCTCCACATCTCCACCGCCGGTTGCCACGCTGCTGGCCCCGCCAGCCGCCCGGCCCGTTGCCGGTCTACTGCAGCCACGCACCGAGCCACTAGATATGCATCCGGCTGCTGCCGCTGCGATGCTGCTGCCCGGTGCACAGATCGTGCGTCCATGGGATCATCTGCTTGGGCCCATGCCCGTCCGCCCGTTCATACCCTCAGCTCTGCTGCACTACGAGCAGCGTCTGGCCCTCGACTATCATCGCCAGCTGCAGGAGCACTTCAATGCCCAGGCCCAGCTGCTGCGTCACATGAGCATGGACATCATACCCTCGGAGAGTGGCTCGGATCGTTCCAGCTCCGCTGCCAGCGATTGCTGCTCACCGGAAATAGCCCGCGATTCAGCAGCTGCTGCGGCCGCTGCTGCTGCAGCAGGCGCTGCACTGCGTCGCAGCCACAGTCCACAATCCTCTGCTCAAATGGGCAACAGCAGCTCCAGCAATGCCAATGCCTCCAGTCCTGCCCAGGCGGGCGGCAATGCCAGCTCAGCCGCCGCCGCCGCCGCCGCCGCTGCCGAGGCCAAGGCCAAGGCCAATGGCACACCGCTCGATGCGCTCTTCCAGATGACCACCAAGGACTTTGATGAGTCACAAGGTAAATATATATCTATTTATGTATCTAATATCTATATATGTATATGTATGTTTAGCGATATCGATTCCCATTTCAATCGTGTTCCATCACTTAGCGTGGCCATAAATTCTGGTGCTTCATCGCTGAACTTTCAATCGATTAGCATACAAATGCTTCATTGATAAATGTCTCAATTTTTTCTTGTTCTCGAAAACGAAATCAAAAATTCGATTTCCATATACCCTGTAGTGGGAACATGTGTTAAGGGGTTGTGCTGAAACATAGGAAAAGCCTTTGCGTATAAATATTCTTCTAGATAATTGAGTGTCGGAGAAGAAAACGACAGATTTCATTGTTTATCGATAACTCCTTCATATAAATGAAAATCGATGTTTATGCTTGTTTCTCGAAAACTATATGACATTATCAAGAGCTCTTTTAATGGATTCAAAGAGATTTTGTTGCTTGTCTTTTACGCCTAACTCGAGAACGATAAGAGCCATCGATAACTTATTTATACGGACAATCTATTTTCAATTTGATTTCCTAACCCTACTCATAAACTATAGGAATTATCTGTATGAACAATTTCATTATCTAACGATGTTTATTAAGAATATTTTACTACCCTTTACTATTTGTGGTTAGGGTAGCAGACAGTCGTGCCTATATTGCGAGTGTTGTTTAATTAGAATAACAGCCGAGCCGTAATTAATTTTGTGGCAATTTCCAATTGAGCGACTGCAACAAAATTGTTTGCGTAGATTTTGTATTCAGCCTAATTGAAATGAAACATTCAGAAGCCGAAACCATTCTCATTTCCCATTTTGATTCCGATATCTGTTTCTGCTTCTGCTTCTGCTTCTGCTTCTGCTTCTATTTGTATATCTGCTTCTGCTTCTATTTCTCTCTTTTGTTATGCAAATGGCTTTGGCTAATTCTCAGTTTAGTTTGGCTTTTTTTGTGTGTGTTTTCAATTAATTTGCGGCATGTGCCAAGAAGCAGAGCTAAAACAAATTGCAGATAATTCAATATTTGATTGGCCACATTCATAAGTGGAATTCCTCTATCTGTAGCCTGCTATACATGTATGCAATACATAGTTCCAGTTCTCGATTTATGCACGAGCAAGCGTCGCAGTCTGTCACAGCCGCCGTCACAGTTCATCTTTGCACTCATCTGCTTCATTAGGTGGGCGTTTTTTTTTTGTGTTCAGCTCCAAAACTCTGCTCCCCTCTCAATTATTGTGTATTTCATGCTAATTATTGTTAAATGTTCATTGCTATAGCATACACTGAGCGGAAATTAAGTTCTAGGCAATACGAACTTGTTCTTCCTTTACCATCAAAGCGATATTTCCTTGAGTGTATCTAGTACTCAAATTGATTTGAGTATTTCTCTAAGTTTAGCTAGCTCGATCGACATACGCCTCTTTACAGCTCTGATCAATACATACCCTAGACCGATAGCTAACATATTCTTGAGCATAGCTCTATAGCTCTTCTGCCTTCTGCTCAATTTGACTCTAAGTGTATGTATTGGAGTCTGATCTGATTAGTTCTTTCTTGTATACAAACGAAAATTTCATTAGGCTTATGCTCTTACCTTCTCTTCGCTCCCTTCTACTCAATTCGCTCTGGACTTAATCGAATATTCTTCTTCTGTTTAATATACTTAATATATACGCAACTATTTCTATGAGTCTCTATTCAGCCACAGCTCAATTTGTCTCACATATATACTTCAACATTTCAACATTTCTCCAAGTGTAGCCTGTCCATATTTAGATATTTTTTGTGCACTCGTGTCGATTCTGCAGCGATTAGCAACAATTAGCCAGCGGCTCCATGATCGTTGCCTAATAGAGTTAGGAATATATTAAGTTGTTGTTGTCATTTGGTTAAATTGCAATTGTAGCTAATAGCTGCAGTCGCGGTCGCAGTCGCAGTTGCAGTCGCAGTTGCAGTCGCAGTTGCAGTCGCTGATAGTCATAAACATTTGTTGTTGCTGTTTTTTTTTTAACACTTCAAATATGTTAGTATTTATCAAATATTGTATAACTGTAAAATGAAATATTTATGACATATTTTGTGCGCTTACATCGTTAGTCAATCAGCAACAAGTAGAAGTCGAACCGATAAACATGTAATTTAATGTATAGATATGTATGTGTGTGTATATACATACATACATATATATACATATGTATGTGTGTATATCTGTTATGTGTTTAGCCATTATCGAATGCAGAGTGTGTGTGGGTGTGAGTGCACCATTAATATCATTAACACTCGATGAGCGCAGGAAGCGAGCAGATGACATTCAAGCGATAGCTAGCTGACTGACTGAAGCTGCATGCAGTGGTACTTATTATATAGTTATAAATAAAGGGAGCATAGAAAATATCATTTGCAAGTAAAGCGCAAGACGTAACAACTAAAAGAGGAAACTCTTGATTGATTGATTCTGATTGAGCTTTAACTTTAACTTTAAGTCGTATGACACTTTGGCAAAATTCATTGTGATTGATTTGGATAAGGGATACATCGATTGAATAACAATTCAGTTAGGCACGTTGATTTGATTGAATGACTAATTTATAGATCAGCAAAGATAGCGTAACAAAATAATTAGAAAATGCCTATTTTTTAACTTTTTCTTCTTTCACAAAGTTGATCCCACTTTTCAGACTGCGTTCGTTGTCTCTGGCTAACATGCCAGACAGATTGTCGTCGGTCAAGCTGATTCCACGTATTTGAATCCAAATTGAAACATACAAACAACTGTTGCAGGTTCCTTGGAAAGTGTGTGGCCAGTTGGCAGTTAGCAGTTGCCATTCGGCAGTTAAACTCGAATTACAACTGAAAATATATATTCTGTGAGGAAAGGTTTTCTCCTCATCTTCTTCTTCTTCGTTTTTTATGTTATATGTCGATGCAACCAAAACAAACCACCCCTTAACTGAAACGAGAAGAAAAAGGGCATATTTCACTCTCCCTCACACGCTCACTCGCTCTAAGTGGATACCTGAGACAGGGACAGGACCCAAGTGGTTAGCCTTAGAGTTTTTTTTCCCGTATTTATGTTTTAGATAAGTCACAGAAATTACTTAATGAGTCGCTGATAAAGAGAGAGAGAGAAAGAGAGAAAGAGAGAGTGTTTGTACAGGGTGTGCGTTCAAGTGCCTAATGGGTTTTCGGTTACAAAACGTGCTCGAGATAACAAATAGGCCAAATTAATGCCATTTGCATTTGGAAACACGAACCGAAGCGTTTAATTAGTTTTTAATGCTGAGTCTAGTTTGTTTGACAAGCAATCCGAAATGGATTGGAAATGGGCGTGAAGACCTGTTCACATACAACAACAATAGCTGCATATACCCCATATATACTCTATACTCTATACTCTATATGCATGCCTTATGCCTTATGCCTTATGCATATTCATGCATTTCCAAATTGGGGGGCAGTCACAGTAGCAACTGAAAGATTCGTAACTATGAATTAGCATGCAGCCTCCTCTCTCTTTCCTTTGTGTGGGATCAGGAAGCATTATATAAGCTTTGCTTTTACAATTTGCCAACTTGACATCTCTGATTTGTAGGTGTCAATAATTATGTGGCATAAATCAAGCAACAAACGAGACAAATGATTGCCAAAGTCCGCACAGAGACAAAGTCAATGACGCCCACAACTTGCTCAATTAATCAAGCGAAACAAGTTCGACGAGTGTAACTGACTGACAGCATACACTGCCTACACTGCGAGCAAGTCAATATTGAGTTAGCCCACTTCTTCAACAAACCAATATGCCCTTCTCCCATGCCTTAAATAGTGTAACCCTTAGTTACATGCACTAACAGAGTGTAGTTTTAGTAAAAACTTACTTGACAGTTTGCTTACCTGATCGCAGGCACGTTAGCAAGCTAATATGCCCACTCTCCACTAAAGCGAAGAGTGCATGCTCGGCGCATAGACAAAACGCTTGCAATTAAATCATTTAAATGCATAAATCAAAGCACTTTAATTAACAATCGCCCAGACACTCGTCGCGGCCAATTAAAAATTATTTCTAATGCGACTCAGAAGTGCGCTTGTTAACACTCGTGTAGTCGACTCGATCCCAACCGGTTTCAACTGCAGCGCCAACTAATCTCTCCTCTCTCTCTTGCAGACAAATCGCACTTGGACATATTCTCGAACAGGCCGCAGCCGAAGAAGAAGCGCAAGTCTCGCACCGCCTTCACCAACCATCAGATCTTTGAGCTGGAGAAGCGCTTCCTCTATCAGAAGTATCTCTCGCCCGCCGATCGAGATGAGATCGCCGCCTCGCTAGGTCTATCCAATGCCCAGGTGATCACCTGGTTCCAGAATCGTCGCGCCAAGCAGAAGCGTGACATCGAGGAGCTGAAGAAGGACTTCGACAGTGTCAAAGTCTTCTCCGCCCACAAATCCTTCCTCGAGAACGTCAACGATCTGAGCATCCTGAAAAAGAAGCCCATGCACGAGGCGGATATGGTGGGTCTGGCCGCAGCAGCTGCAGCCGCTGGCATGGTGGTGCCTGTGCCCGTCTCAGCTGCCCAGGCCCTGGCCACGCCTCCCAAATGAGCGGGCGCCAGCAGCGGCGGCGGCAGCGTCGCACTTGCAACCCGATGAACGGTACAAAAAAGCGAGCAAAGTATTGAGGAGGACATTATATTAATTTTTGGATGCGAGCAGCAAGGCCAATCCGGCCGCAGCGCCACACTCGAAGCGAATGTTTGATTGATTGATCGATAAATTTAGTGATTGATTGATTGATTGACGATCAAGACATTCGCCAGGAGGAGAAACATTTTATTGATTTTGGATGCCAGGTGTACGAGGAGGCAGACCTATCAGGCTGCAGCTTCCCACTTGAAGCAAATGATTGATTGATTGATTGAACAATAATTGAGATATTCATCTAGAGAAGCAGAATATATATATTTTGAATACTGGCCAAGTCAATTAGAATCAGCTCCACACTTCAGGCGATTAAGTGATTGATTGATTGACGATGATGATTGAATCATTCGTATATGGCAAGATCAATTTAAGTACACTTAAGTCGTTTGATTGATAGATTGATTGGCATACGATTGAAGCACTCGACTCTCTAGAGATTTGATTTAACACGAATGCGATAGTCAAATGATGCACGGCAAAGGCTCAATGCAATGCCAAACGAACTCCAAACAGATCAATTTGGACAAAGGCAACAAATGAGGCATGCCACACACACACACACACAGATACACGCACAATAAGTGGCTTGCCTCTTGGCTTGAGCGAACCGGACTAAGGCCTCTTTCGGCCCAGACTGCCGCAGGCATCGACAAACCCACACCAGCCGCGACACATGTAGAGCCAACCCAAAGGCTAGAGGAACTTCAGAAAAAAATAAAAAAGAAACACCCATCGGCTCTTTTCAGGGCCACCAAAGCTAAACTCAAAGAGTCTCAAATGCGTTCAATCGTGCCTCATCGCTTGTTTCATGATTGATTCGTGATTGTGAATAAAATTATGTGCGAATTCTCTTTAAATGACTTTAACTTATTTTATTCTTTATTGTTTAATTGTAATGTGTCGATAAATCGATAATTATTGATGGACAAAAAGCCAATTGATTGATAAGCCAACTTTTGGTATCTGGTTTGACTAAAGTTTTGGAAGTTTGTGGAAATGCAATTTACTAAGCTATCTAATCATTCTCTTCTTATAGATTCAAATGTGGAACAAATATATATACAATATACGTATGCTTTACTTGCTTAAAGAGTCTCTGCCATATACATGAGTTGGCGTGAGCAAGACTTCACTTAGTACTTGCTTGAATATTCTCTCTTAGTTAATAGCTTTATAGTCCGAATTTATTATTTCTCTTACAACTTACCTTATAGCTTATAGATCAATCATTCGAATGGGAAACTTTTGTTTAAAACTCAGTCAAAGATTGTCCCTCATTGTCAATACTTGCTTAAAGATCTCTCTCTCCCTCTCTCTCTCTCTCTCTCTCTGCTCACACACACACACACACACACACACATGGCTCATAGCTAGAACAATATAGTCTAAAAATAAATTATATTATATAATATATGTGATGTTTATTTCATTTCTATATAAATTGCTGCAGATCAATGAACGCCTGCCTGTAGTTCAGCTTTCAACAAAAGGTCTATTAGTTGCGTTAGCTTCTAGATCGGATGATTGCGATTTTACTAATTTGGCTGAGCTTCGGTTTTTATACACTTTTTAACCCATTTTATGGTATGCAAATTGAGAAACCGTTGCCAATAAATTTTAACATATTTAGGCAAACAACGCAGAAGTCGCGGGTCATTAGGGAAACGAGTTGAAAGAGCTTCCACTGTCCCCCCATCTTCCCCCCCCCCCACATACACCTCTCCACCTATCCCCTCTCTATCTCTCTCTCGCCGGTCTTCAGTTGATCTTGAATCCGTTTGAATTTGAATTGTGGCAGACAAAGTTTCTTGATAATTGTGCTGCGTATTTCGCTGAGCTCTTCAAAATAAAAGAAATCTTTTTTAATTTTTATTAATGATTATTTACAACCGTTATTCAAAATTTAAACTAATTAATTATTAATTTAATCACTTGGCAAAAACAAAGAGTGAACAAAATCAAAAACGAGTTGTCTACACATAAAAAAACACGACGAAGTACTGCAGTGGGCAATGCCTGACTAGCAGGATACTCTGTCGAGCTGGCACAAAGGCAATAAACCATATATGCCAGCTCTAGCGCATGTTATCGAGTTATGCTTAGCTCGATATTTATCGATATCATCAAAAGCTAAACAAATATATAGGAAAAAATATATTTTATATTATTTATATTATATTATATATTATTTATAGTATTTTCTACATTTATCAACCATCATACCTTTTCAGTGTTTTTATTACAGGGTATCAAATATCAAAATGAAGCGCTCCAAGTGTTTAAAGCCGAGCGCGTTTTGCAGCTCGCAACGTGCCGAACGCCAACGATTTGCATATAAAATTTACTTAAATTATTTCAATATTTATTAATTTTCAAGCAATCAGCATACCACGTAAATTTGGTGCAGCCAAAGCGGGTATTTCGGTTTGACTGTAAAGATCAAATTTAATTGGAAGTTTTATATACATACCATACATATAATATTGCAATCTAAGCCAAAAATGGTATATTGATCATCTCTAAACATCATTTAGAGAACTATATACCCTGTATAGAATTGAGTACTCTCCATTCATTGAAGACAAGCAACACAAAATGTAGCAAAATCATATTTTGAGCAATTTGCTTGCCTCACATTCACATATTGATTTCCTTACAGGGTATATAGCCGTCTAATACGCTGCTTAGATATTAGCCTTACTGATTTTTAAATATTTCAAAGTGAAGCGGACGGACGTGGCCGGCGTTGGCTACCGTTTTGCGGGCAAGTTCAAAGGGTTTTCGGAACGCCGCCGCCGGCGCACACATTTTTCACTCTCAAGCTGAGAGTCTGCCGCTGCTTCTTCTTCAACATCTTCAGAGTCTGTGACCTGTGAGGCACCTGGCAGCACTTTTCGAAAACTGAAGCGCGCCATCAATCGTCGCCAACAACAACAGCAGCCGCAGCCGCAGCAGCAGCAGCAACAGCAGAAGCAGAAGCAGAAGCAGCAGTCGATCGTTTGTTAATAATTTGAATAATCAAGCTATCAATTCCGCTGCTAATGATGCCGACCGATTGCCAAGAAGACCTGAGATGAGATGAGATGAGATGAGCAGTCAGCAGTTAGTGTCTAGCAGCTAGCAGCTAGCAGCTAGCAGCTAGCAGCTAGCGGCTGAGCTCCAGTTGGGTCTTCAGTTTAATTTGGCGCTTATCGCGCCGCCAACGAACCGAGTCGATTGTCTTCTAACAGTTCGTAAACTAGGCGGAAAACCCCATTATATATGCATGAGTAGCCAGCTGGATGCGAGCTCTTTCTCGGCCATATCAATAGTTTGGAAAGCAATTTATTTTCATTTTCAAATGTGTGACAATGCGACGCATGCGTTCGAGATAAAGAAACTTTTTAGAGCTACCTACGTTCGCCTTGTCCACCTCCCCTCCAGCCGCCTCTAGGCCCCATCGATGACGCTGGGCGTGATTAATGCGTTTTGAAAGTGCTCTAGGCGAAAGTTGCGGCTGGAAAATGTTTAATTGAAATCATTGGCTACAAACGGAGAGAAAGAGAGGGAGATAGTGAGCGAGGGAGATGGAGCGACAGAAGTTGTGCCTGTGCGAAAGAGCTAGCTTCATATAGTTTATGGCTATGGGGCACAAATGACTTGGCCATTACCGTTGGCATTTAGTTTTAGTAGCTGAGAAATTTGCTCAGCCAAATTGAGGCAAACTCTAATTATGGGAAGCAAGAGAGAAAAATAAAAATAACAAACTCCCAGCACTTCCGTGAAAACAAATAGAAAAGCATTTAGAGCTCGCTATTATCATGCGTAACTGTCGAAACCCATTAATCGCATCAACTAAAAATGACTAATGAATGCAGCTCACGGGCAGTCACAGCAACTCTCTCTCTACCTATTTAACTCTTCCCTCTCTCTCTCTCTGTGTCTTCCTCTCTCTCTGTCCATTGCTAAGTGAAAAAACTAGGAGTTGGTGCACAAATGGTTCGAGTCCAAACGGAAATAGCTCAAATGGCATTTCTTATTTGCATATCATTTGTATTTCCTTCCATTCTCTTCATGGCATACATACCCTGTAAAGAGCTTTTATGGTCATATGCGCATTATACCTATAGCCGAGTAGAGCTGAACTTGTTTATGTGGAATAGACTCTGCTTTGTTAGCTATGTTACAGTGTAGAGATAGCTGGATTGTCTAAATTCTCACTCATGTTCTAGATTACATGGTATTCATGGGTTCAAGTACGATTTCTCCTGAATGTTACGTACATTTGCAGAAAGCTGTCTTTTAAGACAATCCAAAGATAGATAATCTATAAGTACTGAAAATCTGCTATATACCTATAACCTCTTCCTAAACCAACTATTCACCTACCTACTAGTCTTAGAGCCCTTA
This sequence comes from Drosophila anceps, assembly GCA_035045945.1. Classification (NCBI taxonomy): domain Eukaryota; kingdom Metazoa; phylum Arthropoda; class Insecta; order Diptera; family Drosophilidae; genus Drosophila; species Drosophila anceps. The sequence continues at coordinate 446,383 of JAWNON010000225.1, read as the reverse complement.
AACTAGCTTTTGGTTTGCTCAAATAGTTATAAAAGTTCTTTCAACAAAATCCAAAACTTTTGTAGTATTTTATATACATACATTTGCTTGTATTACAGGGTATCTGCTTATCGGCAGCTGCCTATAGCAAGTGAATATATCTAGGATCTGTACCTACTACCTATACAAAACTTGCCACACCAACAATCAGCTCTTCATGCTTTACAGGGTATCTGCTGATCATCCGTTGACTTCAATTCAACTCCATTTCGTTGCTTGTTAAAGTGTTTTGCGTACTTCCTGCTCCGTCACATTGTCAGCAATTATGCGCACAGCTCACACGATCAAGTGCCCTTTGGAGACGACCTACATCATGTTGCCACAGCGCGGCACTTGCAACACCAGGTTGCTAGCTAACTGGCGCCCCGCCAAACGAAAGAAAGAAAAGAAAAGTTTGCAACGACCCGAGGCGCGACTTTTGCTCGCTGCTGATTATGATAAATGTAAACAATTCAGCTTGGCACACAAATGCAATCAAAGGACTGCAATTACAACCAGTCAAAACCAGTTAAGAGAGTGAGTCAGAGATAAAGAGGGAGAGAGAGCGAGAGAGAGAGAGAGAGAGGCTGTACAACTGCCCCCCAATGCGATGATCAGCGCATCCGCAGCGCTGTCTTTGAGAACAAGTGTGTATCCGCGTGTATGTGTGAATGTGTGAGTGGGTTAGTGTGTGTATGCGTGTGTGAGTGTGTGCAATAGAGATATAAAAGCTAAATTGGTAACTCATACTTAATTTGCTGGCGGCACCTTTGAACACGCTGCCAATTAGCCTACACAGCCGACACCTCGAGTCCGCTCAGACTTCCCCACAAAGGATAACCAAAAATCCAGACAAAATGAGTGAGATGGGGAGGGGGGAGGGCGGTAGATGGAAATGATACAGCAGAAAATGGCAAGGCAAGGCGACGTAAGGCAAGGCACACTCAAACCAATTTGTTTCATTCATTCATTCATCCATCCATTTGATCGTGATGCTGCGCATTTCTAGGCTCCAATCCAATTCAATTCATTCCCCAAAAAAAAAAAGAAAAAATAATAAAAATACCCGAAATTTATCTGTTTTCATGAATGAAAGTTCATGATTCGCTTCGATTCGATCGCATTGTTAATGAAGTTGTAAATTATGAAAAGCAACATTTAAATCGAGTAAAACGCGTTGAAAAGAATCGCAGAGAAGCTATTTCTGGCACAAAAGGCAAACAAATTTATGTAATTCAATTGTGTAAATAATAAATATGACACACGCTTTTAGAGCTAGGCAAAGCCTGAAAAAATCAAGGAATTCCAATTAATAGCTATGCGGTAAAGTGAAGCTTACACCCATCGTGAATAAGGCCAGAAAACTAGCAGATCAAATTTGTGAAACGAACTCGAATCGAATATACAAATCGAACTTGCTCTGTGGGTAAGTTGAATGCAGATTAAGTCTCAAGATTGAAAAGAAGCAGAAAGTGTTACGAAAGATCAAGGCTTTAGGTAAAGAATTTGCATCCATCCGTTCGACTTGAAATTTTAAGTGTTCAATCCCTTAATACGATATGTAGCTCAAAATTATCATTTCTTTTTCGATAGCTCTTTCCAAGTGCTCACTATCGCTAGGGATTTCCCATGTACTCTGTAGGCTTCTGTGCTAAATACAGATTTTGGTATATTTCTAATCAGAAAGAAGAGAACTTTTTCCTTTCTTCGCCGTAAATTTGAAAAAAAGAAACCCATTTGAAATAGCTAGAGACTAGACGACATGAACATTTCATTCAAAAACTCCATCCAGATCAAAATACGTTCCACAATTCATATTCCATAGCAATGCTCATCTATGACCATAGACTGTGTGTGTGTCTTTTACGTGTGTGTATGCATGTGTATGTGTATGTGTGCGTGTGTATATTTTGTAAGTTAAGTATAGTTTAAAATGAGAGGTATAACAGGTTTTCGCAGGATTCAGAGTATACCCTAGTCTGGCACTCCCGATTAACGCGCCCTTACTTGCTTTACACAAATATTTTATTGTATAATCTGAATAATATGTAAATGTGAAATTAATCCAAATGATAAAAGAGAAAGAAAATGATTCAAGTGATAAGCATTTGTTCCATTTTAACAAATCATTGACTGCTGCTGCTTCTTCTGCCACTACATTGATCTGCATAGAGCAAATAGTCAAACGTTTTAAGCTACCACAACAGCAGCTGTATTGGAAGATGCACTGCTCCACTTAGAACAGAGATAAAGCTTTGCCTAACTGAATATCAGAGACAGCAAATGCCGACGAAATCAATAAGCATATCCAGTTCCAACTGCCAGCTAACAATCAATTAGTTGACTCTCAAGCAGAACACACACGAAGAAAGCCTCCAGCTAACAAATATACAAATATACAGATATGGATATATTTATATAAATATATATATATATATATGTATGTTTGTATATGTATATACATATACATATATATATATATATATATTCATATGTATATTTGTCTCTTTGATATTTGATGTACGCGCCCGTGTTTGGGATCCATTCGAAAAGTCGTTATGGCCACTTAATTCGTTTGATGCCAATGAATTGACGTTGACGCCATACCGCTATATCATCGATAAGAAGAGTGTGTGAGTGAGAGGGGGCTGACTGGGGAAGAGCGAGAGAGGGACTGAGCTGAGGTAGCCAGACAAAGATATTGTGGAAATCAAAAGTTTCACAGCTCCAACTACAAAAGTGTTAATGTCTGTCACTTAAGTAAGCGACCCGATACACACACACACACACACACACACACACACACACAGAGAGAGAGACAGAGGCGCACACACACGCCACGCTGACATTAAGCTTCATCAGAGTTTTTAACTTTTAACTCCAATTTGCATACAAATTAGACGACGAGCACTCAAGCCAGCGTTTTGTTTCTCTTCCTCTTCTCTGTTTTGGGGGTATTTGGCTTTTAGTTTCTCGACCACAACAAAGAGCCGAAAACAGAAATCCCCATCTTAAATGCAGCCAAGGGCCAAACAGCTACCGATTTTATTATTGATAATGTTTTGATTTATCTCTGCCTAAAGATTTCGAGCAGACAAATTGCGTTTGGCAGCCAGGATGAGATGTGACTTCTTCTGGGCCCCCCTCAGGCTATACATCAGTTTATTCAGCTTATTCTTCTTCTTCATCTTGTTGTTGTTGTTGTTGTTGTTGATGTTTTGAATGCGGTTGCAACTACGCACAAGTGGCAACAACTTTGGTTCTTGTCACCTTCATTTAGGCACTTTGCGGCTTTTGGTGCCATTTGAGTGAGTCAATCTAAGCTAATACACTGAACGAAAATGGTAGGCAGTTTTAATGTTGTTGATAAAAGCAGCTATTGATTTGTTAGTATAAAAAAGTTAACCATATGAAATTATCTGATAAGAAATAAATTTAAATAAGCCTAAACCAAAATTAGCAATACTTTTCTCTCTGTATAATATCTAGTAATAGGTAATTTCACTGGATATATTTCATTTAGAAGTTTCGAACTAACAAATTTTCTTCTGTAAGCCATTTGAACTCACTTTAAACAAAATTGTACTAGCTTTTTCTGCGAGTGTAGCTCAGACTTGTAATTGCTATAGATTCTGTTGCCTGACACAAAGTACTGTCGGTTTGTGCATAATTATTTGCCAAAATGTTGACAGCTGCAGGTGTGTGTGTGTGTGTCTGGGTGTGTTTGTGTGTGTGCATTGCCTCTGTCTGCATGCTGTCAACCAGTGTGACCAAAACCGAGCATACCCGGGCACTCATAAGCGCATTCGTCACAGTTTTTGGGCACAGCTGAAGCTAAGGCTGCGGCTGCGGCTGAGGCTGAGGCTGAGGCTCTCTGGCTGTCTGCCTCTCTGGCTGTGGCTGTGGCTGTAGCTGAGGTTGAGGATCGCTGCGAGCTGTTCATTAATTGGCATGCATTTTGTGCCGTTTGACAACGGACATGGCACAACTTCATCATCGGGAGCCGCAGCAAACAAAAGAGGCGACATTAATGCATTGCTCGCCGAAGGGGCGTGACAAATTTGACAACAGCAACAGCAACAGCAACAACAACAGCAACAACAATGGGCAATGACTTTATTACCAATGTGACACTCGTAGCTGGCTTCTAACAGCTCTCGTCGCATCCCTTGCCATTACCATTGTATATAATACCACACTCCCAGGAGCTCGTTCTCTCCATCCCAAGGGGATTGAGGACTTTGCCAGCTGTATCTCTGTCGCCTGTCAGCCCCTCTGTACCTCTGTCCGTCCGTCTGTCAGTGTGACAATAAACACTTTAGCTATTTATGAGGTTTTAATGAACACACTCGCGCCGCCATCTTGTGCTGACTAATGAAAAGGATACCGATACAAGCATTTGGCTTATGAATTTGCACAAATTTTGTTTTGTAGGCGTGGCGAATGTGGCCTCGAGTGGCCGGGCTAGGGGCGCGCGCTAATTATGATTGACAGGGCGTGTCGTCTCTATTGAGGCGCCCAATTAAGTCGCATTTTGTAATTGATTTTGAATATGTTTGGATGGCAAAAGCAAAGCTGACGAACGCATCGTTGCTATGCGGCAATAACTTGTCTAAATTGAACTGAAGAATGAGTAAGAGTATTGTAGGTTGGGCCCACTGGAGAGTGCTCTATATGCAGTACATTTTAGTGAAGTATGACTAAAAGTGCTCTAGGCACTCTATATACAGGGTATTGAGTGTAGTATATGTAAGAATGATCTACGAGGATCAGCTTGACTAGAGAGTGGTAAATAAAAGTGATGATTAAGGCGGATCGCCCCGACTAGAAAATATCCTATGCAGTAAATTGAAAAGAAGTATGAGTGAGAGTACTTTAGGCGGGTAACCTCGACTAGAGAATGCCCTATATGCAGTGTCAAGCTGCTGCCCTATTTGACTGTCAATTTTTGGGGCAACTGAAGATGATATCAACAAAAAGGGAATTGTGTGTGGTAGAGTATACCACAAGAGAGGAAGCATACTAAATTTTATGTGTCATGCTCTTATAGTACTCCAGATATTACAAAGTATTACAAGTTCTCAAAGAAAAGTTTAAGGCTTTATCATTTTTTTCATTATATGACAGCATAACTCTCAAATTACAAGAACTGTACATTAATAGTTAAAGAGACTGACCTAAAGGCACAACCAAATCATCCTGATCATATATTATCAACGTCCACAAACTTCCTTCTGCCTGCTACATATTTCTAGACAAAACTACGATGCCCTAACTACACGTATTCAATAAAACAGTAACTACAACAATAACAACAAAAAACAACGACTACGACGACGACGACGACGACGACGACCACATTTAAGTCAGTCAAGTGCAATGCATTTATCAAGCCACACGGCCATCTTCTTTGCAGAATAGAACAAAATGAAAGAAACTAACGGCAAATGCCAAGCAACGGCATTGAAAGATAACAAAAAAAAAACAATAAAATGAGCGAAATGGAAGTATAAATTGTTCGCACATTGAATACTCTTTGAGCCTCACTCTAACTAAATGATATAGCAGTTCGACTTGAAGATATACTTTGTTTATTCATACAAAAGTCGATTAAACACTTTTGGCTGAGACTCATATCATCGCCTGTCGCATTTCAAATGACTTAGCCAAGTTGTGTGCATCCGGTAAGAGTATGTAAAATGTATTATCGATTCCGGTTCAACAGTTGCATCATTTCACTTAGCTGAAAACGTGGTCGAGTGGAGTGGGTAGCGCATTGCAGTTAAATAGACATTTGCATGCAAAAGATATGTCGGAAAAAACCAGGACAAACAACGAAACAAAAATTGAATAAAACACAAACACACACACACACACACACACACACACACACGCAGCAGTGCAAGAGCTGAGCTGAGCAAATGTGATTTACTGCAATCAATTTAAATGCAATGCAATGCAACAAGAGCGAGTAGTGTGAAGGGCTGACCCAAGGGAAAGGGAAAGAGACAGCCAGTGTGGCAATGACAAACGCGACAGAAGAGTTGAAGGGATGGAGGCAGCGCAACTCCAAGACAAAACGAATGTGTGCCAAAGCAAAATATACAAATACACATATGCAGATATGTATGTATGTACATACATATGTATGTATGCCTGGCTATAAGAATGAGAATGGGGCAATGACAACAGCAACAACAACAACGGCGACACCTTCCAAAAGCTGATTTTAAAGACTTTTGCGCAAATTGCCGCAGTCAGCAAATACATCAGCGGCGAAAATAGGCACTCCACAAAGGCGAAAAGGCAAGCGGCGAACAGGCAAAACAAGCAACAACAACAACAACGAAGAAAAAAAAACTAAAACGGTACAAGCAGCGACTGAAAACTAGACATCATTATTGATGACAATTGAGTGCGCCAGCCAGCGAGCAGCTGGACAGGAGTAAAAGAAAAAAAGGAGAGAGAAGAGCGCGCGTGGTAGGTGTATTGCGAGAGCGAGTGAAGAGGACAGAGAGTGAAGCCCCAGCAATTACGATAATTAACACAGTCAGCGGCGCGGAAAGGCAGCCTCACACCACAGCACAAACACATACACATACGCACACAAACACACACACACACACACAAACACTCACAATGAGAGAGCGAACGTGCGAGCGAGCGAGCGAGTGAGCGCATGTCAAATTGTAAATATTGATGACGCTTGCACGTTGACAGCCACAGAGAGCGCACTGTTGTCGTGTGAGAGAGACGGGCGGGGGATGATGTGGCAATGAGCGTATGCTTAACGCTGATTGGCCCACTCAAAGCACGCCTCTGCTTGTGTGGCGATTCCAATTAGAAGGCGGACTGCGCAGCTGCAGCTGTGACGTCATCAAACTTGTTTGTCGAGCAACAGAGAGTGTAGAGAGATAGAGAGCGATAGAGAACAAACGAGAGTCAAAGCCATTTTAACTGAGCAGCGAGAGCAGCCGCAACGGCAACTCGCGTTGGCTTTGTTGAATGTGGAACGTTGCACGTTGAGCGCCAGACGCTGTCGCTGTTACAGTCGCAGTCGCAGTCGCTGTACTTGCCGCGTTTTTGCCGACGCGTTTTCTATCGAACGTTTGTGTGAAGCGAAACTTGACGCGAAATATTAACGAAATATTCATTTTGGGTTAGTGTTAAAGATGCCACAACTAACGCCAAGTCCCGTTGCAATGATTGCCGCGCGCAGCTGCAGCAGTCCGGCCGTATCCGAAATTTCCGTAGGTTCGCCCAGTCCACCGCCGCTAGCCATGCGTCCACTCAATATCAAACGCCTGCGTCTCCTGCACAGTCCAGCAACGCTTCGTAAGGGATCGGGGTCGGCAGCGGGGGCGGGGGCGGGTGCAGGTGAGCGCATCAAAAGTTTCTCCATTGCCGATATATTGGGTCAGGTGGATGAGCGCAAGTCCGAGGAGCGATTGCAACCAGCAGCATTGGTGGCGCCACCAGCAACAGTTGTTGCTGCTCCAGCGCCGGGCTTGCTGCAGCATCCCGGATTGCATCCGTTTCTGCCGCCCGCGCTACTGCACAGCTATGAGCAGCGCTTGGCCTGGGACTATCAGCGCCAGCTGCAGGAGCACTTCCAGGCGCAGCTACTGCGCCAAATGAGCATGGATCCCGCCATAATACCGATACCATCCGACGATGGCAGCTCCGATCGCTCGCAGCGCTCCAACAGCAGCAGCAGCAGCAGCAACGGCAGCAACGGCAGCACCGACTGCTGCACGACGCCCAACCAAAGCAAAGATGAGGCAACAAAGTGCAACCAGAAGCAACACCAGCAGCAGCAACAGCAACAACAGCAACAACAGCAACAGAAGCAGCAGCAGCAGCAGCAGCAGCTGAAGCAGACAGCAGGCGGTGATACGCCGCTCGATGCACTTTTCCAGCTATCGACCAAAAACTTCGATGAGGAGCAGGGTGAGTGCAACAATTGGTGGCAACCGCAAGTAAATTACATTTTAATATAAATCGATTTGCTACTGAATCAGCTCTCAGCATTAACTTGATCAATTGCTATGCGCTGTAAGCATTGATGGTGCCTGAATGGGGTATATTAGCATTGTGTAAATTCATGATTATATCTTATCGATTCGTCTTGATCGATGTCTTTTTATAAACGTAGATCAACGAAACATTCAAATGTGTTTTTTTTTTGGGTTTAATTTGAAATTCGATTAAATTTAAAGTTTTTAGATTAAGAGACTTTCACCTTTGAGCCCCTCCTCTTATTATATCGATAATTATCGATTTGTGGGCTAGGCTTTTAAGGCAGAGCTCTATGGCTGAAAGAATTGCAAGGAATGTGAAATCTGATCTGCACGCAAAGATATTGTTTATCGTACTTTTATAGAAAACTTCTTTCGATACAGATCAGCAAAGTAATTTCCAGACTAATTTATTTTCGGCATAACTCGGGCTGATTTATCATAATAATCGATGACACGTCGACTGACTGAGTTACAACAAACTTAAATTGGTTTTTCGCAGTCTAAGTGTAGGGTATCTGCCAGTCGTTCAGTCTCAATTGAAAAGCCTTCTTGCTTGTGTCATTACGTCTTGATGAGATTCTGCTTAAAGCGTAAAAACAGTAGTAAGGTCAGCGCCAGCGTCGAGGTGGCTAAATCAATTTTATCCATTGCTCGAGACGGTTTCGACTCGACTCCGATTTGGTTTTTGGTTTTTACCCTCCCCAGCGTTGCCCGTCTCCCTCCCCCACGACTTTGATGATTACCACTCTGATCTCCGATGATGGCTGCGGCACATGCGTATCGTTCGGCAATAATTTGCTTGGCGGCGTTGATTTCTCGTTAAGACCAGGCCAACAGAGATAGAGAGAGACTTGCAACAGCTACTGAAATTGAATTTACGCGCCGCACGTACTGCCACAAATTGTGGCAGACAGACGGCAAGCGATAGCTACTTATGGCACAGCTACTGGCATTGACTGTTTATGATTATGATTATGAGATGCAGAGCTCTTATTTCTCTACTCTTGCTTTGTTATGGAGTGGGGGGTTTCGCAACGAGCTGGGCGATGAAATGAGATGAGTTTTTCCCATGAGCTCAGCCGGCCATCCGGCTGGCAATCTTGGCTAATAAGAAGTTGATCAAAAGCGCAACGCGCCGACTCGCCATGAATCTTGCCTGCTTCCGGCTGCAATTAGGAGGAGTTCTACAAGCTGAATAACCCTCATTGCGACAAAACTTTAATAAATGAAAATGGAAATGGAAATGGAAATGGCAATGGAAAATGAGGCAGAGAGAGAGAGAGAGAGAGAGAGAAGAGAAAATGGCTGAAAAGTTGTTGCGATTTGGTACAATGAAATTGTCGTTAGGCGCTCGTCAATTAAGAGGCGCAGTTTCATCAACTAAATATATATATATATATATATATATATATATATATATATACGTATATAACAAATAATACTTAATAATGGTCGAGGCACGGGCTGCCAAGACAATTGAAGTGGAGTATGAAGCGGGCGGCCCAGCGGATGCAGCCCTAATTACAATTTAATTACTGCGAAAGGCAACAACTTTTCCCACTTGACAAAGACGCAGCCAAGTGTGAACCACAACAACAACGACAACAGCAATAACAAAGAAAAGATCTTCAGTTGTCAGTTGATTTGACAGATAGCAGTGTAAACATTTTACAACATGCGGGCAGTCCCAACAAATTAGTTCAACTAGACGTATACTTAATGTCCCATTTGAAGCTGATGCCAAAAAGCCATGTTAACTAAATATACATATATGAAAAGAAGAAGAAGAAGAAGAACTAGCTGAAGCAGTGCTTAGCATAAGTTCATACAATTGGTAAAGCAGAAAAATGCAAATTGCTTTTTAACGTTAAACATTGTTAGAATAATAGATTTCGTCACGTCAGCGTCAATTGGCAAGTCTTTTGCTATCTATCAGATATATGTATGTATATGTTTATGTATATATATTTATTTGCCTGTATACATATATGTTATACTTGTAGCACATCCAACGCCTAACTATATTTGATTGTGGATAATTGGCTTTTGGTCTTTTCTCTCTATTGACATGTAACCCAAACGAGGCGTTGCCTTGCTTACAGCTCTGCCAGGAGAGCGTCATTCACACTTACACATACACACTCATACAAAATACACAGTAAAAAATTATATTTAATGTAGATTAGCTCAACTCTGATATTCTAATAGGGAATATATACACTTAATGGCAGCTGCCACGCCTGCCACGCCTGGCACGCCTGCTTCTGCCAGTCTCATACAGGTTCACAAAACCGTTATACCCCGAATTCCCATCTTCAATGAGAAAGTGCTCATTAATGCTTAAGAAATGCTCAAATAACTGAAGCTGTAGAAGCTATAATACATGAAGCTATCGATATCAACAAGCGAACTTAATGAGAGAAACACTTTCATATGAGACTTCTAGTCCATACATGCTGAGGTCCACATCCTATCAAGATCTGTCAGGTCTATGTACTAATTATATGCTAGTCTTGTAAGTTTCTTAAGAAACTTGAGCTGAATGCAAAACGTGACCCAATAGCTAGTGTAAAGCGCGCTTCAAAAGGCTGAGAATGTGCTCAGTGCAAAGGCAAGGCTTCTGGAGCTGTGCAATATATTTTTGACACACTTTAGGCTTAACTATATATACTATCTATATATAATAGAATATAATATAAGCTATAAATATATGTGTATATTGAAACAAATTTCAATAAATGTTTTGCACTGTGCACAAATACAAAACTGAGTGAAGCAAAGCTAAAAACGTGACAGCTTCAAATGGCGTGCCATGATTATCGAACGCCCCTCAAGTGCCACGCCCATATGCATATATTTATATGATATTATGTACATAGAGAACAGGCAGCGATGTCTGCACGGGCATTAGCCAGATAGATATCTGACATATTAGTAGCAATTTCATTTATAATTTCCAGTTTCATTATTTGCCCGCATTTCAAAATCGGATAAAGAGATGGTGTGTGTATGTGTGTGTGTGTGTGTGTGTGTGTGTGTGTGTGTGGGTTTGTAATTATTATGGAAATTGTGTGTAGTTTGGATAAGCTAATAAGCAGTTAGTGCAAATCAAATAACAGATAGACTACATTGATAATAAGAGCAGGGAACAGTTCAACTTTTCAATTGTTCAAATCAAACAGCAAAACAATCGCTAATTATAGCCTGTATCTAAATTGAGTAATATGTATATTAGCCACTTGCATATATTTGTTGCAAATCAAAAAAGTCTCCGCTATATATAATATAATATATATAAATTCTCATGATAGACAAGTCAGTCTATGTTGCTCACAAATCTTATTTCGATAAAAATCAATTTTAATAATTCAATTTTGAAGCATAACTCGAGAACTAATAGAGATATAGCCTTATCACTTGATAGATACTCGTTTAGGTTAGACAGTTCGTAATATTAACTTAACACAAAAACTGATATTTATCGATAAATATCGATTTGATATGCATGCAGAATGATTCATGTTTTATTCAGCATCTCTTCAAGGACATATAAGAAATGACTTCGATTCATCATTTTAGCAGTACAGCTCGATTACAATAAGAGCTGAGGACGTCTGCTGTGCTATGGAGAGTCTCTTAATGTTCATACAGATTATTAATATTTGCCTTTGGAGCATAACAGCAGATCTAAACAACGAGTTGTACACGTAACTTGGCATGCAGCTATTTATACAGAAAGATCTTCATAAAGACCTTCAAAGAACATCAATCAAATCGAACTTCGCTTTCAGAGGCATAAAGAATATTTCAGATTCTGTTTAACTTTCCTTCACAGATCGATAAGAGCAGATAACTTCCTTTTTAATACAGATATTCTCCCCGCAACTGTTCCCTCTGTAGACGTATATAGACTTCTAAGCTGACAATACTCTCGTTAGCTCTCAAATAATTAATTGACGCTTCGATTAGCGCATACTTTCGGGATAATTATAAGCAAATCAGGGACAAAAACACACTTGAGAATCGCAACCTTCGAGCGCAAATGCAAGTTCATGCGATTTAAATGTTTAACGGGAAAAGGTGAGCGCATCACGCGGTATTTTCGCCCATTGAGCAATCACAAAAATAGTAGTTGTTGGCAAAAATCAACAGCAATTTCCAAACATAAATCAAGCAAACAAAAAGAAAATCCAATAGACAAAAGAAAAACAATTAATTTCGAATGATTAATAGCAGCGCAACGTTTCAACAAAAATTTGTTAATGACATTAAAACCGGCAAGAACAACAAAACAACAACAACAACAACAACAACAACAACAACAACAATAAGGCTATAATAAAAATACAAAGTAAAAACCGCGAATCGTTTGCGATTGCCTCAATAAAATTAATAAAATGACTCCGGGCGCAAAAAAAATACGCGGAGAAAAAATGAAAAACAACATTCTTAGAGCGTGCGATCAATGGGCGGTGCTTGAGTGCGGCGGCATGGCATGAAAAATTGCTAAAGAAACTCATACAAGTGCTCTAGGCGGAAGTGCTTGACTAGCAGATACCCTGCACAGATGGTAGAGCAATCAAATATGATACGACAAGCATAAAAGTCTCTTTCTCACTGGAAATAGTTGAAGACAGATTGCAACAGGATCAAACAAGAGTTCTCTAGGCTGACTATTAAATACCTTGTACTACAAACAACCATGATTTGCCAAGCATTAAAAGTCTTTCTCTAAATAGAAGTACAGGCAGAAAGAGAACTGTTCTCACTTTCATTAGCAGCAGCCAAAAATTCAAATGAGATTAGATACTAGATACCCTTTAGCACAGTTAAAAATCCTGAGGCATGCACAAATGCCCCCGCAAAGGTATAAATACGGACAGATACAGAAATATAGTGAATTTTATTTGTTTAACTCAAATATGATCGACTACAAGATACCCTGTACTACAGGCAAGGTTTACTACTATGTATAAATAATTGCTCTACATTTCATTTTTAATATATTGAAATATTCATACATATATAGCTCCTGCAGTCCTCGAAGTAATATGCTTAGAACATCAGGAAATGGCAGAAAATTTCAATAGAAATAACAAAAGACAACGATAGCTCAAAGATTTCCAGCTTGTGAACTCGTTTAGTTTCTTACATAAGTTCGCACCAAAGCAATATACCCCATTAAAGCATGCGCAATGCTTACAGGGTATGCAAAGTGGGCGCATGCCTTCGGGGGCATGGCTAGCAAACAAGTTGACAAGCTGGCGCTCGCATAAATTCGCTAATTAACAGCTGCGCCACAGTCAAAATAGTTAAAAACTTTGAACAAAAATAGTTTAAAATATTTTATTAAGAATTTTGTGTAAGAAAACTCGCGTGTTGTGTGGCCATAAACGATTTTTGCATTTCCAGTTGGGGCCATTAAGAATGCGGAGGAAAAAACTTGCGACTTGCGACTTGCGTGGCAGCAGATTCTCTGTTTTTTTTTCTTTATTTTTTGCCATTTGCTTTCACTGCGCGCAACCTGCGCCTGCCCCCGCCGCGGGGATGCATGCCACACACACACAAATGGGTGGTCCACGCAGAACCTTTAAGCAAATTGCAGCACACACACACACACACACACACACACATACCGGTCTTATAAAAGGTGTGCAAAAGCAACGCACCGAAGGTGTTACCTGCACGCTTTTGATGAGCACTAATTGAGCTCAAGTTGCATTTTTCTTAGCCGTCAAGATCAAAGCCGGCGAGCCGGCCCAATAAAAGACTCTAGAGACAAGCGAAAATCAGGCATCGACAGTTGCCAGCGAAGAGAGCGAGAGAGAGACAGAGAGAGCAAGAGAGAGAATAAGAGAGTGAGAGAGTGAGATTTTGGTAATAACTTTATCATGGCAAACCATATGGGAGGCCCAACTGTTGTCCAGAGAGCAGGAAGCCAAAACAAATGAGTCCGGAGCTCAAGTCGGAGTCCGTTCCACTGCCAGACATATGGGCGGCCCTTGGCGAGTCAGGACCTTGTCAAAGCTCTTAAAAACGCATTCACATTCGCACACTCGCATTGGCATTCGCATTCGCGTTTATGCCAAACATTAATCAACAGCAGCAGCAGCGGCAGCAGCAGCAGCAGCAGCAGCAACTGCAGCAACTTCGGACTTGAGCTGCGAATTTTTGGGCATGTGTTTGGCGTTGAGGAACATCAAAAGCCTGCGCCACGCACATAAAAAGCCATTTAAAAACGCATTTTCTGCATTGCCCCAACAGCTGAGCCCGCGGCAAACCATGGCCCAATGCAATTGCAGTCAGCAGTGAGGAGATTGATGTGTTCAGAGACAGCCCAGGCTCGAAAACAGCAAAGCAAGCCAGCCAAAGGGGGGCTGGAAAACGCACTGGAAAAGCTTCGATTGACTGACTGACGAACTGACTAACTGACAGGCTGACTTGAGCTCGTTATCGGCGGAACGCATTGGCCGGGCGGGGGCTGGGGCAATATGTGGGTCACTTGGCGCCTTGGCATAGAGAAACCAGTTTACCCACCAACAAGGTGTGGGCAATTAGCCCACCTCTAAGCAACCGAAACAGGTACTCTGAGATGCAGATACATCATCAAGCCAAAGATACATGCAGATACAGCTGAAGAAACAGCTGCAGACACAGATGTAGCTACAACTACTAAAGATACAGCTTTGAGTTAGAGATACAGATACACATATGTAGCTACAGTTGAAGATGTAGATACAAATACAGATACAGGTAGAGATACAAATCAGATATGATTTAATCTAATCTGTTCTGTTCTGTTCTGTTCCGATATGAGATGTATAGTCAATACTCTAGTCAGATACTCTAGTACATAACTTATGGTATTTATCTACATCTTAATACCCTGTAGATGCAAACTGCATTCGATAATCGTGCAACAAATCATATTTATATGGCCCGCTGTAATGTAGTCTAGGTCTGACAGAGTCTACTTGAAGCCTTTGATGATAAATGCTGAGAAAGGCAGCATAAATTAAAGCATTCGAATCATTAGCAACGATGCCGAACAAACGAGCGTGTGGAGAGTGCAGAATGGAGAGTGAAGAGCCGGACGAGCCGGACGAGCCGTCGAGCGGATGGGCAAATTATTCACAGCTACGGCTTCAGCCCGGGCATTAAGCAGCGTGAGGAGAGTGAGCGAGTGAAGTGCTCCAAAAGGAAGTCGCAGCCAAAAGTGTCCCAGACAAGGTGTTTCTTGTACTGAGGCCATTCGCTGCGCTGGCAGGTGCTTCTGGTGCTGATGGACGGACGGGGACGGGGACGGGGACGGGGACGGGGACGGGGCAACGTTTGATGCAAGATGAATGCGCTTTGTAATGCAAAATTTACAGCTAAGCAGCAGCAATTAGATGCGCCTCCAGTCCAGACGCAACACAAATGCTCAACATCTATAACAACTGTCTGTTTATATAAATCGAAAGTGATATAGTTTGAAGTTGATTAGCTCGAGCAACCTGTCCTACCATTATAATGTATCAGAGAAAGGGACTTTAAAGTCCATCATCCCTACATTGATATTATTCAGCTATACTGCAGGTGATTATGTTTGTCAGTCATGTTGATACTCTGACGAACGTATTATTTAGAGACATTAAGTCTTCAAGGTTCATTATTAAAAATAAATATGTAGTATATAGATATATATAGTATATACATATTATAAATATGTGTAGAATACTTATTCAAAGGCTTCGTCCAATCTTTGTTTTGCACTCACTCGTTCGTTCAATAAATATCTTTTCCAATATACACACATCACTCGGCCTGCACTTCCGCCTTCCCGTAGCCACCCTCTTGAGTTCTGTCCTCACCAATTGGTCAGCTATGACACTTCAACACTTCACCCCACATCTCTCATCTTTGTCAAGTCAAGTCAAGTCAATGTTCCAATCACACTCAGCCCTTTGACATAACATATACATACATACATAGCCAGTCCAGGCTACACTTACCCCAACTAATCCAAAATGCCATAATAAAAAGCATAACGAATTTCCAACAATTTCGAGCATTCAGAAGCGTAAATTGAAAAGAAATTCAGTGATTTGGAAAAGTGCACAAGTTGTTTACAGCAGCAGCAACCGACAACAACAATTTCGGTCTCAACGACAAACTTCACGCTAAATTCAAAGGAAGCTGTGAAAAATGTTTCTTCCCCGAAATATTCGACACATAAAAACCGAAACAACACACACAAAAGGCGGGCGACGAGCTGTGGAAAGGTATGCGAGTTCTTGTTGTTGTTGTTGTTGTTGTTGCTGTTGTTGTTGTTGCTGCTGCTGCTGTTGCCATTGTCAACAAAACATTTAACACCTTCATCCGCCTACAGCAGCCCAAAAGGGCGTACGTACATAAATAGCTAGCAGTCACTGCGTGTATTTGCTTAATCGTTTATAAAAGTGTGAAGAAAATTAATTTGACTATTTGATGCACTGTCGACTGCAGTTGTTGTTGTTGTTGCTGTTGTTGCTGTTGTTGTTGCTGTTCACTGTTTGCTGTAGCTGGTAAATGACTTGCAGTCGTTGACAAGATTAATTAATCCCCACTGAGCTGTTCGACTGTTCGGCTGTTCGGCTGTCGAGCTGCCGGGTGGGTGGAGTGGACTGTCTAGAGGGATGTCGCTGCCCACGACACGTATACGTGTTGCGTCTCAACTCAACACGAAATGCGAAAACAAAAAATCATTGGCAATAATTGATTTTTCTTTTGTATTTCCTTAATACTCTGTAGCTTAGAGGGAGCGAGCGAGGTATATACATATATCTTAATATCAAATTAAACTCATTCATAGTCAAATCTGCTCCTCTGAGAGCCGATCTGTATCTCCATCATAACATCATCTAATATATCCTCTATATCTATAACCACCTTCCACCTATCCCTTCGTTCGTCTATCCGTCTATATTCTAGAGTCTGTCCCTTCTCTCTTTTATCCGTCCTCCATCTTATCTCATAGAATGTCATTTGAACATTTCAGCTCGCAGCCATTTACAGGGTAAACTTTAGGCACACACTCCCGCTTAGTATACTCTTACTTCCTTTTTTTCATTCGTTTGACTTTCAAGCGCAATTGTTGTGACAAGTCTTGTTATGGCAAACGAAAGGCGTCACTTATACATATGCTTATGCGATATGCCTGCCCCCTCCCCTGACCAAGCCCCTGCACTCTCTCAGCACACCCATCTGCCCAATGCATACCCCCTATACAGATGCTTAGTCGAGCTTATGTGTGCAGGCGTCACCTCGTCGGGCTGTTTCATGTTCTACGACCGGGCACCAGTTAAAGCCAGCTCAGGAGGCACGACTCGCGTGCCTTTCAGTGCCTGTGCCTGTGCCTGTGCCTGTGTATGTGTGTGTGTATGTGAGTGTGAGTGTGCACTTTTGACAAGTAATTTAATAAAGCCAGCGACATGACGCGCTTGTTGTTGTTGCTTAAACATGCATCAACATAAGCCAGAACTTTAGCCAGAGCCTCGCAGTCGAAATGGAAGGGGAAGTCAAAGCCGCCGGCTCGATTGCCAATGTCAGTCAGTTAGTCACTCATATACATATATATATATATATATATATATGCTTGTATAAATACATATATTTATATATGTATAAAGTCAGTCAAAGACCCGAAGAGCGCTCGATTTCAATACTGTTTTTGCTTTGCTTTTCTTGTTGTTTGATTGTAGCTTGTAATCACAATTAAAGTGTTAAACATAAATGCCAGGGGCCAACTAGCCAAAAAAAATGCACAAGGGCTTGCCCGAGTGGCACTTAAGTTGGGGTTTGAACGCGTGCCTGGGATTTTTGATCATTTTAGTGGAGTGTCTACTAGCTGACATGACATGCTAAATAAATTACTAAAAAAAAAACTTAAAAATCAAAAAAAAAAATACAAAACAACAACAAATTCAATTGGAAATCAAAACCTTATTAAAGTACAGTAGAGTTACGTTAACGTAAACTAGTATTAAATATGTTTATCTTATACAAATAAAGATTATAGACGAGAGATAAGGGCGAGAGAAAGAGTGAAGGCAAAACGAGAGACAGAGGGAGATATATATAGAGAGAGAGAAAGAGAAACACAGAGAGAGTCAAAGAGATACAAAGAGAGGCAGAGAGGGAGAGAAAGAAAACGAAAAGAAAGAGGGAAAGAGATACTGAAAAAAGAGTAAGAGAAATAAGACAAAAGAAGAGCAACAGAAAGAGAAACAGAAGAAGAAGAAAGAGAAAGAGAGACAACATAAAGTAGTAATGAAATATGTCTTCTTTATAGAGTCAGAGTGTTTAAGACCGAGAGATAGAGACAAGATATAGGTATATTCTTAACCACCGATTCGATTCGATTCGATTCGATTTTAAACAGGAATTTCTGAAAGTTCAATTTAAATTGAGATAATGTAGAAAAGTTGTTCATACAGCATATATTATATATATAATATTATATTCTGATTACATTTGAAAAATATTCCTTTTTTACGGTCTCTGGAAAGAAGAAGTGTGTGGCATCATTCGCAGCAATTATGTGCTTGCACGAGACGCTTGATAGACTGGTCAAACAATTAAATTAGAGTAGAGTTACGAGCACAACGAGCACGTTAAAGAGATTCGGACATTACACGACTTTAACAAGCATTTGAATGTCTTGTAAACTGTGACTATAAAACCGAATGAAGTCTCACTGAGAGTGGCTCATTAGGGATAGTCGGAGGTCCGCTATCGCAGCTGCCCATCAAAGTCGACGGATTAATTGAGTTTAATGTGCCAATATGCCGAGCGCAGACAAAAAACATGTGTCCCCCCGATATGGATCGGCACTTTTCACTAATCGGTTTGGTGTTAATTTATGGCGTATCTTTATGGCTGGGCCATGGCAATTGCTTCCGCCTTGTCGGCCATGTTGGAGCTCAATAGTTGGGCACAACAGCAGCAGCAGCAGCAGCTGGAGCTCTTGAGAATCCACTTGAATGGCTCTCGCTAATTACGGCAATTAAAATGCACTAAATGCAAGCAACGAATCAATGAGTCGCCTTCAAGTGGCTGCCGGTAGCGCCAGTTGCAGTTGCAGTTGCAGTTGCAGTTGCAGTTGCCCAAGTGCCTCCATTCCAACTCAGAAATAATTACAAGAAAAACAAGAAGAAGAAAACAAACCAATTGTCCAAGGCTCTAATTAGATTGAAATTGTCAAGTGTCTGTGTGTGTGACTGTGTCTCTACTTAGGGCGGCAATCCGTTTGTGCAGGATCTCAGTCAGTTAGATGTCGCCGCTGATTAACTCAAAGAAATGCCGGTATTCCATTAGCCTCTGTCTGCAGGCAATGCACGAGTCGAGTGGAGTCGAATAAACAGACAAACTGAATGCACTTTCCTTTGCCTCGTTTGCGTTTTGTTACTCTCTGAATTTCGTTGATTTGACCAATATAAGCCGAACTCGTCTGCGTATTTAGTATTATGTGAAACGCACTAATAACTTTATATCTATTCTAGCTACTATTGGAGTGATCATTATTAGTTCTAAATAATCATCTCTATCATTATAGTTACCATTATCATTGTGACTTTCAAAAAGAACAAAATTATCATACAAATATAAAATTACCATTAGCATTATTAGTATGATTACTATTGTTATATGTTGTCAACTATATAGATTTTCTAACTACATATGTGCAAAATGTCGCTCAGTTAGATCTCATTGCTAATCAACTCCTAACCAATGCCTGTATTCCATTAGCTCAGTCTCAGTTTGAGCGCAATTGCAGCTCATTGTTAGGCAGCGAGTCGAACAACAGCAACAGCAGCAACAACAACTGCAAGTCATAAACAATTTCAATTGCCGTTGCACATTCGCAACACTCAATTAACGCTTTTCAACAAAGACTCAACAAACTATGCACAACAACAACAACAACAACAACAACAACAACAGCAGCAGCAGCAACGATAACAATTATAGTAAAAATAATAATAATAATAATAATAATGCATTCATCACTTTATGACAGGCACATACAAACTTGGCCTAGACAATAGTGTCAACCATAAAGCGACTGCAAAACTTGGCCGCGTATCTATTAAATTATGCTTAACTATGCGCTTTTGTTGCCCTCCAGACACACACACACACACACACACACACACACACTCGTACAATGTATTCCCCATTATTGTATCTCTCGTTGGCCATCAAGCCTTACAATGACCAGGCTACTTAAGAGCCAGTCCCGTCCAGTCCACTGCAGCCAAGCAGCTGGAACTGGACACGCGGCATCCAGCCACCATTTAAATTGGACAAGACAGAACATATTCGCCTGAATTTACGATGCTTCATCGAGTATGTAGTCGATGTACAGTGCCATTTGCTAATCTTTACCACAAAATGTGAAAAAAAAAAAAATGTTTACAAAAAATATTCATAACAAAGCATGGCATATATGTATGAGTGATGGATAGATATATAAATAGTGTTACAAAGTAAATAGCAGATAAAGAGATAAGCACATACATAGCATAGCATAGCATAGCATAGCATAGTATAACGATAGCCAACTATGTTGCGCCATCCAGCTAATAATTTTCAAAATAAAATTGAGTGAAAATCGCCTGGCTAAAACCCGCTTTCGGCCTATATATTAAGTTATAAAATTGAAGTGCAACTCGAATATTTATAGTCCGTAATTTTTATGAGTTTTAATAATTCAGTTGATAAGCGCGCATCAAACGCACTTTCTCATGTCCACAAGCGAACAATTTAAGTCAATTTGCAAAGAGTTGGCCAGGTGAAGGCAATTGAATGGCATTTTTGAAGCCAATTGAATTGAGGCGCTGCAGTTGCTGCAGCTGCAAGCGCAGCATTTGTAAATGACAACGAAATTGTCATAAGACATCATTTGTTGCCCAGTTGCGAACGCTCAGTGGCGACACACGGGGCGCCGGCGAACGCGGCGTATGCGTAATGCCCCACGGCCGCAGGGCACAGCCAGGGCAGGGGCAATGCGAGAGAGACGAAGAAATAAATGCATAAACTGCGCAATTTATGCGTATTTGGCAGATCAGAGCCTCGGCCGGCAGTCAACGGGGCGTAGATTTAATTAAATAAATTCCAAAGAGCGCGACGCAACGTCGACTGCGACTGCGACAGCGACTGCGACAGCGACAGCGACAGAGGCAATGACTGAAAAAAAAAGTTGTCGCATTTTCATATTCACGCGCACAACACATAGGTGTGTAAGTGTGTGTGCGAGTGTTTCTAGCAATTAAATAAATCTGCGCGTTGTTTGCTGCAGCTGCAGCTGCAGCAGCAGCAGCAACTGCAACGGCATCGACAACGACAACGACAACGACAACGACAACAGTTATTGTTTTTTTAGCCGCATTTTGTTTTCTGCTTGCCTCAACAAGCATTGCAATTACACACGCAAAAAGGCGCGACACGCCCACCGCTCGCGCGCTTTGCCATGTGCCACACACACACACACACACATGAACAATTTTGCTTCTTAGCCAAATATATCAACGGCTTAACAATTGGCTCAGACATGTCGTCAGGTGGCCAACGCCTTCTCTTATATGCCTTCTCTCTCATTATGCCTCTCTCTTTAGCCAACTCACCTCTCTCCCTCCCTCTCGCTCTCTTTCCCTATCTCTGTTGCTCTCTGCCCCTCTGCACGCATTTTGAGACTTGAATTTATGGCTTTTGCCCAAGCTTGCCATAACTGTAACTAGTTCCACGCGCGTTTCACATGCAATTCGCTAAGAAACGCTGCCAATGTCCAGTTTGGAGTGCGAATGGAAACTTGTTACCAAGCAGCATATATAGATATATATGTAGAAAACTATATATTAACTATATTGCATTATGTTTTAAATATAAAATGTATTTAGCAAAAAGTTAAACTATATTATAAATATTCATTCATGATATATCTTATCTGCCAACAATCATTCATCCATCACGCAAATTAATGATCCTTGGCGGATAAGATATATACGTAGATATAGCTACTCATATTCCTCAATTTGACTATCGCTGCTTGGATCGGTCGATTCATGTACTTATATTGTTATACAAGGCAAGTTAAGTTGTTGCCAAGTGCTGATCATGCAGATGGGGCAATAAACAGGGTCCTATAGCCTCGGCGCAATAACAGAGCTGCCGCTGCCGTTGCTGCTTTCTTAGGATTCAGCCTTAAGTTCACAGCTTAGTATCTTCAGTCTTTAACATTTCAACATTCGATTGACTTTGGATTCGCGCAATCAGAATAAGCGCTTGCATAACTTCTCATTTTTGATAGTTGATCGATTCGTTAGACCAGTTTCAACCCGAATCGTAACAGCCAATAATTGGTTAACTTATGTGCCTAGCTACCCATACAATTATCCATCTAACTAACTAGCAAATGATATATATTAATCTATCAATTTGTTCATCAGTCTTTATAGCTAGCTATATATCGAGAAGCTAAAAGCTAGCCTTTAACTAGCCAGCTATTATTATATTTATTTATGGAACATACTTCCCATATCCCATCTAAGCCTTTAGATTTTTAAAATTTAATTATGAAGTCAAAAACAGTTTTATTCTTGCACCATATAGGCACATATCTGTTTAAAAATAAATGCGATTAAGAAGTCGGCTTGAGTCGATCTTTAGAATATTATTTTGAATTCGATCTTTCTCCCCCTTCGTCGCCCTCTCTCACTCTGCCGCTGTCTATTCTGTACGTCGATTAATTTTATGGCGCCCACTGAAACGGCAAGCTACGAGCCCAACTCCATAAGTAATGCAATCGATTGGCTGCTTATCTGGCTGGGCCATATCGATAAACATAAATAAGATAATATTGTCGACGATCCACGACTTGGCCAACTGCCGAAGAAGCAGCGGTAGGGGGAGGGGGAGGGGGTAGCTGTAAGCCAACGCCTTTTCTGCCAACTGGCAGTCAACATGCAGGCGCACATAAAAACTCGCAATAATGATAACGATAACGATAACGATGCGCAGCGGTTGTTTTACAAGAAAATTATGTGTTATTAGCACACGCACACGCACACACACACACACACACAGCACACACACACACACACAGAACACAGCACACACTCTCACATATACACACTTGTTTTATAGCCAGACATTTGGTCGTCCTGCTGCGGCGTTATAAAATTGCCAGCTTTATCACAGCCGCGATTGCTGACCCGAGCTGAGCCTGAAAATTAACTTGTTTTTTTTTTCGATTTTTTTTTTTAGTTTTTTTTTTTTCTTTTTTGAGTTGTGAGATCTGCTCGTGCCGGCGCATTAACGGAAATTTATCATAAATTCCAATACGCTTGCCTACTAATGGGCGTTGATTAGCTAATTTGCTGCGCTCGTTTCATTTTCCACTCGTTGCCGGAAAGTCATTTCAAATACTTTATGCCTGCTGCTGCTGCTGCTGCTGCCGCTGCTGCTGCTGCTGCTGCTCATGCTGCTGCCTGGCTGCAGATCAAGCTGATCATCTTAGTTGATCTTCATGATCATGGCTCGATCAAAATCTATGTCTACATATTTGCCACGTTTGCCGCAGCTCCGAAACTCGCAAGTTGCCCGGCGGCATGTTTACTTTGATCTCACGCATCACACCAAAAAAAAGATATCACAAAGTAAAACAAGAGCTATCTAGTCTCTACTAGCATGACTAGTAGATACTCTGTAATTGGTTTTCGATAAACGTAAGGCATTCAGAATCTCAGAGTCTGTCTAAACATTTCGAGAAACTTTTGAAAACATGACAGTATAGGAAGAGTGTGATCTAGTCATGCATGCACGGCCAGTAGATACCCAGGACTGGTGCTACGTAAAATATCAAAGATCTGTGTATACTCTACGGGCAGACACTAAGGAAAGGAAAGGGAATAATAAGGAGAATATGTATTTCAGTTGCCGAAACTTGGGATCGTCTCGCATGGCTGTATCCTGTCAATTTAACATCCACATTATGGATATAAAGATCTGTTGGACCTGCTCTATCTAAAAACAAATATACCCTCTTTAACGAACTCTTATTTATGCAGGGCAATCGAAATCTAAGTTTGGCCAAACTAATTCGATTTGCTCAACGACCTCCGCATTCGATGAACATCGCTCTCGCAGCTCATTCACACAGCACAGCAACGCCAACAGCATAAAGTAATGAATGAAATCAAAACCAAAACCAAAATCAAAACCAAATCCAAATCCAAATCAAATTCAAATTCAAAGATGAAATTTGAAATCAAATTAAATGCCGTTTTGGCTGTGCGTTAAGTGGATCTGGTTATAGCTAAGGATCGACTGCCGATTTGCATAGCATTTGCGTGTTCCAATCCAATTTTTGTTTTTGCTTTTTGGCACGCATGCAACATGATTCCCCTGTACGAGTGTATATCCAAAGACTATGCTCCCCACCTCTCTCTCTCTCTCTCTCTTCATATCTCTGACTCACTCTCCCCGGTTAACAATGAGAAGATTAATTTATGTTATTAAGTCGGCAGTGCGCTCTTTGATCTTGGCTTCCACTCTAAGGTGTAAGGTGGGCAAGTCAATGCGGTGGCAAAGCCGTCACCCGAAGCCAGGCAGCAGCACAATAAGCCGAATGTATGAGCGTGAGCAGCTGCTGCTCGGCTGGCATATACCCTATAAAAGGATTAGTCTAGTTATTGCAGGGGTTAAATATTTTCTTACATAAACCAATTTTGATGTCTGTAGCTCTGAAGGTGTTCGAGTTGTGCTCATGCAAAGACTTTATACATCAATTTTGATCAATCTTTTATTCATCAAAAGATGATGTTGATGACCTCAAAAATTATCTATATTAAGTTTTTAGCTCAGATAATCACCTAACTAAATATTCTTCCTTACATTCATCCGCCTGTTACAAACATTTTACCAAGCCAATATACCCTTTTGACTTCCTTTCAGTAAATTCATTATACAAAATCGTATCGATGTGAATCGAAGAACGTTGAAGATCTAGATGGAATGTTAGTTATCTGGCTACCTGCACTTCCAGCTGCGCTGTCAACTGAACTGGGCTTAGAACCTCTCCAGTGAGACCACATTTAAAGAGAGAGATGGCAAGAGAGAGACAGGTAGAGAGAGAGAATGGCCAAACGATCCTGGCTAAAGCAACTCAGCGATTCATTAATTTGTAATTTATGACAGCTTGTCATAATATCAACGCTTTGTCTTCCACTGCTGACGCTGCTCTGACGCTGACTCTTTGCTCTTCCTCTTCTTTATTGTAATACAAATTGAGTGAATGCTCATTAAGCAACAGAGCTAAGTTACCAAAGTTTATTGAACAATGTCTCTGGGCCATGTTAGCGGTGGTTTATTCAACAACGCATCATCATCGTTGTCTCTCTCTCTCTCTCTCAACCTCTCTTCCTCTCCTTCTCACTCTTACTCTGCAGATCGAATCATTCATCTATGGATCGTCTATGGCCTGGGGGCCATTGTTGTTGGCTTTATGCTGTTGTCAACGCTTTTTGTTGTGCCACCAATAAAAAGTCGGCCTCTTTCATCTGTCGGCCAGTTCAAAGTCCCAGCGAACTTCTAACTCAATTAGTGTGTAGTTTTTTAAACGGTTTTGATTACAAGCATCTTATTTCTTCTTCTTCTTCTTCTTCTTCTCTACTCAGTGAGCAACATAACTATATAGTAGCTATAGCGTATACATATAAACATGCACATGCTACTTATAAAGACATTAGCCAACTAACATCGGTACGGCCCAGTTCAGCCTCCGTTTGGCCTACTTTGAGCACTGGGCACAGGAGAAGGTCACTCAATCAGTGCGCAGGACAAGTCAAGGTAAAGGGAGTAAAGGGAGTTGGCGGCTCGGCGGCTCAGCAGTTCGGGCAACGAGCATTCTTCCAAACGCGCCGCGCTTTGATCGCATTTTAATGATGATGACCATTGTTAGCTGATGTTAGCGATTGCACATCCAGATTTTCACTTAACAATGCCGCCACACTGCGCTCACTACAGAACTCCCCACCACTCCCCAGGACTCCCTTTGCAGAGCTTTAAAAGCCGTGCAAACATAAAAATGATGTAGCACGGGCAGCGGCAGTGGCTGCTGCCCAATGTTGCCAAGTGCCAAGTGCACCAACACTCGCTCTACAAGAGGAGCCTGATGTCTGGACCAGTCAACCCCCCCCGCCCCCCCCCCATATCCTTGCCCACTTTCAGAATCTTTTCTGCAGCCAAATTGCAACGCTACATAATTTTTATTATTTCTGCTCTGGAGCAAACCCTGCTCGCACTGTGGCACAAAATTATATAAACAGTTCATAATCAGCTTGCATTATTATATATCATTAGGCAGTGGGTAGACGGAGCTGCTATCCTGCTAACGGAAACAGACAGACTTAGACGACTATCATCCATGGACTAGCCTAGAACTGAACTCATATCCGTTTTCTTCCTCACTCAAAGTTTCTGAACTTATCCTAAGAACAATCCAAGAAGCTGCAAAGTTCATATATGGAGAACTATTTCCTCTTGAGTTGAGTTCGAAGCACTAAACTATATTCTATATTTCTTTAGCTTTTCTCTAACTTTTCTCTAGTTAGTACCAATTTCAACTGTCATTTATTGATTTCGACCCACTGTCTGAGCGAATCGTGCGATTGCAGCCAAATGCGCCTCGGGTTGCAAGCGTCATGCGGACCATGGAAGTCCAAGTTGAGGTCGTCTTCGTCTTCGTCTTCGTCGTCGTCGTCCATCGTCCATCGTCTGACTGACTTCATTGCTCTTTACGTAACGTTAAACTTAAGTATATGTTGGCCGAGCGCCATCTCGTTTAATCTACCTTTTAAAGGGCGTGGCCATAGTATTTTATATATGCTGATCAAAGAGCGCCGACGCTTTGTGCCTGCACCGACACGAAGCTAAACCGAAGCCCAAGACGAAGACGAAGATGAAGACGAAGACGAAGCCGTCGCATATTTGTTTCACTCTTTTGGATTGTTTTTCCCCCTCTTCTTCAAGCTCTGCTGCCCCAGCATCGCATCCGCAGAGTGGGAGCAGTGTGTGGTCGTCTGTCCCATGGTCCAATGGCTGCGACTTGGGCAATAGCTTTACGTATTCATTATTGAATTAAGGATGACCACGTTTTCGGCGCTTCGTTCGGCTGCGTTGGAGTTGCAATTGATTTGCCAGCCATTAAAATCAATCAAAATATCAAAAAAAGCAAGAAAGAAGAACATACATACATACATACATACATAAGCTTGTAATTATATATGTGTGACTGTGTGTTTCGTATGTGAAAGCTGTTGCTGTTGCTGTTGCTGTTGCTGTTGCTTGATGAATTGCTGGCGCTCGCATTCTTTCTCTGCTTCCTTGTCTTCTGCTTTGGGAGGCAGCCCATCAATAATGAAGGAACATGCCATGCTAACGGTTTGTTTGATATACCCGTTTATGTCCATGCCCATGGACATGCCTTAGCAGGATGCACAAAAAGAAAGTCACTCGACAATATGAAGAAATTAAGCCAACTCTGCAGCTCTGCAGCTCGGCAGCTCGACAGCTCGGCAGCTCTGATGCGGCTATTGATTACAGGCCCCACGGCCCATTGACATGTTCTTTGGCAACGCAAATTGCCAGCAATCGAACAATTATACTGTACATGTTTATGTTTACAAGATGTAAAGACTCAGCAATCAAAATAGCTGCGGGCCAACATGTCCGCAAGAACGTTCCGAAAGCAAGGGCTGCCAGTAGAAAGCGCCAAAGAACAGCGCACAAAACTAACTTCACAGCGAAAGCTATGTCAGCATTCAATATGAAAAGCAGCTAATAAAAACTCTGCTGGTAGAGCGATTCAGCAGTTGGAGAGAACGCATCAATAAGACTTGAAGGGACGCAGCCTAGAATCTTATGCACAAATGCCAGAAGCAAATGTTCTCCAAAGGTTGCCAGACAAATGAAAGCAGAAATTACGCGTACTTCACCAGCAACGAACGAAGATTGAATCGATCCATCTCTGATAGTTCCATTTTGTTAAAGCGAATAAAAGCTCTAAACTATTTCAGCCAGTTTTATTTGAAACAACT
Organism: Drosophila anceps; assembly: GCA_035045945.1. NCBI lineage: Eukaryota > Metazoa > Arthropoda > Insecta > Diptera > Drosophilidae > Drosophila > Drosophila anceps. The sequence continues at coordinate 418,227 of JAWNON010000225.1, read as the reverse complement.
CTACAGATCTTCACAGCTTCAGATCTATAAGATTGAAAAGTTTTACAATCAAATCAAGGTCGAATATCGTCCAGCAACGAAATAAGCCAGAAGATCGGTGTGATCCATCTTTGATTGTTCAATTTTGCATTCGCAATGATTTCAGGATCTTCAAGTAGTCTACGAATCAGCTTGCCAGATTTGCACAGTCGCCCTTTACGCAGTCAGTAACACTTGAGAGTTAAACCAACGAATTGGTAATCGCATCAGGAACAAATGTGGCATAAATCTAGCCAAGGAATTGAGATCAGCAAAGAACAGGACAAGCTCTGCAGAAAATACTAGTTCACAGCTTGCCCATAAAATCATTTGTGTTTGCTTATCAAGTCAGCCAGCTAGAGATCTAAAGCACTTTCGTTCAAAATAAACAATTTTGTGCTCAAATCCAGAGGAAACGATGTTTAAAATGATCCAAAGCAAGAAAGTGCATTCTAGAAACATTTAGCCACATTTGCAGCAGCTACTAGACTGACCGATCTGCTGCTGAGGATTCGATTTTCTGTATGCAAACTTCTCCATTTTCAAGGAGTTGAATGACTTTTGTTATTATGATATCATGGTACAGGAATTCATATGTTATTTGTGTTTCAGGCAAAAGGAAGCTTAGTTCAGCCTTCGAGCATATTAATCTGTTCTTAATTTGTTTTAATTGTTTTAAATTAATTTATTCTTTTTTAAGCACTTCTTT